>CM062804.1:353991862-354400949 GCA_031772625.1 Pinus tabuliformis | reverse complement strand
TCATCTTAATTCCAGCATTAAAGATTGTTCTATGTGTAGCTATCATGTTCTGTATTCCTCTCTTCTACTAAAGAAACACACCATCAATTCACATTCATTGACTCCATGCCTAATGGTCTAACTTCTTACACTTTGCATGCCAACTCTGTCTGAATTACATCAACCATCCCACCAAATTTAATCAAACTCATGCACTCATATCTAGCCTATAAAATCACCCCTAAACAAAGCTAAATTATAAAGAGAGAGCCCTCTCTAATTGCAGGTAGGCTAGGACCTGCAGTCCAAAGATTGGTTTGTGGTTACCTCGGTCGTATCCTTAAGGAGCCAAGGGACAACCTGAGTGATAACAGGCTCTCATGTTTCCAACCTATTTATTAGACCTTATAGTTCTCTGTTTTACTAAGGGAGTCAGTTCATTGATTTCTCAATTATTGTAAATTTCCTATGTTTGTTTATTTTATTCTAGAAAGATTTTTATTAGTTGTATTGAGGTTGAAATACATTGTAATCAGGTCCTTTTCGTTGGAACAAATCTCACAACAATTTGTGAGATTTATAGAGATTTTAGGGTAGTTGTAGTTATCTTGAGGATTTCGTGGGTCTAAAGGGATCCTAGAGTTGGTTGAATGTGGATTTTGTGGATCTGAACTTGTTTTACTTTAGAATCCTTTTATGTAATATATTGTAGTTAGAAAAATGCATCGAGAGAGACATAGAAGAAGACAGAGAAAGAGTTAGGGAGGTTGAGTAAGGCCAAAGAGGTTAGGCAAAGTCGATTGATTTTAAATCAATCTAGTAAGAGAAGAGAGGCCTTATGTAAATCTTATGTGTATATTTGAATAATAAAATAATTATGTTTGAGTATAGGGAATAATGATTTTTTTTTTAATGTGGTTCACAGACACTGGGTCATCGCTACATCCATAATAAAATCCAATCAGATCAATCCTGAAGTGTTATAGACATTTTGGGCCCTACAACCCCAAGTATGAAATGTCCATAAACCAAGGGCTCCTAAGTCCCTAAAAGTGTTGTTCTAACCCCTAAAGGACACAAGGTCAATAGATTACAGCTTCTCCCAGAAGTTCTCCATGAGAAACTGCTCAGAATTGGTCAAAACATGATCATTGCAGCTGTCCACTGGCTAGGTGCGTTGCATTTCAAAAGTCCCTTCTGTGGGTGCGATGGGCGAGAAATGACAAATGGCAGTGTCATTCCGCGAGGTGGAGAGGACAATGGAAGCTTCGAGAATCTTCTCCTGTGACACTTCCTCACTGAATTTGACCAAGGATGAGTAAGAGGCATCAGTGTCCAAGTGGAAGGAAGCAAGAACAATCAGAGAGAAGACATAATCAAATCATAAGCTGACTCATCCCCTTACAGATATCTATATATGGATCCCTCATCCAGAGATCCAGAGGCTAGAATTTTGCATATTGTAAGGAATTGTTGTTGGTTTCTTGAGAAAAACATCAGATTGTTGGGTGATCTAAGCTTTGTTTGAGGTGAAGAGGGGCTTCTTTGCTGGGAGGTTGATGCTGGGTCAGAACAACTGGTTGTAACTCTCCGGGCTCTTTCTTGTTTATCAATAAAAGCTATTTGAGTTTTCCTCCATGCTTTTGTATCATTGATGCTTGTTACATTTGTATGGCCAATTTACATCTGATCCTAGATTGTTTATGATTATAGATCCATGTCTTTGTATAGTGCTATGCTTCTAAGATCTTACAGGTACTACTTTACGAAGCTGGGCGTGCAAGGAGCAGGTAGCTGAGGACTGTCAAAGAAGAGAGGGATCGAATCAAGAGATTAGCGCAAGACAGAGGTTGGTCTTTCTATTCCTCTCTATCTATAATTCATAAAGGAAAAACAAAAGTAGCTTTTCTCTGTTTGTTTCTAAGGCAGCTGTCACACCTTAGTGGGATAGAGTAGTTCTATATAGAAACTTTTCCCTGTAACAAAATGGCGACTCCGCTGGGGAGCTAATTAGTTTGTTTGTTTATCATTCTTTGTTGTCTATTTCATAAACTTACAAGTAGCATTCGAATTGCATTTTCCATAACAAATGCAAAGTAGACAACTGCTACTTCAATCCATCTACTGGATCTGTTTATGATTTAAACAACTGATTCACAAACTAACTGATTGCCCTTGTGATAGCTCTTATATCCTCCTTAGATCTACCCCTGATTGTTGCATTACTGATTGCTTTTTTGCTCGGCCAAAACCCAAGAACTGAACTGCAAACTGTGACCCGGAACCCGAACAGAGTCTCGTTTCTGGCCCAGCGCAGGCACTGTTCAGAGATTCTGAATTTCAGTGCACTTCCGAGTGGACAACCTGCGCTGCATTTCAGATTCTCTGTGTTACAGGTGCGCTGATCAGACTAGCTCTGTGCAGTTGTGGCTCCTGTGATTCATTCTCTCCAGTTCTATTCCTAAATTTTGTTGCCTGTGATCAGTATATGCCTGTTTGAAACCCCTTTTCCTTATTGTTATTACGCCTCCTTTGTACAAAAGAACTGTAGATGTTTTTGTGTGTTTGTTGAGTCATTTAAAATTCTCCTTTGCAAAAGTAGTAGCGTAATCGTACTGTCGCCCTTTGATTTGAAACTATCGCAAGTGTCGATTTCAATCCTAGGAAAAAATTTAATTGCTGTTGATGGTTGATTATCCTGTTACTATTGCTTTTGGTCTGAATTTGTAATTTTCTAGTGTCGAGAACAAGTATTCATTTCAAAATCGTAAGGTGTTGTAATCGTCCCCATTTTTTGATTTCGAAAAGAACTTGTTGATATTTGTCGCTTGAAAAGAAATTCAGATTTGTGCATCAACTTTCTTTTTAGCATTCATATACTAAGAAAGTCGAAAACAAATACATGCATGTGCATTTGCATATAGACAGTCTGATTGGATTGATTTAGGAAAGTGCATTTAGAGTGTGCTCTTTGCTCTTTGTGGAAAGATTATGTCTTTCTTTTCCCTAGTAGCTAGGATTTTCATTGCATAAAGGAGATAAAAAGTTTGTTTATATCTTAGATTGCATTTTAGGAATTACATCTACATCTCGTGGTGAACCCGAAAGGAAAACTTCATAAACAAGATCAACTTAAAATAAATTCAATGAATCTAACAACGCTTTGGAACTTAACGCACAACATTTAGAAGTCTAGGCTAGAGACGTATTCGGCATCGTAAAGCCTGGTAACTGTTGTTCTCACTGATGGTTGGGTGATTCCTCCACTTTGAGACGATAAGTGCCAGTACAGACTTGTGCTCCCACGTACCGTCGAGTATTTTTTGGAGACCCCAATAGCCTTAATCCTTTATCCATAGGAAGCCGTGTCTGCCGCCCTATCGATCGCAATGCACTGAACACAGCATTCGGGAAGATTGACTACCGTACCGTAAAAATTATTCTGCAGTTTTGCGATTGTTTGGTAATCTCTCTACCTAGATTTCCAGAGCAGTCCCTTTCATTCCTTTTCAGACTCCTTAACGGAAAAGGTCCATCTGAGCACTTGTCACTTCAGGCTCATTAAAAATTGAAGGAGACTAGAGTCATCTTTTGTTTTTTCTCGACTCTTAAAAACTGAAAAAACAAGTTGTGTCAAAGCGTCTAAAATTTATTTTAAACAGAATATTCATTACCCCTTTCCTACATTGATCTTGGGTTGAGAAAATGGAATCCACCAACCGAGGAATTCCCCGTAGAGGAAATCCTAGTCCCTTCTCCTCTTGGGGAGATGTTGGTGCACCCCATATGGCCACATTGTCACTTCCAGGACTGACAATTGGTTTGTCTGTATGGCTCTTCTCAACCTCTGTCGTTCAGAACACCACAATTCCTGAACAATCGAATCAGAAACTAGACGAGTCCAGAGTTACCCACCAACCTTCTACTTCCTCTAATTCTTCCTCTCCTCCTTCCTCTTCTCTTGATGGGGCTGGTAAAGCCAAAAGTCAAGTACCTAAGGAGAAGAAGGAAAAGAAGAAGAAAGAGAAGAAGAAGAAGGAGCCAAAAGTGAATGGGGGCAAACGAGTGTCGTCTAGCAAAAATCCACACACTGCACCGACCAGGCCTAAATCGCCATGTGTCATTTGCAAGGGAGACCACTATCACAGAGTGTTAGGCCCCTATACTAATAGTGTAACCCTTGTAGGTTGTGGAAGGCTGGGAGAAACAACACTTTCATCTTTATAGTTGTGAGGGGTTTGCTTCTTGGTTTCCATAATTTTGCTTTCCATTATGTCACAAATCCCTTTTACTCTTTCCAATTGTTGTGGTGTTGCTCTAAAGAAGGTGTTGCTCTTTGTATCCTCATAATGTGCTATCATTTCCTCCGTGAAAATTGACCACGTAACAATTTTTTTTTACGAGAACAAAGCCCTTCATACCATAAAAATTGATCTGGTTCTAAATATGAAGATGCAATACATACCTTTTGTAATAGTTGTACACCATGTAGATCAAAATATTGCTCCATCTGAAGTATCCAATTTACCGGATCCTTGCCATCAAACTTCTCATCTTGCTTTTTCTTTATTTTAGGAGCTCGACCTTGAAACGACTGTAACTCTGTTTACTTTCAGATCTTTAAGTTCTGAAATTGTGAACTATAGTAGCCCTATATGTCCTCTTTCCAATGCCACCAGTCTGATCCAAATTGGATTCTCTAAGAAAGAGTTATGCACAATCTCCCAAGATGACCTGATTATAGACCTTTTCAGATGAGCGAAATTGTATGAAGTGCCACGTGTCGCTGTTTCAAACCTATGAATCTGAAACACACACACAAGAAACTACAGTCTGTCCTCTTTTTGCACCTTCTTACGAAATTTCAATCCGATCCCCAGAGAGAAAGTTATGACGATTTTCCCCAGGTCACCTGTTTTGAATGTAATTCAGGAGTCTGCAAAAAGACCAACTTCCTCAAATCATATCTCCGCAAATATCGCGCGACAAGCTCTGAAATTTGGACCCAAGGTTCAGCGTGATTTCTTATCAAATGGGTTTTTTTTTCCACTTTTGAAACGCCACAGAAAAAAAAGTTAGAGCGAAATGCCACGATGACCTGTTTGGAGCAGCGAAACCCTAGAATCCAAAGCTTGATACCAAATGTTATGAAACCAGCTCACAAAAAGATAGAAAAGAGAGATCCACGCCTTAGAATCAGCCTCTTCGAGGGGGAAACCTCCTTCACATTACATAAATGAACAATTCTTGGATGATACAAATGAAAATACCTCCTTTCCATATATAGGAGTCTAAGGGGTTATAACATAATCAGAGCCGACATAACAATAATAATGTAAGGGCACATAATAACAATAGTGGGCTTCTATGGGGCACAATAGTAACAATATGGGCACTACATGGGTACATCAATATAATAGGTGGGTTATACTAATAACAATATGGGGTTACACTATTAGTATAGGGGCCTAACACAGAGATTGTCCTTGCATCCCTCGGATCTTAAGGGACTGGTCTCCTCGTTTGCACAACCTGGTGTCGTCAACCTCTGATGATCATGTTGAAAACACACCGTCAACTAGTGAAAGTGAAGCCCCAGGACAAAAAGGAAAATATAGATTTCCTTGTAAACTGTGCGAAGGCGATCATGCCGTCCACCGTTGTCCCTTCTTAGACGAAGCTAAAAGAGTTTTGGATGATCATCCGGTTTCACCGTTACGACTTCCTCCTGGATACAAAAAACTCTTGCCGAGTCCGTCACTAGTTGAAAATCCGGCTGGCCCGCTCAGGTGGTCGGCCGGAGCATCTATCATTGGAGATAAACCATCTGAATCCATACCAGACGAAAGTCAAAAGGTCGAGGCGGCAGTTGACCCGGTCTTGCCTTCAGAGGTTCCATCTTCAAATGATACAATCACTGAAGAGAACAAGGATGACATCGTCCAAATTATTTCATAAGCACAGACTCCAACGAACATGGGGGCAATTTACCCATTCCTTTACCGTAGGAAGGAAGTTCTTCAGAGTCGTACCCGGCCGTCTATTCGGTCCCACCTCCAAGCAACCTAGTTGTCTCCTTCGACTGGAATCAACTAGGCAGACCCCGTTTACCAGCTAGTATACCGTTCTGAATTATTGTTCAAATATATAGAATGGTTATGACTGGTACCATCATAGATGAGGGGGCTTCTGTGAGTATCCTTTCCTCAACTGCTTGGAAAGCGCTTGGTTCGCCATCGCTTTTTCCTGAGATGAGAAATCTGACAGGCTTTGATAAAGGAACCAGTCGACCGTTAGGGATCCTTCCCAATGTGCCCATAACATTGAGAGGGAAAACCGTTCACATGAACGTGATGGTAGTTCAAGGACCCCTAGATTACAATCTACTCCTTGGACGAGACTATATTTATTGCATGAGAGCCATTGTCTCATCACTCTTTAGAGTGATGTGTTTTCCGCACGAAGGAAGAGTGGTCAAGCTCGTAGACCAGCTTTCATTTCCCGGATCACGCATAGCAAATAGTCATATACCATCCCTAAATGGTCTTTTCACACAAGAAATGTCTCAATCTCCAGTCCGTCCACCCGATGAGCGCGAGTGATTCAGGGGGACATGACTGAATCCCAGGGGGCATGAACCCTGGTCTGCTTCGGCAGGAAAACTTCAGGTATAGGGTAGGTTTCCGCGAGAAAATATGACTAGTCTGTACTCCCGTCCGTGATTGGAAGAGGGGGTTATTCTAGAACAAGATTCTCTTGTCAAAGTTACGTGAGTAGAGTAACTTCCTCCACTCACCTTTGGCTATTTCGATAGACATCGCCGAAGAAGTGTTTTTTTCGTGCTGTGAATAGAGCAATCTTTGGGTAGCCTGAAAGAGGTATACCTTTCCTGATAAAACAAATGTTTTGTCAGCTCGAATAGAAGGTGACCTTGAAACTCTGTTTTATACCTAGGGGCATGCAAGCCTTTTGGCGTGCAAGCGAAGAGCGACTATTTATTTTTTAAATTTGTAGGACCTCTAACCCTTTAAACTCGTAGGATTGGTCGTTTCCTAACTTGCATAAAGAAAGGATGTGGGGAAAAACTCTAAAAGTTGCCATTTTATATGAGACATTCTTATCACATGACTGGATTAATCGAGCAGTTTTAGCACATAGTTCAAGCTCGTTAAAAAATAAACATAAGACATGAGCAAATGTTTCCACCCGCGTTTAAGCTCGTTAAAAAATGAACTATTCCCCGGTAAATAACCATCGTGAATGTAGTACTTCAGCCATTAAAGCCTTGGTCGTGTTTGCACCATCAACTCCACTTTTTCATTGGCTGATCATTCACCTCCATTTGATTGTTTACCCATTTTGAGGAACAGCTGCGAAGAGTGATTTCACTAGCCATCCTTGTGACATTGCCATGATTGGAAAATTCCAAACCTTACCTAGAATCAGCTGCTACCCATTTTATCACTGGTTCCTCAAAAGACGAGTCTCCTTTAAGCTCTTTTCAACTGACTCATAAAATATGAAAAGATTGCCGAGCCATTGGCCTCTCCAGCTCGTTAAAGGGACAGGAAGTGCTATCCCTCCTCTAGATTTTAATCTTTTTGGACCTGACGGATTATTACACAAAAAGATCGAGCGCTTGTTTTGTTCGGCTCGTTAAAAGTATCGAAAATTCATCCCTTCTGTATTGTTTTATACTTTTTCGGACTTAAGGGATTAGATGACAAAAAAGGAATTTTGGAGTTACCTTTACGTTCCTTTTCAGACTCTCTAAAATTGAAAAGAACCGAGTTATCTTTGTCGTTAAACTCGTTAAAAAGATTAATAGCGACAAACTTGTCTATAGACGAGAACGAGTTTCACTATCGCTAAGCTCGTTAAAACATAGCAATGGGTTTGCCCGAAGGGAAAATTATAGAACAAGCATATGTTATCCTCCTCAAGCTTGACAAAAATAAATAGGTACTGGTCAGCAATGACTGGGGAAAATTGGGAAGAAAACTTGAAGAAACTTTGTTGGTAGCAAGTCGCTCTTGAACATGACACTTCCACTCCGTGTCCAAGTCGGGTTGGGTTGTTTCATTCACCAGTCACATCACCATGGTCACGCCATACCATCCACATTTGGGGTTAATGATACCAATCCATCACATCAGTGTCGCCGATATGTTCAACAGAAGTCATTCAGAGAATTCACCTGTGTCTCACCCACTACCATACATTATACTCCATTCTTTCATGACCACCACCCTGAACCTTATATCACCAGATCATTTTCACCTCCATTAAAATCATTTGCTCCGTTTCGTGTCATTGATGTGGGATTCATTAAGGCCCTCCTGTGATGGATCACTTCTTGTCGACATCAGCTCATTATCCAAGAAGTTGATCTAGGAACACCCCATTTAGTACTTTGAAGCTTGCATGCCTCAATGGCAAGTTTCTCACTTCCGGCGACAGGTTTACATCAATGGCCTTCGACCGAAAGATTTTGCGTGGTGTTCGACGCCAAGTCCTTTATTCACACCACATGAATTGTACTGCAGTACCTTGAGGGTCATTATCATTATCGGTGATTCCTCTCGCGCTTGTTAACAGTTTACATCATTGACTGGTAATCAAGCGATGTCTTTCCATGTTCGACTTTAGAACATTTCTCACATGGATCAACTTGTACTTCGAGTGAAGATCGGACGAGATTGAAGACCCTGGATCTAGTTTCATCCATCCGAGCTGCGATATATATTCAGGTAAAATAAAGACATAAATTGTACATCATTGCAGCACAGATAATCATCCACTCAAAAGGATGATGGCTCTATCAGAATCATCAGTCTACGCTCAGATGATTGTCTGTCCCATGTACATGAAAATGAATTTATAAAGCTGAGCATGGGAATGCCCGCCTCAGCTAGATCATGAAAATAGTATGAAGATAATGTATTGTATTGTATATTATTACAGGTCTCCTCCCAGCATTGAAAGAACTTCGGATCCTCATAATAAAGCATTTCACCCGACACCAAAAGATTAACGGCCTCATACTTTAGGGGGCAACTGTTATAGACATTTTTGGGCCCTACAACCCCAAGTATGAAATGTCCATAAACCAAGGGCTCCTAAGTCCCTAAAATTGTTGTTCTAACCCCTAAAGGAACAAGGTCAACAAATTACAGCTTCTCCCAGAAGTTCTCCATGAGAAACTGCTCAGAATTGGTCAAAACAGGATCATTGCAGCTGCTCCACTGGCTAGGTGCGTTGCATCTCACCCAAATACACTGTGAGGGTGCGTTGCATTTCAAAATTCCCTTCTGTGGGGTGCGATGGGCGAGAAATGACAAATGGCAGTGTCATTCCGCGAGGTGGAGAGGCAATGGAAGCTTCCAGAATCTTCTCCTGTGACACTTTCCTCACTGAATTCGACCAAGGATGAGTAAGAGGCCATCAGTGTCCAAGTGGAAGCAAGAACTATCAGAGAGAAGACACTAATCAGATCACAAGCTGACTCATCCCCCTTACAGATATCTATATATGGATCCCTCATCCCAGAGATCCAGAGGCTAGAATTTTGCATATTGTAAGGAATTGCTATTGGTTTCTTGAGACAAACCTCAGATTGTTGGGTGATCTAAGCTTTGTTTGAGGTGAAGAGGGGCTTCTTTGCTGGTAGGTTGATGCTGGGTCAGAACAACTGGTTGTAACTCCTCCTAGCTCTTTTCTTGTTTATCAATAAAAGCTATTTGAGTTTTCCTCCATGCTTTTGTATCATTGATGCTTGTTACATTTGTATGGTCAATTTACATCTGATCCTAGATTGTTTATGATTATAGATCCATGTCTTTGTATAGTGCTATGCTTCTGTGATCTTACAGATACTTTACGAAGCTGGGCGTGCAAGGGAGCAGGTAGCTGAGGACTGTCAAAGAAGAGAGGGATCGAATCAAGAGATTAGCGCAAGACAGAGGTTGGTCTTTCTGTTCCTCTCTATCTATAATTCATAAAGGAAAAATAAAAGTAGCTTTTCTCTGTTTGTTTCTAAGGCAGCTGTCACACCTTAGTGGGATAGAGCAGTTCTATATAGACACTTTTCCCTGTAACATGAAGGGATCTACCTGTTGGTCAAACAAGCATGGTCTAACCCCAAGGGAATCAAGGGGATTTTACCCCATTCCATCCTGATTAGCGATGTACTTAGAAATAGGAACTCGACCAACTGAGCTAACCCTTGGGGCTTATGGGGCATGGTGATTGTTTAAACCTTCTATTTATTTTCTATAATTGATGTGTTGTCTTTGTGTGTCACCCAAAAGATGATGGTGCAGGGTTAGAGATACCAAGTGTCATTTCTGAAATTCAGAGAGGAATTGTGCGGAAAAGATCTCAAAGAATGAGCCACGTGAAGAAGATTGTGAAATCTTGTGATCACAAACTGAAGGAATCAAGATTAATCATTTAAGAATCAGTGCAAAACCTCTCTTTGATGTGTTAATATGGTAAGTATATGGGTGTGAGGGTCAATTCATTATGGTGTTGAGACCTAATATCCTACTAAATTAGAGAATTAAGAATAGTGAGAGTGAACTAACCAGATATGCCAACTAGTGGTGGACCCTCGACGACTAAAGATCCAGAGAAAATTTAGGTTGGGATGAAGCATGGTCGAGGCACGTAGTTTTATTGAGCTGAAATGCAGAGTCTAACCTTCAACTGTCACAGTCAACCCAACCCCGACCTCACTTGTACTCTTGACCCCTGACTCAAGGTGGGACCCAAGTGTTGGGCCTCCAAATGAATTGGGCATAAAATAATTGTGATTTGGGTTGAGTACGTTGGGTTCCTTAGTGCAGTTGGTTTCAAAGAATTGGATTTGGGTTGAAGGAGTGCTAGAAAGCCAAGGAGGATGATGAAAGGAGGGCAATTTGCATGATATTCGAAAAAAAATATAAATCTTGAACGATTGTTGCAAAAGTGAGCTTGAGTTGGAGATTGTTGATGTCATCGGCATCAGTGCATTATTATTGTATGTTTTTGAAGTGCAAATATTTGAGTTGCCTTTTACAATATGATTATAGATTCAATATTTGAGGTCACCTTGTGTGAAGTGGTGACTTATGCTTTTATGTTGCACTTTATCATATACTTTAATTTTGCACGTCTTTGTTGCGCATAGATTTCAATTTTGCATTTATTTCTTCCGTATAGACTTTAATTGTGGATAAAATTTAGCTAGTATAATCTTGTATGTTAGATATCCATGTATTCTTAGGTAATTGCATTAGAATTGATAATATTGTTCGAATCAAGAAACTTGGTTCCTGAGTTCGAGGAACATAGTTTATAAAACTTTTGCGGCAAGGTGCCACACATCCCAACTTTCACAATTATGTACATATTTTTGTGTCCACAAACTCTTCAAAAAAAATCATATATTAAAAAACCCAAGTTATATAAGTATTCAAACCACAATATACAATCTATAATTCGAGGCATCCTCGCACTGAAACAAGGCAAAATTATTTTATTTTATCTTATGTAAATGAATGACAAGATATTTTGGTGAACATTATCACTAGTTGAGATTCGTATTCAAAATGAATAAGAGAATTAGAATGGCATTAAACAATGTCATAGCTATGAAACAACTCTTTTCTTACTATAATTAAAAAATTTGGTGTGGGACAAGCATGTGCGGAGGCAACTGTGTGTGGAGAGAATCTTAAATCTCTATTATACATATTTTCCTCCACAAACATACCTCTCCACACATTTTTCTTCCACGCATTCAAATGTTTCTTTTGTATGCAAAAACAAGTGTTGAATTTAGCTTAGTTTATGATGAATCATTTTGAATTGATATGTTCTAAATGAAATTCAGAAAAATTCAAGGTCATAACTCTGAATGTTGAGCTGAGTAGCTAGCATAAGAAATCATTGGCAACCTTATTATACAAATTGATATAAAATTTTGGGTAGACCATTTAGCAGTCAACCCTCAAATAGGCCACACACCACGAATGTCATTTAACATCTAATTATATTCCAAAAAAACCACCGTGGAAGGTTGTTATCTATATATATATATATATATATATAAATATATCCAACAAGGTAAAAACATCATGCAATATATAAATAATTATAAAAAGGACAAGTTCATGACAAATATGTGGTTCACAATATAATAAACAATAGTTACACTAAAACAAATAATACAAAATAAATAACATTATAACAGTATGTTTTCCAAGTGTAGGTAGATTCATTATTTTCTTTTGGGTTCACCTTGTGTAGGGCGGTGGAAATTATTGTTGAAGGAAGTGTAACTAGGTTCGGTCTTCATAAATGTACTTTTGATATTTGTACTTATCAAGAAAAGAAATATTATTTTTATAATATATGAAAATGATTTTATTGCTCATTAAAGTAGGTCTAGCACATGTCAAAGTGCTATAGGTGAGTCAAATAGTCAAGAGAAAATATTGAAGGCCTTAAACGCATATTACACCATGTATAAATACATATTAAAGTCAAAGGGAAAACCTCCAAGCAAAGTCAAGTTTACTCCTATGCAATGGCACCTTCAAGAAGCTCCTTCAAGCATGCTACACCACCATGGAAACTATCCTAAGTCTTCTCAACAAATCAGCCACCAAACTGCCCTCAAATTTGGCCTACAATTAACAGGACAAGTTGGCCTACAAGCAGCCTACAAGTCGGCTTAAATGGAGGGACATTCCTCTATTTATAGAGGTTGTCCACTCCAAATACAAAGAACTACTTAAGCTCTGAAATTTGCAAGGAAAAGAATATAAGGAAGAATGAAGGAAGCTAAGGTAAAGGGTATACAAGGTGCAGTGAAGAAAGAAGAAGGGACAGTGAAGGTAAAGGATTGTTTCTAGGGCTAGAAACAATCACACGTGCGAGGAAGAGGAGGAGAAATATGCGGGTATGGAAGTAGGGACAAACAATCCATAGTTTTTGTGTTGTTTGGGTTTGACACTAGACTCAGAACGTATCTCAAGACAACCGAAGAAGACTCTCTCTCTAGTGAAGGAAGAAAGACCCTAACACACTAAGGGTACTCTCCACACGTACAAGAAACTAGGGCAACAAAATAACATAACATTTATACTCTCAAGAAGGATCTTGGTTGGTCAAAGATATACTTGAGCAAGGGATAGAAGAGTAACGCTTCATTTAGAAGACCCATTGAAGGAAGGTCTAACTCTAGACAAGAATCATAGAAGGAATAAGAAGTGTCTGAAGAAGGAGGACGAAGTGCCGAAGAACAAAGTTCCAGAAGAAGTGTTGGAAGAAGTACCAGAGAATAAGGTGTAGAAAGAAGGAAGGACTTGACTTGTTCTTGGAGGATACTCTTTTTAGGGGTCTAGGGTTTGGCATTGATCAATAGAAGCTTCAATGAGAAATATTCACTAAAGGGTTTTCCTCTCAAGAGAAGAGAGGTTTTGGCCCTAGCAGAGAGCCAATATCTTGTGTTCTTGTTCATACGTTTTGGTAGCAGTTTGATGAAGTACACACACATGCATTAATAAGAAGAATATTAATCTAACAAGAAAAGTAAAAATACTCCACAAATTGTTATCAAGTAACAAATAATCAAAGTACACTACTTTGCCCTAGATTCTTCAACATGGTTTCAGAGCTAAGGTGACACGTCAAGGAAAGGGCAACTCAAGAACACTCATCAAGAAGAAGAATCTAGAAAGTTGAAGAATCAATCCTAGAAGTCTTAATCACTTCAAGGACAATAAGGGTCTACAATCCAACATTCATCAAGGATGTATACAAAGCTAAAACAAGAGCCTTACATAAAGGCACCTACAAAGAAGAGCATATTGAAGCAAGACCTACATCAAGCTCCAAGTCATCAAGAAAATCTTATCATCAAGCAAGTCCACTTGGAGAAGGAAACTTGAAGAACATCAAGATCTAGGGAAGACAAGTCATCAAGCCTTCAAGGAGGAAGAAACTCCATTACATCTCAAAATATATCAAGTAAGTACATGTCCCCTTCTAAATATACATCAATGTCTTTTTGCAAGGAAAGCAATAAATTGGTAGGTACCAATAACTTTCTTGCATGGAAGAAGAGGATTGATCAATTACTCAAGGAAAATGAACTCCTAGAGCATGTCAAAGGGAATATCACTATCCCTACTAAGGAACAGACTCAAGCCTTATCCAAGTACAATAAGGATGAGACAAGAGCTCAAAGGATTCTGATAGAATCAATGAAAGACTCTCTCATTCCCTATGTCTCCAAATTTGAGACATCGAAAGAAATTTATGATAAGCTAGTAGAGCTATTCTCGGTATCCACAACTGGAGAAGTAATATCTCTGAGGAATGAATTGTAGAAGATGAAGATAATAAATGAAGGAATAGCTCCCTACTTCATGAAAACATCTAAAATGAGAGATCAACTTCAAGATCTTGGGGAAGTCATGTCTGACAGAAAGATGACAATTGTAGTACTCAATGCTCTACCTGAGGAGTGGGAAAACTTCACATCAAGCATATATGCCAAGAAGGAAGCAACCACTCTCAGTGAAATGTGGTCTCTATGCAGAACAAAGGAAACCAGACTTAAGAAAAAGGAAGATGTGGGATCAAAGGAGCAAGGATTTGCTACCAAGGCCAAAATAAAGGGTAAATTTGGCAAATTTGGTCCACAAAAAACAAACAACAAATACATGTCCAAAATCCAATGTTTTGGATGCCAAGAATATGGATAGTACAAAAGGAATTGTCCTGAGTTTACGAAGGACAGCAACAACAAAAGAAAGATGGAATAAGCTCACTTGAATCAAGAGGTGAAAGAAGAAGGAAATAAGCAAAAGAAGGAAGATCCTCCAGATCTCTACTATGACTAGGTCAAACTCTTTACTTCTAGACTTCTTTCAAAGTTTTGAGTAATATAGGAGTATGTAGGAATAAGATTGATATTGCATAGCTAGAAACATCCTCTAGAATCTAGAAGCATTATGTACATAGAATTATAGATACTCATGAAGATGCGGCATTTATGATAAGAATAAAAATGCATAAGTAGAAATATCTTCTATAATATAGGATCATGGTAGATATAGTTCAAGATATTCATGTAGAATAAGCATACCTAGTATAGGAACTCATACACGATGAAAGGAAAATTGATCATGATTAAGAATCTTAGAAGACCTCCATCATCAAAAGAAAAGAAACATTTGCAAGGCAAGGGTATTTAAGATCCTTTGATGGAATATTCAAAAGAAGGTTCATGAACCAAAACAGATGTCTCATTGGGAATCCCATTCATAGGATTCAAGAAAAGGATGATATGCAAGAAAGCTAAGATGAAGCAAGAAGGGCCACACCAAAAGATGATCAAAGAAGAATCAAGATGAGGTATGTATGCATTAAATTTTATTCATGTTATCATTTGTATATTATTGAGTCATGGGCATAGTTCTATAACATGATCAAGCATGAAAGAATATCTTTCACCAAGAACATGCTTGAAGGCATGTACCACAATGCAATAAAGATCAACAAAAATATATGCTCACATAAGGAGCACAATATTGTTGACTAAGAAGCAAGAAGAAATGCTGACAAATCTAGGAAGCAAGCAATGAAGGAATGCTCTCACAGGAAGCATTAGATGCTTGACTTATCTATTTGATAAAAAGAAAATTAAGAAAGAGATCAAGCATGTGGAAGAACACCATGATCACCGAGAATCATTGTCTGACAAGATACTTTGAAGATATCTCCTGAAAGAAGGTAGGACAACTATGATAAAGGAAGAAAGGACCCTTGACACTTATAAAGGCCTTAGAGATATAAAAGATTCAGATAACTGATTCTACTCTATGAAGATGTCGTGATGAAGAAATCATCCAGCAAAAATCAATGTTGAAGCAATATTAGGAGGAAGTCATGATGGGCTACTAGGTCGAAGCATGTAAACAAGAAAGTACAACTAAGAATCCATGAGAATAATATTCTGAAGCATGGACAAGATGACAAAGGAGTAGCCAAGATGATAAGAAAACTTGATGTATGACATGAAAGCCACTTTCCTCAAAGGAAGCAATGCCATGACAAATCAGGGAGGAAAGTGATTGATGGATGGTGTCCTACCTAGAAGAAGTTCAAACAAAGACTTCATGACATCAAGAAAGGAAAGAGATCAAGTAGCTAAAGGACCCACGAAGAAGAAGTTGTTGATGAAGGAAAGAGTCCCCAGTTAGGAGGGAGCTTTGATAGGTCCCTGATCAAGAGGGGATTTTGGATCACCCTTGATTACAAATGAGTGAAATTTGTGTTTTCTATTTCATGGGTCATGCACTAGACCAGGACTAACAGCTGCAAATCTAGATGAAGGCCATGAATGGAAATGTAGACATAAGATAAACACTACATTATTTTCTTCAATTGGGAATAAATATTTGGCGGATTGGGAAATCATCTAGCATCCATTACTCTTTGAGGATTTTTAGGGCATCCAAGACAAGTGTAGGCAAGAGGAATGATATTCTTTGAGGTTGGGAACCCAAGATAAGAATAGTCCTAGAAGGTCATACTCGGAGAACACCCGAGTGGGTATGTACCTTGAGATACAATGATGAAGGTGTCTATAAATCATTGGTCTTGCCAACATTGTAGCTCATGGTCTCGTAAAGAGATGGATTTGCTAGTCAAGGCCTTGCACTATGACAATGTTGATGGATTTGATGCTATAAAAGATGGATTGCTAATATGGTTCCTTTTATGTGAATTCTTCAAGATTGATAATAGTCAAACACCTTGAAATGTTGTATTAATACCTCCCTAGTTAAGAGGGAGTGTTGAAGGAAGTGTAACCAGGTTCGATCTTCATAAATTTACTTTTGATATTTGTACTTATTCAAGAAAAGAAATAATATTTTTATAATATATGACAATGAGTTTCTTTCTCATTAAAGTAGGTCTAGCACATGTCAAAATGCTATAGGTGAGTCAAATAGTCAAGAGAAAATATTGAAGGCCTTAAAGGCATGTTACACCATGTATAAATATATATTAAAGTAAAAGAGAAAACCTCCAAGAAAAATTAAGTCTATACCTATGCAATGGCACCTTCAAGGATCTCCTTCAAGCATGCTACACCACCATGGAAACTATCTAAAGTCTGCTCAACAAATCAGCCATCAAACTTCCCTCAAATTCGGCCTACAATTAAGAGGACAAGTCAGCCTAAATGGAGGGACAGACCTCTATTTATAGAGGTTGTCCACTCCAAATACAACGCACTACTCAAGCTCTGAAATCCGCAAGGAAAAGAAGGGAAGGAATAACGAAGGAAGCCCAGGTAAAGGGTCTACAAGGTGCAGTGAAGAAATAAGAAGGGACAGTGAAGGTAAAGGATTGTTTCTAGGGCTAGAAATAGTCACACGTGCGAGGAAGAGGAGGATAAATCTGTGAGTATGACAGCAGGGAACAAAAGTCTATATTTTTTGTGTTGTTTTGGTTTGACACTAGACTCACGAGGTCTTTTAAGACAATCGAAGGAGCCCCTCTCTCTAGAAAAGGAAGAAAGACCCTAATACACTAAGGGTATCCTCCACACATGCAAGAAACTAGGGTAGCATAATATTAGAATAGACATACACTAAAAAGGATCTCAGTTGGTCAAAGATATACTTGAGAAAGGGTAGAAGAGTAACACTTCATTTAGAAAACTCATTCAAGAAAGGTTTAACTCTAGACAAGAATCATAGCAAGAAGAAGAAGTGTCAGAAGAAGAAGGACGAAGTGCCAGAGAACAAAGTGCCAGAAGAAGTACCAGAGAATAAGGTGCAGGAAGAAGGAAGGACTTGACTTGTGCTTGGAGGACATTTTTGTCAGGGGTCTAGGGTTTGGAATTGATCAATAGAAGCTTCAATAAGAGAAATTCACTAAAGGGTTTTCCTCTCAAGAAAAGAGAGGTTTTCGCCCTGGAAAAGAGCCAATATCTTGTGTTTTGGTAGTAGCTTTATGAAGTACACACACATGGATTAATAATAATAAGAAGAAGATTAAGCTAACAAGAAAAGTTAAAAGACTCCACAAATTGTTATCAAGTAACAAAGAATCACACTACACTACTTTGCCCTAGAGTCTCCAACACTTATCATTTTATGTTCATACTTTTGCATGGGTTTTAGTTCGTTTTGTGTGAAATAAAGAATGATAGTAACTTGACACAAATATCTAAAATTATTCAATTTTTTTTCATGATTGCATCATTATTGTATTTTTTCCAAGTGTACATATCTAGGTCGTCTTTTACAATACAATTATAGATTTAATATTTGCTTTGATTCTAGCTTTTACGTAGCAGTGAAACTTATGCGTTTATGCCATACTTTTGTATATACTTTAGTTTTGTGCATCTTTTTTGTGCACATATTTCAGTTTCGCATGTCTTTCTTCCATATAGACTTTAACTGCAGACAAAATTTAGCTAGTATAATCTTGTATGTTAGAGAGCCATGTATTTTTTGGAATTTTGGGTAGCTTGAAAGGTATTTCCAAGAGAAGGAAACCAAAAATAAATATTTGGTTGGAAAATTTACCCAAATTTGGGATTTTGGACCCACAGTAGTGGGTTTGAGACCTAAAGAAATCAATTGTTTATTCTAATTGGTTGAGAGGCTAAAACACTAAAGAGATAGAGGTTTTCTAAATGACCCAAAATAAAAGTATAAATAGAGCCAAAGGAGAGTCTCATTGCACACATTTGGAAATCAACTTCATGTGCGAAGGACATTTGCCCTAGGAAGTCGCAGATCATGAAAGAGTGCTACAGCCAAGTCTCATTAGAGAAATTTTGAGGTCTAAAATGGGCCTCAAGACAAACATGTACAGCCAAAATAAACTTTATAAGAACCAATAAGGATTCAAGAGGATTATGTCAACCATGGAGGATGATTAACCATTTTTGGAGTTAAAATGTAAAAAGATTAAAAAATATAAAATAAAATAAAAACTACTTTTTCAACTCATATTTTCAACTAATCTCCCTATGGTTTTACTCAAATTTCGAGCAGGAGCACTTGTTGGATGCAGAATTTAAGATTCTAATCACATTTTTTCATGTATTTCTCATTTTTCGTGTAGTAGGGTCCACTAAACATATTTAGCATGCATACTCCTTGGATGAGGAATTAAATTTAGCATCCAATGAGTGCTTTCACTTGAAATTTGAGTAAAACCGTAGGGAGATAAGTTGAAAAAATGAGTTACAAAAAGTAGTTTTTTCTTTTTTCCCTCTGAACTTTGATGATGTAATATAATCTTATTTTATTATTTCCACTATTATTTTATAGTATTCCTTAGGAAGCCCATTTTAGACCTAAAAAACTCTCTAATGAGGATGAAATTTGGAAGTCTATTTAGAAGAAGTCGAGCTAGGGTTTCTGGTCAAGCAACTGTCCAAGAAAGGTCGAGCTAGAGGAGAGATTTTTCCCTAGGGAGATTCTGAATTGAGCAAGTCTACTTAAGGTGGTTGATTTCTTGGTTAGGAGTTTGAAGGAGGGTCACAGGTGCAAATATCTAAGTAGTGTTGGTTGGTCATGACCTAAAAGAACAGTCTCGAAGGTAGATCAAGGGCTCAAAAGCAATAATATGGTGGTTTTTTTTACTTGTAGCAAGAGTCAAGTTAGGGTTTGAAGTAAGAATAGAACTAAATCATATCAACCAGTCTTGAGAATAACATCAAGCCGAGAAATGGGAACCACATACATTCAAAGAGTGACAAGTCACCTTTGTCCTTATGTTTCTGAGTTAGAGAAAAAAGGCTGAGTTTTTTTCTACATGCTAAAGGATTAAAAGAAGGCTACCAAGTTAGTATTTATCTGTTGATTAATCAAAGGGAGGATTGGAATGATATCCAAAGTAGGACGAAGCCCTAGTTATAGGGTTGAAAACCTATAGGATTCAAGGAGCAGGGTCAAAAGGCCTTAGGGTATTTGGCTGGCTAGGTCAAGGCTTATTTTAGAAGGGTGTAGACAATGGAAGGGGGGTCAAAGGGCTTAGGTGTCTTGCAAGAGTAGACCGACTTGCCTCAAGCCTATGTAGAGGCCAGCAAGGCATAATGGTGCTATAGTTCTAAGAAGGAAGAGGTTGTCAAGTATGTTTCTTGAATTTTTTTCATTAAGGAGTATTGGACAATAGAGTTTGAGGGCCTATATACATTATCTTGAAGGACAAAATCCACTGTGATTGGTTGAAGAATTTGGAGTTGGTTATGTAGTGACTTTGAAGGACAAAAGCCATTGTAAGTTGTTGCTTGGATAGAGGAGTTAAAGGAGCTATTTCTATGTGGTTATTAGAGGCAAAGGATAGCCACATACAACAAGGACAAGAGGATAGAAAGGAATAAAACAAAATGAGGGCTACCACAAGTAATTCATGTGTTTTTTCCTTTTTTTGGTCTACAGATTACATATTTGATGCATCAAATTGCAAGCCTTAATTGTATATTATGTATATTAGTTGTACTAGTGATGTGAAGGGTTGTGATCCCTATTACAAGAGCCCCATGATTCTTTTATTGATGGAATAATATAGATCGATATTTTGGCTCAATATCTCTTAGTAATTTATTGATTTCATTGTTGTATATTTATGTTGTGCAAAGTGCTTGTAAGTTGGGATTCCTAGTGTGTTTGTCTGCTTGGTTAGCCATAGACCAGATCTAGGGCCTAAGGAAAATTCAACATGGTACCAGAGCTACTTTGAAGAGAAAATGGATAAAAGTGTGCACAGGGAAGTAGAGTAAGCCAATGGAGGTTGTGGAAGATCAAATGGAGTCTAACTTCAGAGGGAGACTGCAAAGGAATGATAGTCACCCAATGGAAGTCTAATCTTTAGGTTTGAGACAGTGGAATTTTCATCCCATGCAAGGACAGTCACAAATCATGAGAGATCATTCATGGTGGTGCAAGGAAAATTCATGTTGCATGTGAGGACAATCATGCACCATGCAAGATAAATATCATCATAGTACGAAAGAAGATATGGCACATGCAAGGATAGATATGGCTATGTAAAGGAAATCCATGACTCATGTGAGAACAATCATGGGCATGCAAGGAAATTCATGCAGTTGCAAGCATGAAGGAAATACCTTCCTCACTAAGAGGGAGTGTTGGAATTTTGGGTAGCTTGGAAGGTAATTTTGAGAGAAAAAACCCGCCAAAATTAGTTGGTTGACAAATTTACCCAAAGTAGTGGGTTTGAAACCTAAAGAAATCAATTGTTTATTATAATGGATTGAAAGCCTTAGACCTTAAATATCTATAGGTTTCCTAAATGACCCAAAAGAAAAGTATAAATAGAGTCGAAGGAGAGGATCATTTCACACATTTGGATATGGACTTCATGTGTGAAGAACATTAGCCCTGGGAAGGCCAGAAATAAAGAGAGAGTGATAAAGACAAGTCTAGGACCGAATTTGGAATTATGTTTAGAAGAAGTTAAGCTAAGGTTTAAGTTCAAGAAACTTTCCAAGAGAGTTCAAGCTAAAGGAGAGCTTCTACCCTAGGAAGAGGACAAGTTGAGAAAGTCTACTCAAGGAGGTCGAGTTTTTTGGTTAGAAGTTTGAAGGAGGGTCATAGGTTCTAATAGTTAAGTAGTGTTGGCTGGTCGTGATCTATAAGAACAGTCCTAAAGGAAAATGGAGTGCTCAGAAGCATCAATATGATGTTTGTGGTTACTTGCAAGGGTCGAGTTAGGGTATCAAGTAAGAACATAACTAAATGATAGCAACCATTCTCAAGAAGAAAATCAAGTCAAGAAAGAGGAGTCACAAACCTTCAAAGTGTGACGAGTTACCTCTGTCATGGTATTTCTAAGTTAGAGAAAAGAGGTAGAGTTGCTTGTATACATGCTAGAGTATCAAAAGAAGGCTACCAAGTTAGTATTTTTTTGTTGTCTGATCAATGGGGGTACTTGCGTGATATTTTGCTGGAGAAAAGTGAAGAAGGTCAAGTTCTGTTCATTTTCCAAAATAGGTGAAAGCACTAGTTACAAGGAAAAAAAGATAAAGGAATCAAGGAGCATGGTTGAAAGTCCTCTAGGTCTCTGGTAGGCTAGTTCGATGCCTATTTAAGGAGGTCGTAGACAATGGAAGGGGGGCCAAAGGTTTTAGGTTGCTTGTACGAGAAAAACGAGTTGCCTCAAGCCTGTGTAGGGGCCAGCAAGGCATAATGGTATTGTAGTTCTAAGAAGGAAGAGGTTGTTGAGTATGTTTCTTGAATTTTGTTCATCAAGAAGAATTGTATAGTAGAGTTTGAGGGCCTATATACAATAATACTGAAGGAAAAAATCCATTGTGAGTGGCTAAAGCATTTGGAGTTGAATATTCAGTGACTTTGACAGACAAAATCCATTGTAAGAAGTTGCTTGGAAAGAGGAGTTAAAGGAGTTATTTCTCTATGGTTACTGGAGGCAAAGGACAACCAGGTACACCAAGGACAAGTGGAAAAAAATGGATAGAAGAAAAATATTGCTACAACAAGTAAGTCATGTTTTTTTTTCTTGTTGTGTTGGGCATATTTTAGATCTAATGGATCAGATTGCAAGCCCTAATTGTTTCATATGTATACTAGTTGTACTAGTGATATGAAGGGCCATGATCTCTGGTATGGGAGCCCCATGATTGATGGACTAATAAAGATTGAGCTTTGGGCTCAACATCTATATGTAATTTATTGATTTCACTTATGTATAATTTTTTTGTGCAAAGTGTTTGTAAGTTGGGGTTCCTAGTGTGTTTGTGTGCTTGGTTAGCCATAGACCAAATATAGGGCCTAAGAAAAATTCAATATTATTCTTTAGTAATTGCATTAGACTTCATAATATTTGTCAAAGTGAGAGACTTAGTTCACGAGCTCGAGGAACATAGTTTATAAAACTTTTGCAACAAGGTGTCAAATTTTCCATTATGTATCATAAGACTTTCCCTTTCTCATCTCTTTCTTCTCAATGATTGTGGCTCGATGTGTTATTGTAAAGGTGTAAGTGCTTAAATGCAATCATGTGTCGATACGTGAATCTTTCTGTTAAATTATGCAAATGAGAAAATTTGAACAATGATTCCTCCCTATCACCTATATAAATAGAAACACTACATCCTCTTAACACTAGATATGCATGACTCAAGTACATTAGTGACATTCTTAGTGACAAGCTTAAGTTGTACAAGAATAATTCAAAAGATCTAAGTACATGTATATATTTTTCCATGGTTCACATATGCAAAGGTAAATATCTGTGTTGGTTTTCAAGATGATTATAGCATAAATACTTTTTTTGGGGGCCACTTTGTGCGGACCAGTCGAACATATAATTTTATCTCTTTAACTTTGCATAAACTTTAGATGTTCCATTTAACATTATACGAAGAGTTGAGGAACTTGTTATTATGAAGTAAAGTTGTAGAGACTATATATATATATATATCTATATATATATATATATATATATATATATATATATATGACATCATCAGTATATCTTGTTGGTTTTCAAGATGATTATAGCATAAATATGTTAGGGCCTAAATCTACCTCAGGCTAAGAAAGGTAGGATCTAGGGTAACATCAAGCCATGCTTAACCTAGTAGCTAACCCTACCAGGTCGGGAGAGGGATCTCTCCTTGTCAATCTCAGAAAAGATGGCCTATGAAAGCTTGAGATGACTGATGTATTGACTGATTTTAGGCTAGGTATGTGTACAAAGGTGTTTGATTTGAATTTGATGATGTTTTGTTGGCTCAAATGTGAAAGGCGGATTTGGGCCTAGGGAATGAGGCTCAATTTTGCAGAGATCTCTATGGGGCAAGGTAGGCAGGTGATTTGGTACTTCGAATTGAGTAAGATGGAGAGCTTTTAGATAGGTGAGGAGTTGAAAAGGGCATGAAAAACTCAGGGATCCTTTTCAAACAACTAAAAACATAGATAACTAAACAAACCCTAGGTAGAGCACTACATTTTCAATGTATTCTACCTTTATCCTTGTTTGTTTTAGTTAAGATGAAATAAAGAGAGATATGGCATACATAAAACACATGTAGACTTACAATTACAGAGGAAAACACAATACCAAAGCAAGATGCCACATGAATCCCATAAAGTGCTGCAAACCACTGGTCTATTCCTTAGCCAAACTACTGAAATGAGTATACAATGAAGCTCCAAGCTTTCCCAAAAGTCCAACCATGCTAATGACTGAAAAATTACAAGATATAGGCAACCAAAAACTCATCCTAGCCTCTAGGGGTAGATCTCATAAGATTATGAGTTGTTCCAACAAAATCTAAACTGAGAACTAAAAAGTAGGCAGTGGAACAGCTTGCCTATAAAAACTAGGAAATTGATTCATTCAATTGCAAACCACCTTTTGAAGGATGAATCTACCTCTATGAGTGAAAATTTATCATAATTACATCAAAATCCATCAATTCATATTAAATTACATCATGAGTTTGACATTTAGAAGAAGAAAAGTCAAACTGTCAAGAAACTAGGTGAAAAACAGAGTATTTTTGGTCAAACTGAGCAAAATTCCTCCAATGCGCCGCGCTGATTTCCCTATGCATAGCACCTTTTTGCAGCTGACTTTGGAGGCCTTCCTAGTGTCCAAATTTGCGGAAAGTGGGCATGTTGGAAAGATCTGCCTGTATACATTCCAGAATAAGTGGAATTTTTTAATTTGGCCTCCGTTTTCCCCTCTAAAACTAATTTCTCCCAAGACCGCTTCCTGTGTGTCAAAAAAGGGGCAGAAAGGTCATTTTTGGGGTGTTTTTGACCTTTTTGGAAGCCCAAAACCTGTCAAAATTTCTTGGCCATTTGTGAGCATGCATATTTTTTCATGAAAAATCCAAATATGTTGATTTTTCCTCAAAATGATGCCTCCATCAAAAGCGAGCGCCAGGTGGCGCGGCGCATTAGGCAGAAAACTCTGTTTTTTTAAAGGAAAATTTCCAAAATTAGAAAAAGTGTTCCAAATTTTTTGAAATTTGGGCTGAGTGTCCTCCATTAAGAGTTATGCTAGGCCAAGGAAGCCTCAGCCAATATTTGAAGTTTATCTTGCTCTTTTTGCCTCCTTGATGCCTTCTTCAACTTGGCCTTCAAGTTCCTGATTCTTGCTTGGCACACCATATTTCTTGACAAGTAGTGATATGCCATGTTTCTCAACATATTTTTCTCGTTGATGGCCTTCTCCAGCATCCTCTCCAAGTGGATATTTGTCCTCTCCAACCAAGACTCATGATCAGCATTGATTTCTTGCTCAAGTGTGGTGAACTTGACTTTCCTCCTTTTGGCAGCTTGCCGGTTTTCTCGTATGTTTCTTAGCTCCATTATGGTTTGCTGATCCTCTAGTTGTTTGTTTCTTTGCTCCAGATATTTGAATATCCACTTGGCTCTTTGTAGGTTGAGAGACAAATTCTTAATGTCAGCTTGTTGCTCCTGGATGATCTCTCTAAGCTTTGAACTTTGTGAGCCCAAATCGGTGTCATCATCCTAAATAAGAATAAAATATGTCTCCTACCCTCCTGAAGGCCCCTCGTCCTGTAATGGTCACTTGCCCTTGTCTTATACCTACTCTGCTGATGGAGGAAGTGAGACCTCTTCCACCCCGGGTGGAGATAATACTCACTTTGTTGCTGCAAACAACCTTCTAGTGCCCTTTTGGTAGGTGACATATACTGGCACACTAGTAGTTTGTGTCTCATGAAGCTACAGCTGATGTGAAGGTTCACCTATCTCATGAAAAGCTACTGGAGGTACTTGAGGAGCGGTGAAGACCAAATGTGAAATGAAATCCTCCCATGATATGTTCTGTAAACAAAGTTGATGCATGAACACAATCTTGATTAGTGCAAAATGATATACCTTATTATACTGCTGCTAATGAGTCTTCTTGTGCACTATGGTGGTCATCTTCTCAATGTTTTGGCAAATAAAGTAGGGGAGGTTCATCATTCTCACCCTAGTGAAGTGCATCAACAATTTGATATGGTAGGCATACAAGCGAGAAAACCGGCCCTCACAGCTGAAATACTTAATTATGAGTTTCATCAAGGGAGCATATGAGTCTTTCAGATACCGGAAAGGAAAAACTCTGCTGAGATGTCTCAAATAGCCAGCCTTGATGTAAGGCTCATAATGTTCCCTGTCAATCTGCTGCCTCTTATTCCACTGCTCACCGACATTGGGAATGCCAGTTGCTAGAGAAATAGACTCCGGTGTCAAGGTGAATGTCACACCTGCTAGAGTGACTTGGCCATTTTGAAGATGGAGGAAAAACAACCTGGCCAACTCATGATGGTACTAGACTCTCTCTACCATCTCACAGAACTGATAACAGGATTGGTGCTGAAAACATGTGACAGTAAGAGGACAGGCCTGCAGCTCAGCAAGTGAAGTAGGTTCCTCTCGTATATGTTTGCCACCCTTGTGAGGTCTTCTTGGTGCATGCATTTCTCTAGGAGAATCACTGTGTGTTTCCTCATCTCGGTCATAGGAGGGATCAGATTCCATGTTTACTAATGTGTGAGTTTTCTTGATGAGTATGAAGAGATTTATGGTGTTTTTAGTTTTCTGCTACCAAGGATGAGAATATATGAGGGACTATGGAGGGAGAGGATATGAGGGGTTTTGGGAATGTTATTGACAATTTTTTTGGGAAATAGGGGGTTTAGGGAATAGTATGTAGGCTTAGGGACAACAATTAGGGTTTAGGAATTTGTAACTAGGGTTTAGGATAGTGGGAGTTAGGGATATGGGAATTAGGGAATTTTAGGAATATGGGAAATAGGGAATGAGTGGATGAAAGTGAAAAATGAATGGAGGAGTCAAAGAGTGAGGGAGTGATGGAGTGGACTTGGTAGCAAAAACACAAATGCAAACCCTAGGCAATTGTTTTTGAGCAAAAATTGCAAAGAGGTAGGGTTTGAGTTTTATCACACTAAACCACCATAAATTTTAAGAAAAACTCTTTCACTAGCAAGGGAAGAAATCTTGACTTACTTGCACACCATAGGATTGAGCAAATTTGGAAATTTGAGGGAGTTTATGGTGAAATCGGGCTTGCAGCTCTATGCGCCGCGCCACAAACCCAACGCACCACGCCTTCTATATGCATTGCGCCAGTGTATTTTTTACACTGTGGAGGGCGGCCCAATGTGTCGCGCCTGCTCTATGCACCGCGCCCACGACCCAATGCGCCGCGCCCTTGAACTTGCATAGTTTTGCTTCAAACTTGCTCCCTTTCTCCAACACGACCTTCTCTTGCTCAATATTTCTCCTTTGAATGCAAATGAGCTCTTTGAACATGACCAATGAGTTATATACAAGAGATTTTGATTTTTCACTCATAAAACCCACTTTTATAATGTTTGCATTGTGACTTACTTTTTCAACTCTGTTTTTTGGGCAGTTTACTTCATTTTTGCCTTTGATGAACTGAATGATTTGATTTTTTGTTTTCCTTGCAGGGGATGGAGTTGCTGAAGCTTGGTAAGGTGACCAAGGTTGCCATTGAAGTTGCTTACATATGAAAAAATTGAAATTACATCAAATTTATACATAAAAACATAAAATACTCTGTTTTTCCTCAAAACAGGGTTTTGAGGAAAAATCAATCACTGAGTGAGTGATCATGAAAATTATTGTTGCTGGAACTTTATTTGACCTCCCATGTGCCTGCTGACCATCACTGAGCATTTTGAGACCTTATTGACGAAAACCCTAGACCTAATGAGACCGAAAACCCTAAAAATGACTTTTACTGATTTAAAGACAAAAATTGTGACTGCAGATGATCTAGATGAATGAAAATAGGCCAATACATGAGGGAAAATGTATAATATGCCACTACCGTCAGATGGTCCATGACCCTAACGGAATGCAACTGATCGGGTGAGACACCTAACATGCAATGCAACAAGAGAATTTGATCACTGACTGAGGGATGAAGATACCGACACTAAAATTGGCTCCAATGGGGATGGTAGCTCCTTGGAGGTGCCAAGAACTACAGATGTCTAGGAAAGCAGGCAGTGCCTTCGTCAATTAGGCTATGGAGTCAATAACTTTGACAAACCAAAACCAAACTATTGACTCAATTTGAGGACTCAAAACTGACTCAATTTCAAGGCTGAAATCGACTGAAAGACTTGACTCAAACAAACCAAACCAAAACTAAAATCAAACCTCAGCTTTATAGCCTTCACTTCGGGCCCCAAAGTGAAAGAATGATAACAGCACACACTTGCAATGAAATTAAACAAACCGGTATGTACAGTGATACATATGGTAGCAGAAAACATTTCAAAAATAGTACTGTTTGAGCAGCCGACCGTTGACCGGCCCACTTGGACAATCTTCTCCACTCATTTCTTTCAGAAGGAAAGCATTTTGGCCCCGACATGCAGCAATTTTGAAAGGTCCTTTCCAGATATTCTCAAATTTACCATGCTTACCTTTATCTTCATTTCTTTCATCACATTTCAACACTACATCTTCTATTTGAAACTTGTCCACCTTTGCCTTCCAATCATATATCTTCTTGATTCTCTCTTGCAGCTTGAAAGTGTTCTGGAAAACCTCCTCTCTAGTCTGCTGTAAATAAATCATTTGATTGATTCTTTGCTGCAAATGATCATCCTCGCTACCAGCTTCTTGCAGAAGTTTAACCACCGGGACTGCAAGAGAGGTCGAGAATACAGTGTCAACACCATACATGAGCTCAAAAGGGGACATGCCTATAGATTTCTTTTGACTTACTCTGTCTACCCAAAGTGCATTAACCAGCTTTTTGTGCCAACTCTTCTTGTTCATTTCCAGTAGCTTTTTGATAATATTGACCAAGGATTTATTTGAGGATTCTGCCAATCCATTGCCTTGTGGATAATATGCAGTTGAGTGCCCCAAAGTAATTTGGTATTTATTACAAAAATCAATCATTCTTTTAGATTTAAAAGCTGTTGCATTATCAGTGATCAGCTTATTTGGACAGCCAAAACGAGACAAAATATTGTTTTCAAGAAATGAAATGATTACCGAATCAGTGGCCTGCCTAGTGGGAATCGCCTCAATCCATTTGGTAAAGTAATATGTCACTGTGAGGATCCACTTATGCTGCGTTGAAGAAGTAGGATGAATCTCGCCAATGAAATCCAAACCCCACTGCTGAAAAGGAGCACTTACTTCGATCGGCTTAAGCGGTAAAGGCTGCAATTTTCTTCTACCTTGAAAAATCTGACATTCGTGGTAGCTTGTAACAGCTTTGTACACATTAGCAAAAAGAGTTGGCCAATAATATCCTACTCTCAAAATTTTGTTGGCTATTGTCTTCCAGAAAAGATGACCTCCACAATCTCCCTTGTGAAAATCTTCCATAACCTATTTTGCCTCTTTTTCAACCAAACAATTGAGCAAGACACCACCGGGATCTTTCCAATAGAGTGCATTATTCATGATACAAAACTTGGCAGCCTTTAATTTCAGGGTCCTACTTTTATTCTTAGCCATTCCAGGTGGTGGTGACAGATTTTGGAGCACATACACAATTTCCGAATACCAAGAAGAAAGAAGAAAATTTTCTGATACCTGAGTAGGCGAACTTTCTTCATCTTCCTCGGACATAGCAACAATGAGATTAATGTCCAAGGCATGCAAATTTGACTCAGCCATCAGTTTGGCCAGCCCCTATCCTTTGATGAGTTTTGTTGGTTTGATCTCCACGTCATATTCCAACAAGGCAGCAATCCATTTGCCTCTTCTCCCTTCTGGATCTATTTACACCAAGACATCTCTAACCGTAGCATTAGGAACATAAGCAAGGATGTGGGAATGCAGAATCTAAACTCGAAAATATTTCAATGCCTTTACCAAGGCAAGAGCTTGCTTTTCAATATTATACTTATAAGCTGCATCTCTTATCGTTCTGCTGAAAAAAAACAATTGGTTTCTCGAGCTGGTCCCTTTTCTGCATCAAGACCACTGCCATAGTATGATCTGAGGCAAATGAAAGAAAAATGAAATCTTGAGTATAGTTCGGTTTGATCAAAACCGGAGCTGAAGAAAGGGCCAATTTCACTAAATTGAAGGACTTTATTGCTTCCTCGGTCCACTTCACTACACTATCTTTCTTGAGCATGTTTGTGATTTCCCTTAAATGTTCTGCAAGATTGGGCACAAAGTGACGTAAGAAATTCATCTTACCGTTGAATGATTGGATCTCCTTTTTACTCCAGGGAAAATCAATTTGTTGAATGGCTTCCACTCGAGCTGGATCGATGCGGATGCCATCCTTTGATATAATATGACCGAGAAGCTTGCCTTCATCCATGGAAAACAGACTCTTCTTTGGATTGAGAGATATACCATATTTTCTACACCGCTGAAATACAATCTTCAAATGATAAAGGTGTTCTTCGTCTGAATTAGAAAAAATTGTCAAGTCATCAAGATAAACAACTAAAAAGAGATCTTTTTCATTAGCAAATGTGATATCCATGGCTCGCTGGAAGGTTGCACCAGCATTCTTCAATCTGAAAGGCATCTTGGCATAATGGAAAGTTCCCCACGGAGTAGTGAATGCTATTTTATCTCTGTCATCCTCATGGACCAGAATTTGGTTATAACCGGAATAACCATCGAGTAGCAACATGCGAGATGCTCCAAATACTCGCTGAAGTATGTGATCCATTTTTGGCAATGGATAGTTATCTTTCAAAGATACTTTATTCAGATTTCTAAAATCAATACATAATTGAATATCACTTGTTTTCTTGCGCGCAGGCACCAAATTTGAAATCCAATCTGAAAATCTTATGGGGACGATTATACCAGCTTTGTACAATCAATTCACTTCCTTCTCTATTGAGGGCAACAGCTTTGGATTTATTCTTCTTAACTTCTGTTGAAAGGGCTTTTGATTTGGCTTGATCGGGATTATATGCTGAATTATTCTCGTATCATATGCCTTCAAATCTGAATAATCCCATGCAAAACATCAGTAAATGAAGATAATAAACTGATATACTTTGCTTTTACCTGTGGAGGCAATGCCTTTGATAACTTGACCATTCTAGGATTTTCTGCTGATCCATTGTTCACCTCCTCAACTCCTTTCTCGGTGGGCAGCAAGCTTAGTTTTCGGGCTACATCATCTTGATCGAACAACTCCTCTAAAGGTATTAGACCTTTAGGAATGATATTGTCTTTGAGCTGCAAAACTTCCATCTGATTTACTTCTATGTCTGCTTCACCGTCGTCATACTCCATATCAATAGAAGTGTCTTTGAACTTACCTTCATTTTGCAGAAATTCATCGATTTCTTTATCATCTTGAAAAACCTGCCAATACCTTTGATTGTCAGGGACAGCTGGGCAATGTTTCACATGAATTTCAAACTTGTTGTTTGAATTCATCGGAATTTTCAAATTACTTGTTGTTGTTGTGAGTGAATGTGCAATGACATTCTGAACACGAGGGACACATGTCAAAGTATAATATGAAAATAATCTCAAGATGTCTAATACTGCATTGCAGTAAGCCCGCATTCGAGGATGCTTAGCTTGTTATTCCCCTTTTACTTGCTTGATAACCAACTCGGAGTCGCCATAGACTGAAATTCGTTTGGCATTTAACTTTCTAAGGATTTTCAAACCAGCAATTAAAGCCTCATATTCAGCCTCATTATTTGAACACTCAAAAGCAGAAAACAGGGCTGCAGATCCAAATGCCAATTCCAGCACCTTCTCTTCCTACTGTGCCATCAAAATCCATGCACCACAAGCCAACTTCGTCCTCTTCCAAATGCTGAAATTATGTTTGCTCTTTAATTTTTCCATATTGTCCATCATTATTTTGTTGTTGTCGGAAGGCTGAATGCTTAGCGGTACTATCGAACCTTTGTCTTTCTTGCTTCAAGACTTCTCTGAAGTTTTCAGTGATCTCTAGAATGTCTTCTACTTCAACTACTTGGCTATTTACATCATTAAGGCTATCAGAATATAAAACAAATGATTCTAAATCAGTATGTACATAATTGATTGGATGATTTACTGGTTTTTCCTTTCTAGTGATCATGTACTTCATCTTTTTCTCCTAGTATAATTTCCTCATCTGACCGAACACGGGAATAGTAGCATAGGATAAATCAAGCTACAATGTCCCTTTAAGTTTTTCTCCCCAAGATCTGGAAAGAAGCATGCCAAATCTAGGAGGAATATTCGCCACAACCACATCCATCAAAACATTTTTCGCTGGAATCTGATCCAAACTGACCACCAAATCTTTAATAATACCAATGCATCTGACTCTACCAGAATCAAAAGAATAAAGGTCATGATATTTTCTAGTGATATCCAAACCCAATTTCTCCATGATTGCCTTAGGCATGAGATTATGAGAGGCTCCAAAATCAAACATAACGTTGTGTAACACATAGTCATGCATCCTCAGGCTGTTGTAAAAAGGAGCTACATCACTATCTTGAGACTGACCTTGCAATGCTAGACCAAAGATCAATTCAGGTTGATCATCCTCCACGTTTACCATATCAAATAATGGATCTAAATTCAAAATTTTAGACACCTAACCTTTATAGCTGCTATTCTTCATCAACTCTGTCAAAGGAATAAATACTTTTAACTTAGCAATTTCATTTTCTAAGTTAAAAACTAATGTTTTATCTACCTCTTTAGCTGAAACATCCTTCTTTTCAGTTTTCTCCTTTGGTATATTTGGCTGATTTGATCTTTCATTTGTTGATGGTGTTTTGCTGGTGGTTGGATCAGCTATCTCTTTTCCCTTTTTCTGCACAACGGGTGGATCATTCTTTGGTGTAGTCACCTCCTTTCTTTTCTGAATTGGATTAATGGGTACATCTCTACTCCTGAGTGAATATTGTCACTGCTGGGTTGTCAAAGCATTCATGTAACCCCTCTGATACTCATCAGACTCTTCTTCAAGAGCTGTTTCATTTGCCAAGATGAAATTTTCATCCCTTTGTACAGTTGGGCTCTCTAAATACTCCTCATCTTCAGTGATAAAAATTGGCATATCATCAGGTGTAAAGAAATGATTCTCTTCTCCAATTATGTTCTTCTCATCATCTGATTCCGTACCATGTACAAAATTTTGCTGTAAGGGTGTCTTTACCTGCTGTTGTGCTGCTTGGTCTTGTGCTCATTGCTCTCTTTGCTTGATTTTGAATTGAGGTTGTTGTTGGCCACGAAAGTTAGGATTTCTGACTTGTGTTTCAGGCTTATCGACAATTGTGAGCCTATCAAACATCTTCTCAAGCTTACGAAGCACTTGATCTGAAGTGGAAGTCTCTTCTTTTATTGTTACCTTCTTTTCAGCCTTTATTCTAGCTCTCTTGGCAAGAAAATTTGCTTCAACACTGACTACAATTTTCTGCATATCCTCCAAAGTGGCCGGATCTCTTTCTCTTAATTGATAGGCCATATCAGGATCGAAACCATCCAGAAACTTAATCAAAGCTAGCCCCATAGGTGGCTTTATATCAGCAGGAATTGCATTGTAAATAGTATTGAATCTAACACAATAATATTGGACACTCTCCCCAACATTCCTCTTGATGTTTTCATATTCAGAAATAATTTGAAGAGGGTTCTTTTTCACCTCCCAGTGATCCAAAAACTGTCTTTGAAGTGCCTCCAATGAGTTGATTGTTCTAGCCGGCAATGCTCTAAACCATTTTCTGACCTCACCTCCAAAATTTTGCATAAACAATCTCATTGTGACATTTTCTGCATTGATCTCGTGGAGATCAAAGAAATCTGCCATTCTATCCACATGTTGTTGAGTTGTGATACCTTGAGGGGTACCATCAAACAATGGAATTTTGCTTTGATAATCAGCGGGCATGTCATCCAAGTTTTGAGGCAACACAAGGGGTGCATATCGGGCAGCCATTGCTCTAGGTGGATTTACGACTACTCTTGGGGATGTAGGAGGAGTTGGAGCAGCTGATGTATGAGGTGTAGATGGAGGTGAAGAAATTTTGGATGTTTGAGGGGTAGAAGGGGTGGATGGAGGTGACAACACTGCATATTTTTTATCAGAGACGGAAGGCTGCCAGGAATGGTGGGAATGAAAGGAGGTTCGGTAGGAATGTTTGAACTAGACGCGATATCAAATGACCCAAGAGTTGCAGATGCAGACTCTAAGAATTCAGGAATGTTTGTAGCCACAATGGTAGTTTGAAGTCTCAAAATATAATCGTCAATTGATCTATTAGCCTTTTCAGTTTCAAGATCTTTGACAAACTCTGGATTAAGGGCAGTAGAACCAACAACACTTTCAGACTTGGTTTCAAACAGCGACAACTCAAACTATTCATCAAACTCAAGATCTTCAAGATACTCAAAAACAATAGGACATGAATGAGATTTAAACACAGGAATCACAGAACTTTCTCGACGAAGGATTCTCGGAATAAGATTTGGATTTTCATACACAGGAGGTGGATCAGGATCAGGATTTGCTCTGGTGTGTCATCTGGAAGCCAGTGTGTTGAATTATTCCCAAAAATCAAACGGACAAAATCAACTTATTCAGCCTATCAGATTCTAAACTCATCATCCAAAAGTCTAGAATTATCTGAAGTACTGGGGCAATTTACAACTCAGATGTTTCGTTTATAAGACTAGACCGGAGATTTACTGAAGCAGTGTTTATCTACTTATGCACTAGCAAAGCAATGTGCAGTTCGAAGGCTACCCGGCATAACTTCAGGCTCCGTCCGTAGTTTATAAAACGAATAACACTAACAAGCAAACAATTTTGTTCCCCAGTATGGTCGACACTATGTTAGGGCCTAAATCTACCTCAGGCTGAGAAAGGTAGGATCTAGGGTAACATCAAACCACGCTTAACCTGGTAGCTAGCCCTACCAGGTCGGGAGAGGGCTCTCTCCTTGTCAATCTCATAAAAGATGGCCTATGAAAGCTTGATATGACTGATGTATTGACTGATTTTAGGCTAGGTATGTGTACAAAGGTGTTTGATTTGAATTTGATGATGTTTTGATGGCTCAAATGTGAAAGGCAGATTTGGGCCTGGGGAATGAGGCTCAGTTTTGCAGAGATCTCCATGGGGCAATGTAGGCAATTGATTTGGTACTTCGAATTGAGTAAGATGGAGAGATTTTAGATAGGTGAGGAGTTGAAAAGGGCATGAAAAACTTAGAAATCCTTCTCAAACAGCTGAAAACATAGATAACTAAGCAAACCCTAGGTAGAGCACTGCATTTTCAATGTATTCTACCTTTATCCTTGTTTGTTCTAGTTAAGATGAAATAAAGAGAGATATGGCATACATAAAACACATGTAGACTTACAATTATAGAATAAAACACAATACCAAAGCAATATACCACATGAATCCCATAAAGTGTTGCAAACCATTGGTCTATTCCTTAGCCAAACTGCTGAAATGAGTATACAATGAAGCTCCAAGCTTTCCCAAAAGTCCAACCATGCTAATGACTGAAAAATTACAAGATATAGGCAACCAACAACTCATCCTAGCCTCTAGGGGTTGAGCTCATAAGATTAGGAGCTGTTCCAACAAAATCTAAACTGAGAACTAAAAAGTAGGCAGTGGAACAGCTTGCCTCTAAAAACTAGGAAACTAATTCATTCAGTTGCAAACCACCTTTTGATGGATGAATCTACCTCTATGAGTGAAAATTTAGCATAATTACATCAAAATACATCAATTCATATTAAATTACATCATGAGTTTGACATTTATAAGAAGAAAAGTCAAACTGTCAAGAAACTAGGCGAAAAACAGAGTATTTTTGGTCAAACTGAGCAAAATTCCTCCAATGCGCCGCGTTGATTTCCCTATGCATAGTTCCTTTTTGCAGCTGATTTTGGAGGCCTTCCCGGTGTTCAAATTTTCTCCAAGTGGGCTTGTTGGAAAGGTTTTCCTGTCTGCTTTCCAACATAAGTGGAATTTTTGAATTTGGCCTCCATTTTCCCCTGCAAAAATGAGTTCTCCCAAGACTGCTTCCTGTGTGTCAAAAAAGGGGCAGAAAGGTCATTTTTGGGGTGTTTTTGACCTTTTTGGAAGCCCAAAACCTGTCAAAATTTCTTGGCCATTTGTGAGCATGCATATTTTTTCATGAAAAATCCAAATATGTTGATTTTTCCTCAAAATGATGCCTCCATCAAAAGCGAGCGCCAAGTGGCGTGGCGCATTGGGCAGAAAACTCTGTTTTTTAAGGCAAAATTTCCAAAATTACAAAAAGTGTCCCAAACTTTTTGAAATTTGGGTTGAGTGTCCTCCATTAAGAGCTATGCTGGGCCAAGGAAGCCTCAGCCAATATCTAAATTTTATCTTGCTCTTTTTTCCTCCTTGATGCCTTCTTCAACTTGGCCTTCAAGTTCTTGATTCTTGCTTGGCACACCATATTTCTTGACAAGTAGTGATATGCCATGTTTCTCAACATATTTTTCTCATTGATGGCCTTCTCCAGCATCCTCTCCAAGTGGATATTTGTCCTCTCCAACCAAGACTCACGATCAGCATTGATTTCTTGCTCAAGTGTGGTGAACTTGACTTTCCTCCTTTTGGCATCTTGCCGGTTTTCTCGTATGTTTTTTATCTCCATTTTGGTTTGCTGATCCTCTAGTTGTTTGTTTCTTTGCTCCAGATATTTGACTATACACTTGGCTCTTTTTAGGTTGAGAGACAAATGCTGAATGTCAGCTTGTTGCTCCTGGATGATCTCTCTAAGCTTTGAGCTTTGTGAGCCCAAATCGGTGTCATCATCCTGAATAAGAATAAAATTTGTCTCTTGCCCTCCTGAAGGCCCCTCATCATGTAATGGCTGCTTGCCCTTGTCCTGTACCTGCTCTGCTGATGGAGGAAGTGAGACCCCTTCCACCCTGGGTGGAGATAATACTCGCTTTGCTGCTGCAAACAACCTTCTAGTGCCCTTTTGGTAGGTGACATATACTGGCACACTAGCGGTTTGTGTCTCATGAAGCTCCTGCTGATGTGAAGGTTCACCTGTATCATTAAAAGTTGCTGGAGGTACTTGAGGAGAGGTGAAGACCTCATGTGAAATAAAATCCTCCCATGAGATGTTCTGTAAACCAAGCTGATGCATGACCACAATCTTGATTAGTGCAAAATGATATATGTTGTTATACTGTTGCTGAGGAGTCTTCTTGTGCACTATGGTGGTCATCTTCTCAATGTTCCGGCAAATAAAGTAGGGGAGGTTCATCATTCTCACCCTAGTGAAGTGCATCAACAATCTGATATGGTAGGCATACAAGCGAGAAAACCAGCCCTCACAGCTGAAATACTTAATTATGAGTTTCATCAAGGGAGCATATGAGTCTTTCAGATACCGGAAAGGAAAAACTCTGCTGATATGTCTCAAATAGCCAGCCTTGATGTAAGGCTCATAATGTTCCTTTTCAATTTGCTGCCTCTTATTCCACTGCTCACCAACATTGGGAATGCCAGTTGCTAGAGAAATAGACTCCGGTGTCAAGGTGAATGTCACACCTGCTAGAGTGACTTGGAAATTTTGAAGATGGAGGAAAAACAACCTGGCCAACTCATGATGGTACTGGACTCTCTCTACCATCTCACAGAAATGATAACAGAATTGGTGTTGAAAACACGTGACAGCAAGAGGACAGGCCTGCAGCTCAGCAAGTGAAGTAGGTTCCTTTCGTATATGTTTGCCACCCTTGTGAGGTCTTCTTGGTGCATGCATTTCTCTAGGAGAATCATTGTGTGTTTCCTCATCTCGGTCATAGGAGGGATCAGATTCCATGTTTGCTAATGTGGTGTTTTTATTTTTCTGCTACCAAGGATGAGAATATATGAGGGACTGGGGAGGGAGAGGGTATGAGGGGTTTTGGGAATGTTATTGACAATTTTTTTGGGAAATAGGGGGTTTAGGGAATAGTATGTAGGCTTAGGAACAACAATTAGGGTTTAGGAATTTGTAACTAGGGTTTGGGATAGTGGGAGTTAGGGATATGGGAATTAGGGAATTTTAGGAATATGGGAATTAGGGAATGAGTGGATGAAAGTGAAAAATGAATGGAGTCAAAGAGTGAGGGAGTGATGGAGTGGACTTGGTAGCAAAAACACAAATGCAAACCCTAGGCAATTGTTTTTGAGCAAAAATTGCAAAGAGGTAGGGTTTGAGTTTTATCACACTAAACCACCATAAATTTTAAGAAAAACTCTTTCACTAGCAAGGGAAGAAATCTTGACTTACTTGCAGACCATAGGATTGATCAAATTTGGAAATTTTTGGGAGTTTATGGTGAAATCGGGTTTGCAGCTCTATGCGCCACGCCACAAACCCAACATGCCGCGCCTTATATATGTGTCACACCAGTGTATTTTTTACACTATAGAGGGCAGCCCAATGCGCCGCGCCTGCTCTATGCGTCGCACCCATGACCCAATGCGCCGCGCCCTTGAACTTGCAAAGTTTTGCTTCAAACTTGCTCCCTTTCTCCAACACGACCTTCTCTTGCTCAATATTTCTCCTTTGAATGCAAATGAGCTCTTTGAACATGAACAATGAGTTATATACAAGAGATTTTGATTTTTCACTCATAAAACCCACTTTTATAATGTTTTCATTGTGACTTACTTTTTCAACTCTGTTTTTTGGGCAATTTACTTCATTTTTTCCTTTGATGAACTAAATGATTTGATTTTTGTTTGCCTTTTAGGCGATGGAGTTTCTGAAGCTTGGTAAGGTGACCAGGGTTGCCATTGAAGTTGCTTACATATGAAAAAATTGAAATTACATCAGATTTATACATAAAATACTCTATTTTTCCTCAAAACAGGGTTTTGAGGAAAAATCAATCACTGAGTGAGTGATCATGAAAATTATTGTTGCTGGAACTTTATTTGACCTCCCATGTGCCTGTTGACCATCACTGAGCATTTTGAGGCCTTATTGACGAAAACCCTAGACCTAATGAGACCTAAAACCCTAAAAATACTTTAACTGATTTAGAGACAAAAATTGTGACTGCAGATGATCTAGATGAATGAAAATAGGCCAGCACATGAGGGAAAATGTATAATATGCCACTACCGTCAGATGATCCATGACCCTAATGGAATGCAGATGATCGGGTGAGACACCTAACATGCAATGCAACAAGAGAATTTGATCATTGACGGTGATGAAGATACTAACACCAACAGGCTCAACATCTATATGTAATTCATTGATTTCACTTATGTATAATTTTTTTGTGCAAAGTGTTTGTAAGTTTGGGTTCCTAGTGTGTTTCTGTGCTTGGTTAGCCATAGACCAAATATAGGGCTTGTTAGCGCTTGAAATTTCACCTCAGGCTGAGAAAGGTAAACTTCAAGGCAACATCAAACCACTTAGCCTCGTAGCTAGCCCTACGGGGCAGGAGAGGGCTCTCTCCGGGTCTATCTCGGCAAAAAAAAATTTCAAAGGGACTGAGATGACCAATAAGGAATACTGATTTTAGGCTAGTAAATTGATAAAAAAAGAGTTTTTAATAAAGTGATGGGGTTTTTCTGGGCTGTATGGGCAAAGTAACAGCTTGAGCAGAGAAATATAATCAAGAACACAGATTATTCCCTGAGGCAAGGTAGGCAAGAAATTTAACATCAAATTGAGATTAAATGGAATGGCAAGACTGGTGAGGAGCTGACAAGGGCATAGGAGATGAATCCTTGTCAAGCAGAAGAAAACATTAAATATTGAACAAACTTAAAGGCAGAGCATACAAATGATGAATTCTACCTTAACACTTCATTTGTTCAATTAGAAATGATCATGAAGTGAAATGAAAAAATAACAGGTTACATATGAAACAAAAGAAAAACTTATGCTAAATTATCATACCACAGGAATCTCAGAAGTCGCAGTTGTATTTTCATTAAACTCTCTGCCAAAAACTGTACATGGTAAGCTCTCTATTCTCCAGCACTCAGAACTCTCCCCTCACTCTCTTTACAAATGAATTTTTTAATATAATAAATACATGCTGCTAAGGAAAAACAAATCGACCCCAAAACAAGGGCGTTGTTTCTCCTGCAGTTACAAAAATGGCAAAAAGCGTTTCCTCTATTCTAAAATAAAACAGTGTCTTCCTAAAAATCTTCTGATGGCTGACATATGGAGCGCAGATCCCGTTGAATCATTAACTAAAGCCCTTAATAGAAGATCGAATCCTATTTCTTTTGCTTATGGTCGATATTCTGTGTTTGTTTCGGGTCTTTACTTTTACCTTTACCATTTGAAAACAACCGAATTTTTATAATTACCATCCTTTGTAATTTTGGGGCACTTTTATCGATTTACCATTTCCAGCCGCTTTCTATAACTTTCGCTTATACACAGCCATGGTATGGGTAAAGGATATCTGATATATGTTATCACAAAATATTTGGAGAAATCTCCCCTCCCAACTTAAGTAAAATGATTTATACATTAACTATACACTGCAACTGCAACTTATTATATCTAGTGGTCCTCTACAGCATAGTAGTTTTATACACACGAAGTAGAAATTGAGTTTACAGGCAATGTGCACAACTCCTCAAAACGACACTTTAATTCCCAATGATGCCATGATCTGAGAGATAAATTGTGGGTGTGCAGGCCAAGCTGCTGCTGTCACTAAATTCCCATCTCTGAAACATGTAGTTATAGGTTCTGGCTCTAACCATTCACCACCAGAAAGCAATACATTGAGCTTTACAGTTGGATATGCAGTACACCTTTTCCCCTTGAGTACATCTGCAGCTGCTAGTATCTGCTTCAAAGTCATGGATAGCAGTTGGGCAGTTATCTCCAATGTTCTTGCCTGGGCAAACAGCATCTTTAGGGCTTGCAGAGCCTGGAATGGTACCATTACCTCATAATCCTCCATGAAGTCCCCACAGAGAAAAAGAATACGTTTGTCTGAGCCAGTGACCTTTACTCCCAATGCTTTGAAAAAAGGCGTATAAACGCAGGGTGTCTAGGCCAAACTGCACCAGTGATCAGATTTCCATCAACGAAGCAGGTTGATATCGGCTCTGGATCTTTCCACACTGCACCTGCAGCAACAATGACAGGCTTTACGGCAGGGTATGTAGTACATGTTTTCTCTTTCAATATACCTGCACCAGTAAGAATCAACTGCCCACTGTAAATGCAATGCAGATGGAGTAATAACAAGAACTGGCCAAGCATCTTTGAGACATGAGGCAACAGCAATAGCTTGCAAAGTCTTTCCCAGTCCCATTTCATCTGCTATGAGAGCTCGTCCACCATGCTCCAAAACAAATCTTACTCCATCACGTTGAAATGGCAGAAGTTGACTCTCCATGTAATCAGGCATATTGTCATACATTCCAAGAAGGTTCGGAAGAGCAGAAGCGGCCTCAAGAGCACGTTGCACAAAAGGATCCAACGATTCCACATCAACTACCAAATCGTTGAATTGGGCAAGAGTTCTTTCTGCAACTGCTAAAGAAGAAACAGGAAACATCCATAACCTTTCTTTAGCAACCCATTCAGATTTGGGAATACCACGGAAAGCTGCTACCAATTGCGGCTAATATTCAAATTTAGCTACAATCTGCCCACTGCCATGTAGAAAAATCCTAACTTTAAATTTCTGCACGATATTGCCAAGCCGCTTGACACCAGCATTGCTAGCAATCGTTTGCACAAGTGTCTTCAATGCATTCTGGATTATTTGGACTCCAATCTTCTGGTCAAAATTTGCCGACTGTAATTTGTCAAGCTCCCGTGCCACATAAAGAAGAGCAACACCACCACCTGGCAGAATGCCCTCCTCCACTGCTAGCTCCATCACTCGAACCACTGCTTGCAAGCTAGATATTTTCTTTTCATGTATCAAAATGAGAGGGTTTTCCAATTCACATTTCTGAGTCTTTTGATTTGTAATGAAATATGGAGAAATATAACCCCTGTCAAGCTTCATTCCTCCTTGTACATTGGCCTGCATAAAGAAGCTCCCCAATCTGCGAATGGAAAACTTATAACACACCAGTTACATAAAAGTTTCTGAAAAGTTGGATTGTTTGGAAATTTCTTCCTTCATGATGGCTGTGTGATCATATACATGAGCCAGGCACACCTTTCCTACTCATCTTGAAGGCTCTGATTATCCCCTTCCCCATGATAATTAATATCTCCAAAACATTGCCATTTTACTCTATGCTTTTATCTTATTAAAGGTTCTATTTTAACCCAAGAACCAACTGATAAACTCAAAGGAATCCATGTCTCATCATCATCCTTTGTGTTGTATATAACCATCAAACTCCTACAACAACTGAGCGTGTTGTATATTTGGCATTTCTGGCATTTGGATGCAAAACTATGTTTTGTTTGATTTCGCTTTGTCTATGATTGTTGATGATGTTTTGTTTTCTTTTGTTTGTGCTTTTGCAGAGATAGGAGTTGAGGAAACTGTTGCCATTTGAAGAGCTGGAGAATAAATTAAATTACATATTCTAAAACAACACATTTAATGATTTCTTCTTCAAAACAGGGTTTTGAAGAAGAATCAATCTCACACTGACATGAGACGGAGTCTAACATCGGCTCCACTTGGGATGGCAGCTGCCGCTTCGTGGAGGTGCCAAGAACCGCAGAACTTTGGGAGAGCAGACAGTGCCTCCATCTATTGGGCAATGGAGTCATCATCGACACAACTCTTGACTTAATTTTCAAACTGAAACTGAACTCAAACTGATTTGATCTCAAGACTGAAATGACTGAAAAACTGACTTAACAATCTTCAAGCTAACGCTGTAATGAAACTAGAACAAGATGCTGCCCTTATGGCTGCTTATTTATTTACAAAATCTACCCTACTCTGTTGTACAAACAATAGATCAGGTAATACTGAAATGCCAGATTAACCATTCAAGTAAACCTGAGAATGATGCCGGTTGAGAAAGCTTCCACCAGGTCACAGATGCAATTGCTGGCAGCCCTTCATGCACGTACTGAGCCTAATCACGTACAAGACAGCCCGATCTATCAATCAAATTGAAAAACATTTCCATGTATGTTGCCATTGGATCACGATAGCCGGACTCTGTTGGCTGCCCCAACTCTACAATACATACTTCCAGCTGCACATTGTCAACATAAACATCTGTAGGCAATTCTATGATTTCCTGTTGCGAATGAGGAAGGATTTCCAAGAAATTTTTCGGGTCTTGGAAATCATATGATTGAATTTGCTCATCGAGACATTGAATCTCCTTTTCGATTCTTTCAACAACTAACTCACAAGCACCAGTTTTAGCTTCAGAAGAAAACTCTGGCGATTTCAAACATTGAAGGAAGGTACTGAAAAATTCTTCATTAATTTCAATATCCACGAACCACTCTCTAACTTCGTTTAGAGCTTCACAAAGTGCAGGGTTTACCACATACCCTACCATTGCATGAATGGATCAGCAAGCGTTGGAATGTCTGGATCGAATTGGAGTCGCCAGGTGAATGGTTCAGCCTGCATAAGTGTCTGATTGATGTCCACCATCAGCATCAGATCTGCACCTTGATTGCATGTACTAGGACAAGACAATCAACAAATTGAATGTTCTCCCCAGTATGGTCGCCAGTATGTTAGTGCTTGAAATTTCACCTCAGGCTGAGAAAGGTAAACTTCAAGGCAACATCAAACCACTTAGCCTCATAGCTAGCCCTACGGGGCAGGAGAGGGCTCTCTTCGGGTCTATCTCGGCAAAAAAAAATTTCAAAGGGACTGAGATGACCAATAAGGAATACTGATTTTAGGCTAGTAAATTGATAAAAAATGAGTTTTTAATAAAGTGATGGGGTTTTTCTGGGCTGTATGGGCAAAGTAACAGCTTGAGCAGAGAAATGTAATCAAGAACACAGATTATCCCCTGAGGCAAGGTAGGCAAGAAATTTAACATCAAATTGAGATTAAATGGAATGGCAAGACTGGTGAGGAGCTAACAAGGGCATAGGAGATGAATCCTTGTCAAACAGAAGAAAACATTAAATATTGAACAAACTTAAAGGCAGAGTATACAAATGATGAATTCTACCTTAACACTTCATTTGTTCAATTAGAAATGATCATGAAGTGAAATGAAACATAACAGGTTACATATGAAACAAAAGAAAAACTTATGCTAAATTATCATACCACAGGAATCTCAGAAGTCAGAGCTGTATTTTCATTAAACTCTCTGCCAAAAACTGTACATGGTAAGCTCTCTATTCTCCAGCACTCAGAACCCTCCCCTCACTCTCTTTACAAAAGAATTTTTTAATATAATAAATACATGCTGCTAAGGAAAAACAAATCGACCCCAAAACAGGGGCGTTGTTTCTCCTGCAGTTACAAAAATGGCAAAAAGCGTTTCCTCTATTCTAAAATAAAACAGTGTCTTCCTAAAAATCTTCTGATGGCTGACATATGGAGCGCAGATCCCGTTGAATCATTAACTAAAGCCCTTAATAGAAGATCGAATCCTATTTCTTCTGCTTATGGTCGATATTCTGTGTTTGTTTCGGGTCTTTACTTTTACCTTTACCATTTGAAAACAACCGAATTTTTATAATTACCATCCTTTGTAATTTTGGGGCGCTTTTATCGATTTACCGTTTCCAGCCGCTTTCTATAACTTTCGCTTATACACAGCCATGGTATGGGTAAAGGCTATCTGATATATGTTATCACAAAATATTTGGAGAAATCTCCCCTCCCAACTTAACTATACACTGCAACTGCAACTTATTGTATCTAGTGGTCCTCTACAGCATAGTAGTTTTATACACACGAAGTAGAAATTGAGTTTACAGGCAATGTGCACAACTCCTCAAAATGACACTTTAATTCCCAATGATGCCATGATCTGAGAGATAAATTGTGGGTGTGTAGGCCAAACTGCTACTGTCACTAAATTCCCATCTCTGAAACATGTAGTTATAGGTTCTGGCTCTAACCATTCACCACCAGAAAGCAATACATTAAGCTTTACAGCTGGATATGCAGTACACCTTTTCCCCTTGAGTACATCTGCAGCTGCTAGTATCTGCTTCAAAGTCATGGATAGCAGTTGGGCAGCTATCTCCAATGTTCTTGCCTGGGCAAACAGCATCTACACTGCAGCCTAGGGCTTGCAGAGCCTGGAATGGTACCATTACCTCATAATCCTCCATGAAGTCCCCACAGAGAAAAAGAATACGTTTGTCTGAGCCAGTGACCTTTACTCCCAATGCTTTGAAAAAAAGGCGTATAAACTCAGGGTGTCTAGGCCAAACTGCACCAGTGATCAGATTGCCATCAACGAAGCAGGTTGATATCGGCTCTGGATCTTTCCACACTGCACCTGCAGCAACAATGACAGGCTTTACGGCAGGGTATGTAGTACATGTTTTCTCTTTCAATATACCTGCACCAGCAAGAATCAACTGCCCACTATAAACGCAATGCAGATGGAGTAATAACAAGAACTGGCCAAGCATCTTTGAGATATGAGGCAACAGCAATAGCTTGCAAAGTCTTTCCCGGTTCCATTTCATCTGCTATGAGAGCTCGTCCACCATGCTCCAAAACAAATCTTACTCCATCACGTTGAAATGGCAGAAGTTGACTCTCCATGTAATTAGGCATATTGTCGTACATTCCAAGAAGGTTCGGAAGAGCAGAAGCGGCCTCAAGAGCACGTCGCACAAAAGGATCCAACGATTCCACATCAACTACCAAATCGTTGAATTGGGCAAGAGTTCTTTCTGCAACTACTAAAGAAGAAACAGGAAACATCCATAACCTTTCTTTAGCAACCCATTCAGATTTGGGAATACCACGGAAAGCTGCTACCAATTGTGGCTAATATTCAAATTTAGCTGCAATCTGCCCACTGCCATGTAGAAAAATCCTAACTTTAAATTTCTGCACGATATTGCCAAGCCGCTTGACACCAGCATTGCTAGCAATCGTTTGCACAGGTGTCTTCAATGCATTCTGGATTATTTGGACTCCAATCTTCTGGTCAAAATTTGCCGACTGTAATTTGTCAAGCTCCCGTGCCGCATAAAGAAGAGCAACACCACCACCTAGCAGAATGCCCTCCTCCACTGCTAGCTCCATCACTCGAACCACTGCTTGCAAGCTAGATATTTTCTTTTCATGTATCAAAATGAGAGGATTTTCCAATTCACATTTTTGAGTCTTTTGATTTGTAATGAAATATGGAGAAATATAACCCTTGTCAAGCTTCATTCCTCCTTGTACATTGGCCTGCATAAAGAAGCTCCCCAATCTGCGAATGGAAAACTTATAACACACCAGTTACATAAAAGTTTCTGAAAAGTTGGATTGTTTGGAAATTTCTTCCTTCATGATGGCTGTGTGATCATATACATGAGCCAGGCGCACCTTTCCTACTCATCTTGAAGGCTCTGATTATCCCCTTCCCCATGATAATTAATATCTCCAAAACATTGCCATTTTACTCTATGCTTTTACCTTATTAAAGGTTCTATTTTAACCCAAGAAACAACTGATAAACTCAAAGGAATCCATGTCTCATCATCATCCTTTGTGTTGTATATAACCATCAAACTCCTACAACAACTGAGCATGTTGTATATTTGGCATTTCTAGCATTTGGATGCAAAACTATGTTTTGTTTGATTTCGCGTTGTCTATGATTGCTGATGATGTTTTGTTTTCTTTTGTTTGTGCTTTTGCAGAGATAGGAGCTGAGGAAACTGCTTCCATTTGAAGAGCTGGAGAATAAATTAAATTACATATTCTAAAACAACACATTTAATGATTTCTTCTTCAAAACAGGGTTTTGAAGAAGAATCAATCTCACACTGACATGAGACGGAGTCTAACAGGGCCTAAGGAAAATTCAATATTATTCTTAAGTAATTGCATTAGACTTCGTAATATTTGTCAAAGTGAGAGTCTTAGTTCACGAGCTCGAGGAACATAGTTTATAAAACTTTTGCAACAAGGTGTCAAATTTTCCATTATGTATCATAAGACTTTCCCTTTCTCGTCTCTTTCTTCTCAATGATTGTGGCTCGATGTGTTATTGTAAAGGTGTAAGTGCTTAAATGCAATCATGTATCGATACATGAATCTTTTTGTTAAATTATGCAAATGAGAAAATTTGAACAATGATTCCTCCCTATCACCTATATAAATAGAAACACTACATCCTTTTAACACTAGATATGCATGACTCAAGTACATTAGTGACATTCCTAGTGAAAAGCTTAAGTTGTACAAGAATAATTCAAAAGATCTAAGTACATGTATATATTTTTCCATGGTTCACATGTGCAAAGGTAAATATCTGGTTGGTTTTCAAGATGATTATAGCATAAATATTTTTTTTTGGGGCCACTTTGTGTGGACCAATCGAACTTATAATTTTATCTCTTTAACTCTGCATAAACTTTAGATGTTCCATTTAACATTATACAAAGAGTTGAGGAACTTGTTATTATGAAGTAAAGTTGTAGAGATTGAATATATATATATATATATATATATGCACATAGATAAATAGATAAATACAAAGTAGTCAAATTGGTAACTACGTGCTATTTTTATGTTTTATGTGTTTTGGTTTTTGCTTTAATAATCTAGTTGCATGAAATATGAAGCAACAATTTATTGATTTATGTCCCATATCTAATAGAATGCAGACAAGTGAAGAAAAGTAATAAATTTGAAATGCATAAAATTACTTACATGAAACTATTGTTATGGTGAATAGCAAACCTCTGAAACCTTGTGCTACTCCAAGCTCTGTAAAAACAATCTTAAATATTGCAGCGGGGAATAACATTGCGATATTGAAGGTATTTCCATGATTTTTTGAATGTCTACATGATATGGAAGAATTATAGATTTCATGGCATTTATTTTTTTTCCTTAGATAAATGGACAAAATTATTCAATTCAAAAATAGCAGTAACTTGAAACTATTGTCTGAAACTATTACCTTTCGTTGCCATAATTGCATTATTTTATTAGTTGCAAAAAAATTATATAATCATTTATGAGCTATTGTTAATTTATTTATGAAGACTTTATTATTTATAATTTATAGCCAAGTGTAGCTACTTTTGGGTATATATTTGCCTTTCATGCATCGAGTGAGCTTCATTTCTCTCCACGTAATGAAAGAAGGAATTCCATGACTAGAGAAATCATTATACTTGAGTGTATATATCTGGGTAGCTTTCTCAACATGATTATAAATTAAATATTTCCTTTTGGTCCCACTATAGAGTGGTGAAACTTACCGTCATATATGTGTACTTCTGCACATGTGTTTGTTCCGTGCAGACTTTAGCTACGGTCGAATAGTTTGATAGCTCACTACTTTAAGATAATTTTTCAATCACTGATGTTAGTGGTTCATAAATATACATGGCCATAATGGCAATAATTTGAAACTATTATCCTTTTTTGGCATAATTACATTATTTTATTAGTTGCAAAAAAGAAACAATCATTTATGAGTTGTTATTAATTTATTTACGACATCTTTAATATTTATAATTTAGAGCCAAGTGTAGCTACTTTGAATTCTCTATGTCTTCCATGCATCAAAGTAGTTTGATTTCTCTCCATGTAATGTAACAAGGAATTCAGTGACTAGAGTGTTTGACGGATAATTTCCTTCTGCATAAAGAAGTAAACTCCCTAGATCTAGTGGATTGATCTAGAAACAACAGAGAGAAAAGGACTTATGTTTTCCTTAGAGAAGTTTATAATTTGGAAGAAATCCTTACCTAAAATCTAATGAAATCTCTCTAGTTCTCCTTGCTTGTAAGCTTTAGCTCCAACTCCAAATGCTAAAAGTGGAACCTGCAAAACAACTAAAACAAGCAAGAGAACCAAAATATACAAATAGCATACACTAACATCTCTAAACAATGAGTCAAGAATGCATTGTTATACATATGCATAAATGAGACTTAAGTATAGGAAAACAAAGCATTTTTTGTATTAATGAATGTAGGAGAAGATACAACCCTTGCATATCTTGACCTTGTATATGTCTCCAAGCTATATTGTCCTTCCTTTTCCATGAAGAAAGCCTTCAATCAAAACTCAAGTGCATGATGGATAATGGATCCCTAGGCACAAAGCAGTAGCATGAGGGCATAACTAAGAGTTTCCAAAAGCCAACCCAGACTTTATAGGAGGCAGTGAATTTATAGGGTAAAAAAGGTGGTTTGGGATTTACCATTCTAGGACTTAGATCTACATTAGAGGGAGGATAAGTTCTAGGGATAAGAGATAAGACCTCAAGAGTGGGAGTTCGAGATCTGGTCTAACAATAAATAGTTTAAACCACTAGGGAAGCTTCTAGAAAGAGAAGATTCGAAATAATTTTTTATTTTTACCAAATTCTAGAGGTCATCGCACTTGAAATAAAAGAAACTTGTGTTGGTCACTGCAATTCCTCTGTGTACAACTTACAACAATATAGCTTTCATGAAGGTTAAGTGCAATGGGACCAAAAATTAGGCTTTTGAGTTGTTTACCCAGAATTCTTGGAACTTTTGCATAGAGAATGGTCTTGGCTTTGCAGGGGATAATGTAAAGTGTCAATGGATGTTGATTGATCTGGTTTCAAGGCCATTTGATTGGATGTGAAAAATTATCCTGTAACATAGAGAAATCATTATACTCAAGTGTAAATATTTGGGCTCATTCCCAACACAATTATAAACTAAATATTTCAATTTGGGCACATTTTATGGAGTAGTGAAACTTACCCTTAAAAGTGTACTTCTACACATGCCTTTGTTCGACATATACTTTAGCTATAGTCACAAATATTCGACGATGCATTTTCAATCAAGCACTTCATTTTTTTGTCTATTTTTTTGTTAACATGGAAATTTTCATGTGTGAAATTTTTGAGCAAGAACAATGAATCCATGAATTTCACTCATGAAAGAGTGTACACTAACCCATGTTTCTAATGTTACTTGGGTCAAATGCAAGTCTTTCTAAAGTCAAGATTTTTGCTTTATGTATTGTCCTAGCACAATTTAGTTGTACTAGAAATTGTCTTTGTATTATGCAAGGACCTTTTTCCTCCAAATGATGGTAATAGATTTGCAACACAAAAAATTGGTGTCCATTTTTCTTCAATATTTGTAGCATATAATCCTTGGAATGTTTTTCTTTGTAATTTTCTGATAGACAAATCAAAAAATTATATCCAAAGTACATCTTGTCCATTTTCTCTATTTGAAGAATAAGCTTTCGATATTCCATCAACACCATTAACAACACCATCTTCGATGTTGTAGTTTCCAGCATATAATTCAACAAGCATATTTCCTTTTACTAGTATTTTTTGTGGAAATATCAATGTTTTTCATAAGATGCAAATTTTGTTTGAATGTTCAACTTTATCAAATGCTTCAAGCATTATTAACTATGTATCCATATGTTGTCCCAGTGTACTATAGTTTTCCTGTACGCCACTTGTCATGATCACAAGATTTGATGAATCTCTGAGTTAAGTGGATGAGACATATTTAAAATATTGAGGTTTATTGTGATCATCTCATATTAAGTTTGTATCTATTAGGTTGTCCCATCTAATAGAAGTCACATGGGAGAGATTGATGGTAACCATATAAGGAGATGAGGATTTTACAGGTAAGTGTCTTTGGAAATGTGATAATCCTTATTGTATTGTTTTCAATACATAAAATTCAAGTAAACTTGAAAGGGAATGTACTGAAATACATAGGAAGTGTTGTCCCTAGATGATTTGAAAAAAAACATTTACTTTCTCTTAAGATGTCATTATGTGCCATTGAGCTGAATAAACAAACTATACCTTAAAAAAATTTCTTTGGTATTTAGTTTTGGGTTTAGTTTATGAAAAATAGTGGCACTTCCTTTTTATGTCCGCATTTTGGCACATATTTTAGTTCCCACAGATTTCATATCCACACAAGTTTTTGCTCCATAGAAAGTTGAACTTCGGAAAAACTTTAGCTACAGTGATGAGTGTCATCCTTTAAGAAATTTGTCTTCTTAGGTAATTCCATTGGGACTTGGTAAGGTTTTTGGAAGCGGGAGACTTAGGTCATTAGCTCTAGCAACATACTATAAGAGGTTGCATGGAACAACATCAAATTTGATGTCTATTGTAAGAGATTTTCATGTCTTTCTTTCCCTTAACCATGATCCGTTGAATTTTTGTTAGGTTGTAAGTTCCTACATGCAGTTCTATGATGGGACGCCAAAATCTGTTAACTAACATAGAAATCCATGTCTCGCTACTCCTATGTGTGCAAATGGGTCTACAAAGAAAATGCATGTGGAGGAAAAGTAACACATTTCTTTCACACGCGTGGAATTCAAGACAAAAAATTTTCATTGGAAAATTTGTAGGAGATATGACTTTTATTTTCTTTTGAATGGTTCAGTGTAAGTCATTTTGACATATGTATTCAATTGGAATTTTGTTTATTTTATATGAAAAACATGTCTAAGTGCTAAAATTGACAAAATTTAAGCTGTCTTGGAAATGCATATGTTGGTTTGTTTTATTGATCCCCTTTCTATAATGAATGACTATATCTAAGTTTAAAGATGAGTGTCTTTTCAATGATGTGCAATTTTGCAGTGTCATTATTGGTTTGCATGTTGATATTGAATCATTTCTTTTTTTATTGTTTGTACTAATGATTTTTTCATCCTGCAAAGGAAAATAATATATGTATTAACAGAATGTTGTTTCATTGATATATGTGTTTCTTTTGATTGGATTCTTTATTAATTTGCAAGGGAACAAATCATACCAATCTAAGGTGGAACTTGTCCAAATTTTTTGGATCCATTGCATATCTATATAATTTCCATTTGATACAAGGTATGCACATTTTAGAAACATGTGAATGCAAGTAATAGAACTATTTTTGCCAATATCTTGAAAAAAAAAAGGACAAAGGTGCTATTTTTTTGGTGTCTGTTTTCAAAAAATTGTACTCCATAGATGGCAAAAAGAAAAAGAAAACAAATGGAGGTGTTTGAGACACAAGAGTAACAAAAATATGTAAACAAGCATATGACTAAACTAAATAATTTTTTTGTGCATGAAGAACTTGATATTAATGTTGTTTCAGCAAAGCACTATTTGACTCGTATAAACAACTTCAATTTTACTATAGGAGATTGTTTGTTTTTTCTCTGTGATTGATTTTACATAATAGATATACTTCTATAGAGTTGAGAGAAGGAACAATACAACATTTCAAACTTTGTTTACAAAATAATTGTTATAAAGCATTATTATCTTATAGAAATGAGTTAAATATGTATTCATTGATGGAAATGCAGAATGTCAATGATCTTGAGGTTTATCTTCAATGTATGTCATTATACACTTCACTTCAGCACGCACTAAATGAGAGGGGCCTTTGGGGAGACATTTTTTTCATACATTGGTTGTCAAAATGGCTCAACATACCAATTAGAATTCGGCAAAGACACAAAAGAGATCATACTTGAATTTCAATTCATCTATATTGAGGCATACACACATATGGCAGATTATTTCATGATAGGAATCCCCTTGCTAGACATTTTAAGCCACTCTTGTGCACACAAAAAAAATGCATATATCGATAGTTCTAGAGGAATTGTAGATGCTTTTTTTGTATGCATTGATCTAACAATAGTGGATACTAATAGAAACCAATATGATATCACAAGGACTTCAACGAATGCAAAATTTCAAGGGTGTTTGGGTTGAAAGTTCATTTCAATGCATCTGTCATCTAACGCAACATGAGTATGATGTGGGTTTCTTGGGTCACATTGTGGCCCAGACTCACATGTATTTTTACAAGGTGATCCTTTTGCATTAAAGTGCATGGATCATTATGTCAAAGTTAATAGACAAAAAATTAACACAGGAAATTTGGATTGCGACTGTTATATTTTGTTTTTGGCACTCCCATATGAGAAAGGAGACATAGATAGTGGTCTTTTTGTTTTTTCTTGGATGGATTATGTTTTGGTGTTAGACATTTGTGAGTAGTTTGTAGACAGAGGAAATATTTTGACACGATTTAACTCAGACAGATATAAAGCAGTCATGTTTAATGTAATTTAGTATCAAAAAAGATATCGTGATGTTATTTTGAACCATTGGAACATAGAGACAATGTATTTATCAATAATACATCAATGCTTTCAAAAAGTAGCAATCATATGGAAAGTAAAAACAATTCCCTCCAAACACTAAAAAAAATTCTTACAAACAAGACTGAGGCAAATGGTAAAAACATGAACAGAAAATTTAAAATAGTTACAGTTCATGATAGGAAGAGATAGTATAGATCAAAGAATGTTGTCACCCTTCCTAAACAAATGTTTGAAAAAACAATTGTTGACATGCCTATCTATGATTTTTCATGTTGTTGTCAAACTTTATTTTGGAAAGGATGTTGTAACAAATAAACAAATTGATTTTCAAGCAAAAGATGTTGAAGCTAGGAACTTGGAATTGAAACATGAAAACATTTGCAAGAATTTTCAAAAATCCTTAGATCATTATGACATTCCAATAATTTCATGCCCTCAAGAAATTAAATGCAATAAATGTATCTGCATTGTATGCAAACTAACTAATTTAGAGTAATGACTAGTATAAATATGATTATCATTCATGCAAATTCGAGAACTAGGTCAGAAATATAGAGGTTAACAAATGGACCTAAATAGAGGTATAATCAATGTCCCCCCATGACACGTATTGGATTTAAGTTGGGTTTCCCCAAGACATAAAATAATTTGATTCAATTGTTGTCGCTATAAAAAATAAGACTACTAAAAAAAACGAAACATGGTCATGTACAGCTGCATGCAGTCATGAAAGTATTGTATCGCTTATGTTAAACCATGCTTTATCAGATGGGGAGAATTGTCATAAATGAAAATTGGAAGGAAACGTTTCTAAATGCTACAAGTACACTAGCAGTTGACACGGATATTGAATTAGACACTGATACCAATGAAAACAATGAAGAACCGGTAACAAAAACAATGTTGCATGGTTTCACAAAATCACATAGTATTTATGATCTTCAAAATAAGTAGTTGAACAGTTCCCCTGGTGAGGTCTATATGCCATTGGGAATTTTCCAGGACAAATTTTCTAAGGAAATGAGCTTCCCTACACTTTTCTATGGAGAAAAATATGTAGATGATATTACAAAAAAATTTACATATCAAAAAAATTCCCAATGGGATTTGTTTTTACAAAGCAGTATATATTATACTTAGACAAGTTATCAACTATATTTGGGTAAGAATAAGAAAGGGACAACTAAAGGGAATATATATACTAGAAAAGGATGTTAAGTCAAGGAAAAGTTTAGATCGTATTCTTAAATCAAAAATTGGTTACATGGATCTAAGAACAATCAACGCATCTCCAAATTACTTCCATGGTTTATGTAGGAATGTTTATGCAATGATATGACAATTGGTCCCAACGAATTTTTTTGTTTCCTTCAATTGTGGTGACCATTGTTGGAAACCACTGGTCAACGCAATGCAAGCTATCAAGGAAAAAAGAAACCCTTCTACTGACAATGAGATAACAGAAAACATGATTCATAGCTTATTAAGAAATGATCTAGTAACATATATCTGTTACTAGAACAATAGGATAGGTGCCCTACGACAACTATTTTTCCATGATAAGAAGTATAGGTTTTTTTCAAGACTAGTTTTTTGTAACATAAATCCAAAATAGAGGAATTCAACATGACCATGCATTGATATGGACAAAGAATGTTTTGGTCTATGGTAGAAGTACGAATGATGAGATAGAGTATTCTGTAGATAGATATTTGTCTTGTGATTCATGGGTTCTTGCAAATGATCTTAAAATAATTCAACATCATCATCATACAAATTCTTGTAGGAAAAAAAATGTTCATTGTAGGTTCAATTTTCCCATTCCTCCGATGAGGAAAATAATTATACGTGAACCAACTGATTCCATATATGACAAAATAAATAAAAACGCCAAAACTTATTTTCAAAATGCTAGAACATGCCACATACAATGAAACAGCTATGTTTTATAACTTCTTGATTAATTTGGGTTTTTATGAGCATGAATACATTGATGCCATAAAATGTAGTTTAAAACGAACAATGTTTTTACTGAAAAGAAGACTGTTGACATATGGACAAATAGTTGTGTCTTCATATTCCAAAAATGTCGAATGAAAACACAGATGCTCAGATGGTGCTTGATTATTATGTAACAATTAAATAGTATATCTATTACATGAAAAAACTTGATTGAACCATGACAAGAACTTTTAAACATATTCGATAATATCATAAAACAAACCTTGATATTGTGCAAACAATCATCCAACTTGGAAAATATTTTCTAAACTTGTAACAAATGTGTGCATACCAAGTTGTCTATATTATTTTTTCCCTTCCTTTGTGTGCAAGTTCAAGAAGATGTATATTGATTAATACTTCTACCAAATATCAAAGGGTCTCTATCCTCAAATGAAAAAAATAATTGTAGCAAGAACCAAATGATTTAGAGGATGTGTTCTGAACTTATATTATTGATTGTTATTTGGAGAAACTTTCAAATATTGAACACATTTGTTTAGAAGAGTTTGCATCAAGTTATACAGAAAAGGGCAAGAATGAAAACATGGTGATATGACATTTGTCATAAGATTCGTGAGGAAGTGAACATAAGGACCCATCCAAATTTTATCAAGAAAAGTTTATGCTATATGTGCCATATAGGTTTGATGAGTCTATTTTTAAATATATGTACTCTAGTTGGATGAATGCTTATTTGATGAAACCATAAGAAAAAATGAAAAATCATTACAGTCCATAAAGCATGGGGTGGCCTTGATGACGTGTCAAACATTTTTGAACTAAATGATTGTGGAGATTTCAATAGAGATGTGATGGAAGAAAGAAATTCAATTTCCAAAGGTCTCTTCTTAAACAAAAGTAAAGAATATAAAGAGTAAAATATTGGTACTAACCTCCAACATTTTCATAGAATGAAACACATAAAAACATCACTTGATCAACCTTACCATATTGTAAAACAATCACATATACTAGAAGACGAAAAAATATATAGCATAAGAAGACAATTGAACAAAGAAAAAGCAACAATATTAAAAGATATCTTACTTAAGAAGAAACGGAATCGCTTGAAACTAATATATATATATATATATATATATATATATATATATATATATATATATATATATATATATATATATATATATATATATATATATATATATAAATAATATCAATTGTGAAATTACACATTCTTGATGACCATCGTATCTTAATTATTACTGGTGATTTCAATGTTGGCATGCATTCAAATAGCCTAAGAACAAAACAACTAATTGATATATCGAATCAATTCAGTTGCATGAATTGACATGCAATTATACTCCAAATTCATAATCTAAAATGGATCATATTTGGATAAGTCTTGACGCTAGTTGTTGTCGGTTCGGTTTATTGGATGCATATTGGACTAATCATAATGAAATTCATGTTAGATTGTGTGTAAATTGAACTTTGCAAGAAATGGTTGAAATATTATATATGTTTTCTTTACTCTTTGAGTTAAAAAAATAAAAATAAATAAATAAATAAAGTCTAAAGTTGGCAATAGAAAATCACTTTTTTTCCCAAGGAAAAAACGCAAATTTTATTCAGAAAGAGTGAACAAAATTACATATAGTATATGCTCAAAGCATATGCATAATAACGAATCTTGTTGACCAAGATCAATAAGAAACTCATCAGATAGTTACCCTATTCTACTCTTTCCTACCTTTATTTTTTCCCACTTTTCGCCAACCGCAAGAGTTGGGTGTGGATGATACAATGGTCTTTTGAGACTCGTTTATATTTGAAGGGATTTCTTTGTCTAAGTTCGAGCCATCTGGTGTATGAGTACGTTTTGTATCAATTTTTTCTAGGTCAGAGGTAGTCATCACAATCTATTGTTGTTGTTCATAAGGTATTGGAACTATTTCTTAGTTGAGTTCTAATATGTCCTTCTGCGTGTTGTCCTGGGAATTTTGAGCTTTGTTATTTGTGATATTTTTTTTGGTTTCTTATTCTTCTGCTTCAGTTGCCTATGTGTCAGAAAATTGCCATTCTTTTGTCTTTTGTGGTTGTCTTATTTTTCTTTCTTTTTTGTTTTGTGGGTAGGAAATTTGAAGATGACTAGTTTGAAAACATATACGGCATTTGAAGGTCGTATTATCATAGTCAAGGGGTTGGTACCATTGTTGATTGTTTTGGTATAACAATATGTAGTCTGGTAATCCTTTACTAAGGTCTACCCCCACACAAATTATGGCAAACATGAAGATATCCTTAGTAAGACGATCTGCATCTATTTTTAAAAAATTCCCAAGGGAATTTCCAATGTCTGCTAATACTTTATGGTGCTAAAAATGCAAAGGTAGGTTATATAATCTTACCCACACTGGAATTTTGGAAACCACCATGGTATTTGCGTCAAAATTTAGAAACCATAGTGTCATGAAGAGACCTGCATTACCCCAAAACCATTGTCCTTCGTGTAAAGAATATTCCTTGTCTTTAGATGTGTCGAACTTGAAAATGAAGAAACCTTTTGAGCATAGATGTATGTCAATAGTTTTTTGTTCGTGTGGAGAAAATCCATTGTTGTAGGGCTTCCAGTTTGGGATAGAATTCGTTAAATCTGTATATCAGATCTTTAGATAAAAATTCATCATGGATCTCATTTACCTCGGGTAGAAATTACCTGCAAACGAATTCTTAACTGAAGACAATAAACAAAGGCGAGAGCATTAAACATAAAATAAATATACACAGAGATTTTCCCATGGATCCCAAAACCGGGATTACCAGATTGATTTTTCATTATATTCTTTTCAATGTTACAATACATATATATACATGTCAAAGCATCCATAAACCCCAATCCATTAACCCTGGATTAGAACATAATTGTAGTTCCCTTGACAGGATCTAAAAAATACCATGAACAGAAAACCATCATGCCCAAAACCATGTGAGAAATCCATGCACAAAACCATAGGTAGGTTCGCCCACCTAATATAGGGTCCAAAAAAATTTCCACGGGCGCTACCCCAGACCCCGTGCAAGGGGGCCACAGACCCCGTGCAGGAGGGCTACAACCCCCCCTGTATACCCCCCGACAAGGGGGGTAGCCTCCCCGCCTATGATCCCCCGGCAATGCCCGACGCAACATACAAAGGGGGCTACACCCCACTACATGTGGGGTAGTCTTGGAAAGAATATAACACAACCCAACAATCTTCTCCACAATGTAGAGACCAGGAGTAGTGGGTTTTTATTTTGAATGTTTTTGAGGCTCCATCTTCCCTTTGACTGCATCTTTGAAAGTAGCTAGTCCTTTAGAGCTTGTCCCAGGACAACCTCCTAGAAGTCTTGTATTAAGGAAGATGGTTGAGTCACATCCAATGTTATAATATTGTAGCTTGTATTCATCCTGCAATGCTTTCCCTGCATGAATCGGGAGTTGTAGACTAGCTGGTATACCCATCTTTTCTTGAATCATTTGTTTGAGAGTTTTTATCTCCTCCCAACACCTAATCTTTAAACAGATAGATTTCCCTTCAAGAGATCTAATAAAGCGATTGATCGAAAATCCTTCAAGTGGTTCTATCATGTGATCTTCAAGATCCAACTATCGATTGTTCGTTGCAGAGTAGTGTTCTCGTCCAACCCTTGTTGCTTGTTGAAGATCGAGGTCATTGTCTACTATGACTCGCATCTCCCACAAGCTAGTTCTATGTGTAGCCCCAAGGCAATACAACTCTTGTTGCCATGAGTGATTCGCCTCCCCAAGATGATGTGTGTGTATTGCTTCCCCAGGATTGTGTTCCCCGAAGTGATGCAGAGTAAAAAGGATAGATTGATTTGCAAAACCCCTGCATTAATCTGGTAGTGCCGCAATTAGGGGAGCTGAGTCTAAATTTGGGGTAAAAAAGTCATATTTGGCATGAGTGTTGATGTCAAAACTCCTTCTCTATTGAAAATCATAGTGTCCATTGTGCCATGTTGATATCAGCTCATTTATCATGCTTAAGACCACCTGGTGGAGATATCCCACATTCTTTGGTCTGTATTGATTAGATTTGCTCCTGGTGGATCTGGGTTCGTCATGATCTGGTGCGACGGAGGTGGGAAGGAAGGTGCCTGCAACTGTAACATTGGGGCTTCTGTTATCCATAAGCCCAAAAAAACACAGATCATCGTGTGCACCGTAGCTTGATATTCTCTGAGCCCCTCAAGGAATGTAGGTAGGAATTTGCAAGACACAGTGTTTCGGCATAGATCCTCAACAAGCTTACAAACTTTGCCTCAAATTAGAATTCGTTCCTCTCCGATCAACAGTGGGAGAGGGGTGCGCTATTCTCAAACAAGATGCTTCATAGAGAAAATTGCCAATAGAAAATCACTTGTTCCAAGTATTGTTTTATTTCTCAATGTTTCTTTCTTGTTTGGGACTTAATATTTAATCATGTGCATTTGTGCCAATGTTAACCTTTGTAACATGAGTTAAAATATTTATAGAAGAAATGTTGTAAGACAAATATGTGTTGTTTCAATGTGTATTTTTGAATGAAATCATGTACAGAAGTCATGTTATAATATACAATTCAATAGTTTGCATAGTGTACCTTTTTTTAAATGAAAATAAATAAATTTGAACAATGATTCATCTTTGATATTACTTGAATAAATTACTAGGAAATGTTTAACTTACACAATCATTGTTTAAAACATCTAGACCTCTATGTAATGCTTTTAATATGTAATTTACAAATTATTTGTTTTATAGTTGTGGTTCTACAAGCGTAACGATGAAAAGGATGTTAGCGTGCAAAGAAGATAGTGGAACAGGTGGCAATGAATCTAATCATATGGACAAATTGTTTTCTCTTTCTACTTCCACAATCAAGAACAAACCAAAATATTGACATTTTCACATTAATTTAATTTTTTGCATTTTCTTTTTCCATTTTAGTGTTTTTAAAATAGCAAAAAGATACAAACCACTAAGAGAAATGTTTTTTCTTTTCACAACCAAGCAAAAGAAAAAATAGTTGCATCGTCCATAATTGACATTTGCATGGGAAACTCAACAAATATTTTTGAAGGAGATGTGTTAGTGTTATATGGTCTTGCTTCTAATTTAGTATCTTGCTCACCACCAAAGGCTCAAGTCATACACGTTGATCTTGTTGATGTACATGGACAACTTACAATAACTATCAACATAAGTGATAAGCTAATTTCTTGATTCTTGACATGTTTCTCTATTGAGAGTAGTGTTCGTATAAGAGGATTCAACATCATAAAGAAAAACAAATATGAAAGGGGAAATGCTAGTAATTACATCTAACTGGATCCATCATATGTTGTTGATACAATACCATTGTTATGTTTTGAATGTTTTCTTACTCTGTATATTATGATTGTTGTGCTTTTAGAATCCAATATAAACTATTCAGTTGGAATATTTGCAACACTTGTTACAGGATTCAAACAAAACAATCATTAATTTGAAATATATTTCAAATATGGTGAAACAAACAATGGCAATGCCATGGTATTTTGTCGATTCCAATGTCTTGTTATAGTTTTCTTTTTACCTGTCTATTTTTCCCTTCTTCTTCTTTTCCATTTGTTAGTTAAAGAATTCATGTTTCCATTCTATCTTTGTTGTAACTAATTGAAATTATAACTTTGATTTTTATCAAGTGCATTTGGTTGAATAGTATAAACAAAAATTTGTTGAACTATAAAAAGATATAGCAAGTGAAAAGACAATTACGCTTCTATTCAAAAACATGGTTCAAAGCAGTCCAGAATGATTGAATAGCATACGTACATGTTTATCGAGTTTCTTTGATTCACTTAACGACGAATCAACCAAATATTATTTATAGACACTCATAAAAACAAATGTCTCGGCAAGATTTCTATTGCATTTTTAATTTTTATAAGCTTAAATCTTATTTACAGATTCTGTCAAAAACAAAATTATAGGAAAGTTTTCAGTTGCATTTTTAAATTTTTATAATATTTCTTATATTCTTTTTTTTTCAACTATTTAATCCTTCTAGTGCTCTTTTTTATTTTCCTTACATTGTTTATGTACCATAAATCTAACAAAAATTTGTTTCTATTCACAAACAAACTATTGCAAATTATTGAAATCCTTCAACTAGTTGATATGTTTTGCCTGCCATACAAACCATTCTACAAAGAGTGTAAACTGCTAATTAGAACAATGGATTGCACAAATTTTTCTAACAAATCATTTTCTTGTGAACGCAATTTGCAATGTATAATCAAGGATGTAGATGGAAATCTAGATTGCACCCTTTTAAAGAACCTTCTTCAAGTCTTCTTCCCAAAGCTTTTGCGGATATCATTTGCGGAATACAAACAAAACAACTCAGTAATTGTTTCCTGTTACATGGATTCTCAATTACTAGAACATTTACAATTTCAATGGACAATATCATTGTCAACATCAAGAAGATTTAACATCCTTGATTACTCTATTACAATATACTCTCATATATTTTGTATATTCTAAGTCTACTCACGAATTATGCAAAGAATTATGACATAACGTTTTGTATCAAATGTTTTATGGCTCTGAAGCATGTGACTGCGAACAAAATTATTAATTAACCACGAGTTTTCCAATCATTTCTCTCAGCTTATATATTATATCTAATGCTCTGTTGATCAATATGAATATAAAAATTTTATAGGATTTTTGTGTCTCACATATGTGTTCCATGTATAGTATTGATTTTAAATTTGATTTGAGATCTTGCTTCTATGGCTCTATTTGTTGTTGTGTTTGGTTTTGTTAATGTATACAAAATGGACCTTGATTTTACTATTTCCTTTTTTTCACACATCCCTAAGCTTCGCACATCAGTTTTCCCCACAACACTTTAGTCTTCTGCATATTGCTTGCACACTAGCTATTGTGATTATAAACAGTGAAATTGTTTATGTTCGCATTGTGGTACTTATGTAAAGACATGCTTTTAGAAATCAAGTTCAAAGTATTTATCATCTGAGGCATCCTGTCATTGACCAAGTTAGCTCAATCGAACACTTTTGTCATAATTCAGTGCAGAAGTAATTCATTCAAACGGTATTGCACATTTAAAATTGTGGGGTGTCACTAACTAATAGGTCTCATGGCAAATCAGGCGTACAGTATCTACCATCTGAGGCATCTTGCCATTGACCAAGTCATCTCGGCCGAGCACTTGACAGAATGTCATCGCGGAAGTAATTCCCCAGGACAAACTTGATAATGCATCGTTTAAAATTATGGACAATTGCTAACTAACAGGACTCACAAGACAAATATTTATATGTCATTTAACATAGTCTAACAACCAACTATTTTCACTTCAGTATGTTCCCCTTTCACACACCTTCGTAAAAAAATTTGTCTTTGTACACCATCGGAAGCATCCTGACATTGACCAAGTCATCTCAACGGAACACTTCACACAACGTCATCAAGAAATTACACAAAACTAACTCCCTAGGACAAAGTGATAATGTATCCTTTAAAATTGTTGATGGCCACTGACTAATAGGACTCACGAGATAGGGATTTGTGTCATTTAACAGTTTAACATTAGCTACCTTCCCTTCCCCATATTCCCCTTCTACACACATCTCCACTTCTACACGTCCATACATATTAGTGCCTCCACACACTTTTTAAAAAACCATACATTAAAAAACCCACATTATATAAGTATTCAAAGCACATTCTACAGTACGAAGCATCTTGGCATTGAAACAAGGAAAAATTATCTTATTTTATCTTGTGAATGAAAAGATATTTTGGTGAAAAGTATCACCAAGTCACCGTGGTCGAGCATTAGACACAATGTGAACGCAAAACTGATTCCCCAGGAGGAACTCATAATGCATAGTTTAAAATTTCCAATGGTCGCCACCTAGTTTACATATTTTCCTCCACACACATTTTGATTATGCATATTCAATGTTGACTTTTTATGCCAAAAACAAGTGTTTCATTTAGTTTATCTTGTGAATGAAAAAATATTTTGGTGAACATTATCACCAAGTCACCACAGCCAAGCACTCAACACAATGTGGTCGCGGAACTAATTCCCTGTGAGGAACTCATAATGCATTGTTTAAAATTATTGATGGTTGCTGACTAATAGCACTCACAAGATGGGAATTGTATGTCATTTAATAGAAATTCTAGCATCAAGTACTTCCCCATGTTCCCCTTCCGCACCTTCGTACAATGTCATAGCTATTAAACAATGTTACAGCTATGAAACAACTATCTATACTTACAATAATTAAAAATTATTTTGTGGGACAAGCATGTATGGAGGTACCTATGTGTGGAGAAAAGCTTAAATATTTATTCTTACATACTTTCCTCCACACACATTCCCCTCCACACATTTTGCTTCAGCACATTTAAGTGTTCTTTTCTATGAAAAAAAAAGTGTTGCATTTAATTTAGTGTTTTGATGAGAAATTTAAATGTGTGAAAGCAACACTTGATGTAAACGTAAATTTTAGTTTCTGATGAGTAATTTTGAACTAATTTCCTAAATCGATTCAAAAAAATTGAATTACTAATTATCTTTCGTTAGATGTGACATCTCTTAAAAAAAAAAATGATTATTAAATTATTTTATGATTGGTTACAAAGTTTGATTGGACTAATTATCTATGGTTGGATTTGACATTTTGAAAACAAATTAAAAATAAAATTTTAATATAGTACACAATACTTAAATATTGACTATACACGCATCAAATAACTAGCAGAAATTAGAGTTTCAGAGAGAGCTGAGTAGATAGCATAATCAGTGATTGACAACCTTATTACATAAATTGATACAAAACATTCAGGAGACCATTGACCAGTCAACCTGAACATGGGCCATGAGCCATAGATTTCATTTAACGTCGAATTATATTCAACAAAAACCACCAAAGGATTTTATTTAACATAAATAATCAACCACAAAAGAAAGTAGTTTAATTATATATAGTCAGTGTGGTAAAATGATCATGCTTTACGCAAATAATGTAAAAAGGACAAGCTCATGAAAAATATGTGGATCACAATCTAATTAAAAATGGTTACACTAATACAAATAATACAAAACAAGTAACCTTATAACCCTTAAATTTAAAATGTTGAATTTCCTATACTAATATAAATGGAAGGGACTAGTTGCTTTGCAGTTATTTCCCATGTTTTTATTGTATTCCTTGAAAAAAATGTGCATCTAGGAAATAAATCATATTCAATATATGAGAAGTTCTAGCTCAAATCTATATAAGGATTTGTTCACTCCATTTCCAACATGGACTAGAATAGAGGATTAATGGAATAATTGTGAATCGATTAGCTCTATGCAAGGAATTGAAGGAACTTGCTATGTAAATTATTTTGTTGTTTCTATGCAATTTTATGTGTGATAAAATTGATCTAGGTGCATCTCTAATATACTTGCACAGAATAAATTAATAAAAGTTAAAGTTGGTAAAAATATTGACTTGAAGAGAAGAGTTAGTGTAATATTTCCTAATGTTAATGAAGCTTGTGCATTATCTTGGGAAGAATAAGTTTAAAACCATAGACTTCCAATGGTGAGTAAAGGTTTGACAATTACTACCTTTAGTTTGGATTATAGGGCTCATATTGTGAGGCCCTTTCCTTTTTAAATATCGTTGTATCTTGTTTGCTAACCCTTTGTAGAATCAAAGGATATTAGCTAGAGTGGTTTGGTAAACAATTTTTTCCCCAGTTGTGCGGGTTCAAGTCTTTGAGTACATGTTGTAACTGGCTCGTTTTTGGCATTTATGAAATATTTGTATCTAGTGTTATTGTGGAAACTGATATTTCGAAGTTAACAGTTTTCTATAAACTCGCATTTCAGTTTATTAAAAAAAAAACTCTTGATACAATACTCTCATAGATTACATCCATGACCCCATAATCCAAGTAATGAGGGAGAAATTTTTCCCTTCCGACTGACATTTTCATGCCTGGCCTTTTAGAAATTTCCATTTTGTTTTATTGTATTTTTGTAGGCTTCCTTGACTCCCACTCCACACTATACAAAGTAAACCTAACACTTAAGGGAATCCCTCTTGGGTTTATCCTTTTTCTAAAGTGTAGAATGATGGTGAGGAGAAAATGGTTATCCTCCTAAATTCACATCTTCATTTAAGTCTTAATAATTTTAATATTTTAGTCTGAGATTGTATATTAAATTTTTTTTGTTGTTATCAAAGATAAAGTTGATTTTTTGAATCTTGTAGATGAGCTATGTTACCAACCAAAATGGGTAACCCCATAGGAGGAAACATTTCTCCTAAAATTGACAGCCATGATCCCATAATATTCACTGTTCAATATTGAAATGTCCTCCTAGCAAATAGTGTCGGTACTTTTGGAGTGCATACACCATCGCCAACCCCTCGCGCTCAGTTGTGGAATAGTTATTCTCGGCTTTGGACAATCTATGACTTGCAAATGCGATAGGATGATCCAAGCCTTCTCCTCCCTCTTGTGGGAGCACTGTTCCAGCGCGATACACGACACATCAACATGGACATGAAACTCCACATCCCAATTTGGGAAGCCCAGGATTGGAGAGGAGGCCAATTTCCCCTTTAGGACATCCAGGCTCTTCATGCAATCATCATTCTAGAAAAATGTGACATCCTTTTTCAATAGTTTCTCCATCGGCGCGATGATTTGGGCATAGCTTTTGATGAACTTCCTGTAGTACCCTGTGTGTCCCAAGGTAGCGCGCAGCTGTTTAACACTTCACGGTGCTTCCAAATTTAGAATCACGACAATCTTCGCGGGGTCCACCATCAACCCCTGTTTGCAGACCACATGTCCCAACAGGTTCCCAAAGGGAACGAGGAATGTGCACTTCTTAAGGTTCAGCGCAATCTGGTGTCATCGGTAAGTATCCAGCATCAAGTGTAAGCTTGCTACGTGGTGCTTAACCAATTTGAAGGCAGTCCAATCATCCAGGTAGACCTCCAAGAACTTGTGGATGTATTCTTTGAATGTGGCAACAACGACGCGCAAAAAAATGGCTGGCGCGTTTTTCAACCCAAACGGCATAACGGTGTATTGAAAGCAGCCCCATTCCGTTGCGAAGGTCATCTTTCTCCTATCTTCCGATGCGATTTTGATCTGGTGGTACCCTGAGAACCCATCCGTGAACGAGTATGCTTCTTGTCCGCCAACATTTTCCAATACTTCATTTGTGAACGGTGTCAGGAATGGGTCGTGTACATAGGCATCATTCAACTTCCTGAGGGCCGCACATATTCTTATTTCGCCCTTCTTCTTTTTCTCCTACACTACCATAGGGCTCACCTAGTCGGATTCTTCCACCGGCTCAATAATTCTGGCTACGAGCATCTTGTCTAGTTCTACGCGGACCTTTTCCTTATACTTCGGATTCAAGCGGTAAGGCCTCTGCTTAACCAGCTTCGTGTCAGGTTTTAGGGTGATCTTCATCATCCCTAAGTCACCAACTATCCCTTTTAAATCTGTAATTTTTGTCGGGAATAAGTCTTGGTATTCGCAGAGTAACTCAGCGACCTTATCCACCTTAGCATCATCCCAATAATCATCGAGCGTTGCGTACTTTGGTTCAGCCTCCGTCCCAATGTTTACCTACCTTGTTTTTAGCGGCACGGTGATGTTAGGATCTTCAATCAATGGTCCTTGAACCTCACGACATCCTTCAGTTTCTTGAATGTTAATTTTCCACTGATCCTCATCATCCTCCTCAATATTTACATTGTAACACTCCAGTGTGCAGCTCAGCTGGGTCACCCATTCCGGCTTAAGCTCTTCCATTGGTGCCTGGGGTATCTTGAAGATAGTTTCTTTTACTACTTGTAGCGCATCATCAACAATATCCCACCAACTATCTTCAAACATGAAGGTTAACAGGAATCCTTTGCACAAGATATCCCATTTGCTCGTGCCATGGCAGAGCTCCATCTCAGTATACCATTTCATGGGTATGACAGAACAAATGCACCCATTCAGGTTGTGGCTCTTCCCCGTATACCTTGGTCCATTTCGTGAGGTGTGCACATGGATCATCCCATCCATCATACTTGTCTGTTAGACGCATTTGTGGTTTCCCAAATCGTAGGTGCATCATCCTTCTACATCCCCGCCAGTCCTTAAAATTTTGTTGATGCGTACCCCACCACCTTGCAGGTGTAGCACACAGTACCCATTTCAGAGAAACGAACCGCTACTATTCTAGCACCTCTCTTTCAAATTTGTTCACGAAATCATCCACCTCGCTCAACCCATCATACATAGGCAGATCCCTTACCTATGTTTTCATGCAGCACAGTGATCTTACCATCATGTTGCAATTGAGCGTGGTTACCTCGTGTAACCGGTTCTGCCATCGTCATATTTCCTCATCCAAATCTGAGGTGCAGGATCTTTCGCACTCCCACGAAATCCTGTCATCCATTGTTGGATTCACCCAATCCTGCTCCCAAGCGGTTATCTTGTAGATACGATCTAGATCGTCATCACGCACTAGCTCTGTGTAGCGCGATCCTTCTGCAGGGTCTAAAGGTACCACTACGTGTATTGACTTTTTCTCAAAAATCATCTTGCACTTCTTCAGATTTATTACTCCATTCATGTCAGTGGCCCAATCTATTCCTAGTAGCGCAGGATAGGGATTGTTGTCATCAACAATCTCTATCACTTCGAAATCTGCAAGCGCACTCGCACCTTCAATATCTATTGTTATTCCCTGCAATCTTCCCATCGGTAGGATCTTTTGTTGGTTCACCATTCTCAATTGAATAGGAGACCATTGCAACACGAGCTTGCCCATGCGCTCCCATGTCTTCTTTGGCAGGACGTTCACTTTCGATCCTAGATCCAGAATCACTTGATCCATTTCATATTCCCCAATTTGCACAGTCAATCTCATCTCCCTTCTTGTTCGCGTTGTGTGCTTCTTGAGCTTCTAGACTACACGCGGTTCTCCTAACCCAGCGCACCTAGTGATGAGTTCTTTTAGTCCCTTTACCACTTTGCTGTCACACAGCAGCTTCATGCATGTCTCCAAAAAGGTAGTAAGCATTGATGGGTCCATCTTCGGATGTAGTTTGTCTTTACTACCTGAAGTGGAGACCTCCGTGAAGCTCTTCTTACCTTCCATGAATGTCTCCTTCGCGCACTCCAAATAAAACTCTGGTTCCTTTGTTGGAGCCTTGCGAACCCAGGCACTTTCTTCCGACTGCTTGCCCTTGTCATCTCCTATCGTAATACCACTTCAGAGCACGATGTTTACATTCAGGTCCTCTTCGCACAGCTCAGACCTCATCATTTGTAGGTTCTGAGTCAGTGGAGGTTGGAGTGTTCCTTTATTGCGCAACCTTGCTATCAGCGTCAGGCAGTCCTCTGTCTCATGATCAAACTAGGTACAATATAAGCATGATGCTCTTGTTGGATTTGTACAATCACAGGCATAATGCCCTAGCCCTCTACAATTGTAACAAATCAGTTGGTCGTGACCTCTTCCTGCTCCCATTCCACCTCAACCTCGTCCGCACCCCTAAAATCTAGTGCGCGCCATCCCTGTATTTTGATCAAGGGCCCGTGTTTCAGTCTGAACCCTGTAGGTAGGAGTCTGATCCATCATCAGTTCATAACTTCTACAGGTGCGCTCATTGTGGCCTACTGACCTACAGAAATTATAGAATAACTGTTGGGACGTTTGCGTATATTTCTATAATAGATGGTAGTTATCTATAGCATGCTTCCCTTATATATGACAAATCGCGCACTATAATGTAGGCGCCGCGCTCGATCCTGCTTGTGCCTCTAGTCTCAATGGCATTGGTCCTCCTACCAGGTAGTTCACGACAACTGGACAATGGTCCTTGTCATGTCCCTGGACCTTGCACTTTATGCACCATACCTCCTCGTGCACCTTTGGGCGAGTTGTCCTATCCTATTTCAAACTCTGCATTTCCAGACACAATTTTTTCAGCTGCGCATGGATCTGTTGGACTCCTAGACTAGGAACTTGTATTGGGGTCTCGTGAAGTCTCATTGCAATCTCCAAAGCTTTGGCCTGGGTGGATAACTTCTGTTGTGACAGTGTCATCCTTAGATGCGACGTTAGTGATGCTACAAACCATGCGCAGTGATGCCCATCCGTCAAGGTCATGTTGGCTTCGCGAATCATACCCTTTAGTCTTTGATCCAGCTCCCAGGGGGTTTTACCTGGAAGCATCGTGATGTCCTTAAACTTGATAATCGACTGTCTCCAATTTTGGCCTACTAAATTCCTTATTTAGCACAGCTTGCATATTCGCGATCCCTGCCTTTGGATTGTCATTGGAATGCTTAATGTACCACGACAGTGTGCTATCCTACAACGTGCTTACAAGTGTTACCTTCTTTATTTGTCATCTGTGACTCCTTGTGCTTCCCATATAGCCTTTATGTTGTGGGGAAAAATGCCTATGCAGGACGATCCTATCCACCTAAGGTGTGACAGTGCCTTAGCAACAAACAAAGACAGCTATTCTAGTATTTCTTCCTTTATGAAATGAGAATGAAGAGAAATAGATGGACTTACCGGTGTCTTCCGTTTGTCCCTCGATCCGGTTTCTCTTCTCTTTGGGAGTTCACAGCTACTTGCCTTCTTGCTCGCCCAGCTTCAACAGGTTCCTGCAAGATCACAAGAGAAGAACACTACACAAAGACAGATATCCACATTCATAACTAGTTCAGGATTAGAAATAAACCAAATACACTAATGCAATCATACATCAAAGACACATCAGTATATAGGAGAAACCAAGATAGCTTTATTGATGAATAACAAGGTTCAGGAGGAGATACAACCAAAAGAGGTCCAATCCCGCATCTCACTCCCAGCAAATGAAATTCCTATCTTCACCTTCCTTCAAAGCATTAAGCACCCAATGATTCCAGTCTCAAACCAACAGCAATTCTTTGCAATAACAAAATTCCAGCCTCTAGATCTCATGGAGATGAGATCTATATATAGATGTTTAGAGTGAAGATGAGTCAGCTTGTGACCTGACTAGTGTCCTCTTTCTCTGTCAGTTCTTACTTCCACTTGGAGGCTAAGAGCCTCTTACTCATCACTTAGTCGAACTCATCAAGGCAAGTGTCATGGAGGAATCTTCTGGAATCTTCCACAGTCTTGACACCTCTCACAAGATACCCTGACATTTGTCATTTCCCGCTCAGCGCACCCTGGTAGTGCTTCTACCTACGTTGCAATGCAACTGGCCAGTGTAACCTCTACATTTCAACGCAGGCAGCTAGTGGAGCTTCTGAATTGATCCTGAATTGACTTGTTTTTGAGCAGTTTCTGGTGGAGAACTTCTGTGAATTGCTGTGGTTTGTTGGCCTTGTTCCTCTAGGGGTAGGAACAACAGGTTTAGGGACTTTGGATCCCTTGGATTATGGACATTTCATGCTTATTGCTGTAAGGCACAAAAATGTCTATAACAGTTGCCCCCTAAAGTATGAGGCCGTTTATCGGGTGAAATGCTTTATTAGGAGGATCCGAAGTTCATTCATTGCTAGGAGGAGACCTGTAATACAATACAATACAATACATTATTTTCATACTTTTTTCATGATCTAGCTGAAGCGGGCATTCCCATGCTCAGCTTTATAAATTCATTTTCATGTACATATAACAGACAATCGTCTGATGATAGACTGATGATTCTAAAAGAGCCATCATCCTTTTGGTAGGATGATTATCTGCGCTTGCAAAGCTGTACATTTCCATGTATTTATTTTCTGAATATATATCGCAGCCCGGATGGATGAAACTAGATCCGGGGTCTTCAATCTCGTCCGATCTTCACTCTAAGTACAAGTCGATCCATGTGAGAATTTCTCTGAAGTCGAACATGGAAAGACATCGCTTGATTACCAGTCAATGATGTAAACTGTTAACAAGCGCGAGAGGAATCACCGATAATGATGATGACCCTCAAGGTACTGCAGTACAATTCACGTGGTGTGAATAGAGGACTTGGCATCGAACACCACGCAAAATCTTTCGGTCGAAGGTCATTGGCGTATACCTGTCGCCGGAAGTGAGAAACTTGCCATTGAGGCATGCAAGCTTCAAAGTACTGAGGGGGGTGTTCCTAGATCAACTTCTTGGATAATGAGCTGATGTCGACAAGAAGCGATCCGTCAAAGGAGGGCCTTAATGAATCCCACATCAATGACATGGAATGGAGCTAATGATTTTGATGGAGGTGAAAACGATCTGGTGATATATGATTCAGGGTGGCGGTCATGAAAGAGTATAATGTATGGTAGTGGATGGGACACAGGTGACTTCTTTGAACGACTTCTCTTGAACATATGGCGACACTGATGCGATGGATCGGTAGCATTACCCCAAATATGGATGGTATGGCGAGACCATGGTGATGTGACCGGTGAATGAAACAACCCAACCCGATTGTGGTACGGAGGAAAAGTGTCATGTTCAAGAGCGACTTGCTACCATCAAAGTTTTCTTTAGTTTCTCCCAATTTTTCCCCAGTCATTGCTGACCAGTACCTCTTTATTTTTGTCAAGCTTGAGGAGGATAACATATGCTTGTTCTATAACCTACCCTTCGGGCAAGCCCATCGCTATGTTTTAACGAGCCTAGCGATAGGGAAACTCGTTCTCGTCTAAAGACAAGTTTGTCGCTATTTAATGCATTTAACGAGTCTAACGACAAGGATAACTCGGTCCTTTTCATTTTTAGAGAGTCTGAAAAGGTACATAAAGTTAACTCCAAAGGTCCTCTTTCGTCATTTAATCCCTTAAGTCCGAAAAAGTATAAAACAATACAAAAGGGATGAATTTTCGATCTTATTTAACGAGCCGAATAAAACAAGCGCTCGATCTTTTTGTGCAATAATCCCTCAGGTCCAAAAAGATTAAAATCTAGAGGAGGGATAGCTCTTCCGGTCACTTTAACGAGCTGGAAGGCCAAAACTCAGCAACCTTTTCATATTTTACGAGTCAAATGAAAAGAGCTTAAAGAAGACTCGTCTTTTGAGGAACGAGTGATAAACAGGGGTAGCATCTGATTCCAGGGAAGGATTGGAATTTCCAAATCACGGCAGTGTCACAAGGATGGCTAGTGAAATCACTCTTCGCAGCTGTTCCTCAAAATGGGTAAACAATCATATGGAGGTGAATGATCAGCCAATGGAAAAGTGGAGGTGATGGGAAAACACGACCAAGGCTTTAATGGCTGATTGTCGCTACATTCACGGTGGTTATTTACCGGAATAGTTCATTTTTTAACGAGCTTAAACACGGGTGGAAACATTTTCTCGATCTTATGTTTATTTTTTAACGAGCATGAACTATGCGCTAAAACTGCTCGGATCTTGCGTTTATTTTTTAACGAGCATGAACTGTGTGCTAAAACTGCTCGATGATGGTCTTGTTTTTTATTTTTACCATAAATAGCTTTGTTTTTTCAATAGATAGTACTGTATCTTCGACTGCTCCATCAAACGAGTTAGAAATAAACAATATTTGCTTGAAAATGAGATTGAAACACTAATTATTTTACTTTGAACTACGTGAAAAGCAATTAAAAAGTGTTTTTACCTCTCATTTTACCATTTCATTTGCATTTGGTTTGTTGGAGCTTTGGAGGTGCCTCTTCCTCTTCGATTTTCATCAGCTGATTTCGGGAGATTCTGTGGACGATTCTCGGCGCCGTCTGGACCAGGTAGGAGCTATACCCTAGCTCTTTCTTTTCATGGTTTCCTTTTTGCATTCTGTGCCTCTTTTCCTGATTTTCTGAGCACCTGGGGTTTCATGAGCTCGTTTTTTGATCAACGCACCCTGTACCTAGCGAAACCTGCGCTGAATGTCAGCCAGTATAAAGGCAGTTTGACATTCAACGTAGGTGATCCACTTCTGTAGGTGCGTTGGGCGAAAAAGAGGAATTTGTTGCACAATTTTTGATGAAAATTTTGCCTGTTTTGCATCAAAATCAGGATCTCACTGTTGTTGGGAAAAGTATCCAACACGGAATGCCCCTATCCCTCTCTAAGGAGTGATAGTGCCTTAGCAACAAACAAGACAAAACTATCTGAGTATTCTTCTTTACGAAATGTAAATAGAGGAGAAGGATGTAACTAACCGATGTCTTCCGCTAGTTTGTCGATCCGATCTCACTCTCTTCTGTTTGCTTCCCGCTGCTTGTTCCTTCACTGGCCCAGCTACACCAAGTTCCTGCAAAATGGCAAGAGAGGGAAACTACAAGAATCATACATTCATAACTAGTTTAAGGATTAGAATAAACTAAATATGCAAATACAACAAAACATCATTGAGATACATGCATATAGAAGAAACTCAAATGGCTTTATTGATGAAGAAGTAAAGTTCAGGAAGTGATACAACCATATGAGGCCCAATCCAACATCACCTTCCCAGCAGAAAGGAATCTCCTCTTCACCTCCTTCAAAGCAAATCACCCAATAGCTCTAGTCTCAAACCAACAACAATTCTTTGCAATAACAAAATTCCAGCCTCTAGATCTCATGGGAGAGAGATCCATATATAGATGTTTGGAGAGAGGATGAGTCAGCTTGAGATCTGACTAGTGTCCTCTCCCTCTGTGAGTTCTTGCTTCCACTTGGAGGTTCTTGCTTCCACTTGGAGATTTGGAACCTCTTACTCATCACCAGTCGAATTCCCTGAGGCAAGTGTCATTTTGGAAGCTTCCTGGGTTCTGACACCTTGAGAAATGAACTTGCCACTTGTCCAATCTCGCTCAGCGCAGGTAGCCAGTGTTGCCTTTGACATTCAGCGCAGGTAGCCAGTGTTGGCTTTGACATTCAGCGCGGACAGCTAGTGTATCCACTGAAATGATCCTGAATTGACTTGTTTTTGAGCAGTTTCTGGTGGAGAACTTCTGTGAATTGCTGTGGTTTATTGGCCTTGTTCCTCTAGGGGTAGGAACAACATGTTTAGGGACTTTGGATCCCTTAGATTATGGACATTTCATGCTCAATGCTGTAAGGCACAAAAATGTCTATAACAGTTGCCCCCTAAAGTACGAGGCCGTTTATCGGGTGAAATGCTTTATCAGGAGGATCCGAAGTTCATCCAATGTTGGGAGGAGACCTGTAATAAGATACAATACAATACATTATTTTTCATACTGCTTTCATGATCTAGCTGAGGCGGGCATTCTCATGCTCAGCTTTATAAATTCATTTTTCTGTACATGGAACAGACAATCGTCTGATGGTAGACTGATAATTTTTTATGAAATTATCATCCTTTGGGTAGGATGGTCATCTGCTGCAATGATGTACATGTCAATGTCTTTATTTCCTGAATATATATCGCAGCCCGGATGGATGAAACTAGATCCGGGGTCTTCAATCTCGTCCGATCTTCACTCTAAGTACAAGTCGATCCATGTGAGAATTTTTTGAAGTCAAACATGGAAAGACATCGCTTGATTACCAGTCAATGATGTAAACTGTTAACAAGCGCGAGAGGAATCACCGATAAGGATGATGACCCTCAAGGTACTGCAGTACAATTCACGTGGTGTGAATAAAGGACTTGGCGTCAAACACCACGCAAAATCTTTCGGTCGAAGGTCATTGATGTATACTTGTTGCCGGAAGTGAGAAACTTGCCATTGAGGCATGCAAGCTTCAAAGTACTGAAGGGGGTGTTCCTAGATCAACTTCTTGGATAATGAGCTGATGTCGACAAGAAGCGATCCGTCAAAGGAGGGCCTTAATGAATCCCACATCAATGACACGGAATGGAGCTAATGATTGTGATGGAGGTGAAAACAATCTGTGACATATGATTCAGGGTGGCGGTCATGAAAGGATGAAAGATAATGTATGGCAGTGGATGGGACACGGTTGACTCTTTCTTAACGACTTCTCTTGAACATGTGGCGACACTGATGCGATGGATCGGTAGCATTACCCCAAATATGGATGGTATGGCGAGACCATGGTGATGTGACCAATGAATGAAACAACCCAACCCGATTGTGGTACGGAGGAAAAGTGTCATGTTCAAGAGCGACTTGCTACCATCAAAGTTTCTTTGAGTTTCTCCCAATTTTTCCCCAGTCATTTCTGACCAGTACCTCTTTATTTTTGTCAAGCTTGAGGAGGATAACATATGCTTGTTCTATAACCTGCCCTTCGGGCAAGCCCATCGCTATGTTTTAATGAGCCTAGCGATAGCGAAACTCGTTCTCGTCTAAAGACAAGTTTGTCGCTATTTAATGCATTTAACGAGTCTAGCGACAAAGACAACTCGGTCCTTTTCATTTTTAGAGAGTCTGAAAAGGTACGTAAAGTTAACTCCAAAGTTCCTTTTTCGTCATCTAATCCCTTAAGTCCGAAAAAGTATAAAACAATACAGAAGGGATGAATTTTCGATAGTTTTAACGAGCCAAACTAAACAAGCGCTCGATCTTTTTGTGCAATAATCCCTCAGGTCCAAAAAGATTAAAATCTAGAGGAGGGATAGCTCTTCCGGTCGCTTTAACGAGCTGGAAGGCCAAAACTCGGCAAACTTTTCATATTTTACGAGTCAGTTGAAAAGAGCTCAAAGAAGACTCGTCTTTTGAGGAACGAGTGATAAACAGGGATAGCAGCTGATTCTAGGTACAGGTTGGAATTTTCCAATCACGGCAGTGTCACAAGGATGGCTAGGTGAAATCACTCTTCGTAGCTGTTCCTCAAAATGGGTAAACAATCAAATGGAGGTGAATGATCGGCCAAATGAAAAGTGGAGGTGACGGTGCAAACACGACCAAGGCTTTTATGGCTGATGAATTTACAATCACAGTGGTTATTTACCGGGTGGTTCATTTTTTAACGAGCTTAAACACTGGAGGAAACACTTGCTCGATCTTATGTTTATTTTTTAACGAGCATGAACTATGTGCTAAAACTGCTCGGATCTTGCGTTTATTTTTTAACGAGCATGAACTGTGTGCTAAAACTGCTCGATCTTACGTTTATTTTTTAACGAGCATGAACTGTGTGCTAAAACTGCTCGAAGATAAGTTTGCATGCCCCCAGCATAATAACGCACATCGAGGTGCATGCCCCCCAAGCTTCATTGCATTCAACTCGGTGGTTGGAATGAAGGTTTACCTTTGAGATTTGGAAAGGGGGTTTGTTTCATTTTTTAATGAGGTTGACACAGTAAAAGAACTATCCTCATGACTCCTTGTTTCATTTTTTAACGAGGTTGACACGAGGTAAGAACCATCCTCGAAGCCCACTGTATTTACAGTATTTCTATTAGGGTGATGATCCATGCTGACAAAATGTTTAGGAATCTTCCGAATCCATTAGATATAGAAGATTTCATTTTGTAGGTTTCCACTGTGGCCACTTCCGCCAGATTACTTGGAGGCGGTAGGGCAAAAGTACCCATTAAGGCAGGGTCTTTTAGGAGGCCTACTCCAATATTTTGAAGTGAATGATTGCTTCCATGGATCATTGGAATGCTTCCCGTAACTTGTGAACTGTCGGGGAGGAAAGTTTGTTGGTCGACGACTGTAATTCCTCCTTGAAAGGGAAATGCAATCTTCCTGAAGTAGGTCGACACAACTGCGGCCATGGCATATATCCAGGGCCTTCCCAGTAGGATGTTGTAATCGAGTTTTCCATCAATTACTTCAACATCAATTTCTACTGTTTTTCCCCCTAGTTCAACTTGCAAGTTACTTAAAATCCCGTATGGAGTGTATGATCATCCATCAAATGCTTTTAACGTCGTTGACGATCTCGACAAGGGTGGTGAGCCTAAATTTTTCCAGCAACTCATCGACATAATACATGTAGATGCCCCCTCATCAATAATTGTTCGATGAACAGTTTTGTTGAGGGCTTTCACTTGAATAAGGAAAGCTAGTTGAACTGGTAACTGAGGGTCATATCCTTTATGATCAAAGGCCACAAGATTGGAATCCATTGCATCAATCCCACCTATTGCTGATAATAAAGCTTGCTCTTGGGAGGGGCAATTTTGCGGTACCTCAAGTGTCGACATAGCGGACGACGATTGAGCCAGGTCCTCTATTATATTATAATTCTGTGCTATTTTGGCACGAGGATTAAATGTCGATTTGTGTACTACTCCCTTTGGCGACTTTATCATTGGTTCAGGAATGATGGGCGGCACAACTTCGGTCAAAGTTGTCGTCGAACTACTAGGTTGTTCATTAGCCTTGTTATTTGACAGCTGTGGATTCCCGTAATCTTTATTCCTTGTCAAAGCATCATTCTGCTGCTTTGAGGTAGACAACATAAGCACTTGGGATCGGGAAGCATTTTGATTAGCAACCAGTTTGGTTCTTGGGCTTGGAAATGGATCAGTCAATACAGCTAGGGTTTTTGAACTCTTAAAGAGTTTCTTAACTTCAGCTATATGTGGACAATGTTTCGTCCAATGATCCTCATCGCATATATGACACCCCGCAGGGGGTTTCCTTTTTCTCCCTTTCTTTTTCTTCTTGCCCCCTGGTTACTTCTGTTGTTTGCCCTTGTCGGTCGACATGGCATTTACTTCCGAGGCAAGAAGTTCCTCATTTGCATTTTGACTAGAAATCTTACAGGGCTTTTTAGATGTAGCCTTTGTCGATTTCGTATCTGTTTTTCCAATCACGCCATCACCGGCATGAGAGTCATTGTTTGATTTAGGAGGAGGAGGAATTGAGAATTCCGGTCTAGGGGCGTCAGGTATTTTGTCGTAGAGCGTGCCAGACTGAGTATAGACCAAGTCTAGATATTGCGCACGAGTGATAACTTGCTCTTCTGTTACGACTCCTCCCTTTGCCACATCTTCCGTTATAGCGGGAAGTAACGACTTGATAAACCATTCAGCTAATAGCTGATCGGGAATGTACATTTTTACCATCCTACGACGACGTCGCCACTCATGTATATGATCAGATATGTGGGTGGCGGTCGTCTGTTTGAAGTTGGTAAGGAGTTTTGTTCCCGTTTCATACCTTATCGGTAATTGAAAATGGGTTAAAAAGGTTGTGGCTAAGGTACTGAAGTTGTCGAACGAAGCTCTAGGAAATTCAATGTACCATTTTTCCGCTGGACCCGTTAACGTCCTCTGAAAGAGGCGAAGTCTTATCGAATCATCATTCAGGGTGTTTGATGAACACCACAGATGAAATGTCATCACATGATTCGACGGATCTTCACCCGGATTTCCATTTAATTTAGGAATATCTGATGGAAGTTTATGCGGAATCGCTGGCCACCAAGGGGCATAAGCAATTGGATCATTCGTCAGCTGGTTTAGATCTGGTAATTCTAGAGTTGCTACAAAGGGAAACTGTTGATTCAGGTTAGGCGAAGCATACCCAGGATAAGATGGGATCGCCTGAGCAATGGGTCTTTGCAAACCAGCATAATGCTGGCAACTTTGACAAGGTTGATGGGCATAACCATTATAGTATGGTTGCCCATTACTTACAAAGACTTGTTGCTCAGGTCCTTGATATGATTGCTGGAATGGCGGTTGTTGAGATTGAACCAGCTCTGGTTGTTGGACCATCTGTTGTTGACCAATACTGGATGATTGACCAAGATGAGGAGTCACAGTACTTCTTTGAACCTGAGTCGCTCCAGATAAGGAGGCACTAACCTGAGATTGTGATTGAGTCGTTGAGACAAGAGGCTGTTGTATTGCAACCTGAGAAACTTGGGGTTGACATACAACAGGTGGAGCTTGTATTTGCGACGCATTCACTATAACAAGTATGGTGGGAATATTCGACACAGGGTGTACTGGTTGCATTGAATATACAACCCCTGGTTCTTGAGGCAGTATCGGTACCCAACCGCTGGATGTAATTCTAGTTTGACCTGAACTTTGTTGTAAACTCCCATATGGTTGTTCTCTGGGAGGGAACGATGAAAGAGCATACTGCCCTCCATATGGTGGAAATCCAGTACTTAAAGGGTAAATTGGCCTTTGAAGACACATTGGATCAATTTGTTGAGTTTCAACATAAGAAATACCAGATGATAATCCGGATGAAGAAATAGGAACTAACCGTGTCGTCGAAACAGTCTCTGATTGGACTCCAGCTTGTTGTTGACAATTTGCCGGGACAGATGGTATACCAGCAAACATCGTTGGAGTAGCAGCAGGAGGCTCTGCCGCTGTTGTGTCGGATGACACAGTCCTTGATGTCGACGGTTGCTCAGACATATTTAGTCTATCCAAAAGATTTTCTAGCGATTCTTCAAGAACTTACGATGAAAAGAGACTAACTTCGAAGATCAACGAGGGAATGGTGATGATTATTCCATTTAAAATAAATTTTAACGACGCTTAGACACAACCTGCTTTTTCAATTTTAAAGAGTCGAGAAAAAGCAAAAGATGACTCTAGTCTCCTTCGATGTTTTAACGAGCCCGAAGTGACAAATGCTCGGATGGACTTTTTCTGTTATAGAGTCTGAAAAAAGGCCAAAAGGAACTGCTCTGGAGTTCTAGGTAGAGGGTGTGCCAAACTTTTCGCAAAACCGCAGAATACTTTTTAAGGTACGGGCGGTCGATCTTCCTGAATGCTGTGTTCAGTGCATTGCGATCAGTAGGGCAGCCGACACGGCTTCCTATGGATAAAGGCTTTATTCCTATAGGGGTCTCCCAATATATACGCGACGGTACGTGGGAGCACAATCCGTACTGATACTTATCGCTTCACCGTGGAGGAATCACCCAACCACTCGACGGTAAGATATCAGGCTTTACGACGCCGGAACACGTCTCTAGCCTAGACCTCTATGTTGTGCGTTATGTTACAAAGCGTTGTTAAGTTCATTCAATTTATTTTAGGTTGATCTTTTTTAGAAGTTTTCCTTTTTGGATCACCACGAGATGTATGATACAACTCCTAAATGCAGTCTAAAGATGATAAGAAAGCTTTTTATATCTTTTCAACAGATGAAAATCCTAGCTACAAGGGGAAAAGAAAGACATCATCTTTTCTCACAGAGCATAGAGCACACAGTAATGCACTTTTCCTAAATCAACATACAAGCTGTCAAAATGCAAATGCACAAATGCATGTATTTCTTTTCTCTTTCTTAATATTGATGCTTATATAAAGAAAGATGTTGTATAACTTTGAATTCGATTTCAAGTGAAAACATAAACAAGTTCCTTTTTCAAAATCAAAAGACGATTACGACACCTTATGATTTACTTGTTTCGACACTAGAAATGCATAAATTCAAACCAAACGATGAAAGTAAAAGCTAAATCAACTGTGAACAGCAAACAAACTCACTCCTAAGATCAAAACGACACTTACGACAGGTCTAGATCTAAGGGTCACAGTAAGACTAGTTCACTTTCGTAATGGGAAACTGCAAATGATGTAACAAATACACAAAGAACAAATACAGTTTCTTTATACAACTGAGGCGAAATTGAGGCAAAGAGAGGTGGTTTCATATAGGAACACTGACTGATAACAAGCTGCAAAAAACAGGGATAAAACTGAGCAAAAGGAAACAGGGAACCACAGCTGCACAAGGCAAAAAACTGTTCAGCGCAGGTCTAACACAGAGGATTTGACATTCAGCGCAGGTAGCCTTCACGGGACCTGCGTTGAAATGCAGAACCTCTTCACAGGCTCTGCGCTGAAGTAGAAACGAGAGTTGTTTCTGGGTTTTGGGTTACGGTTTGCAGTTAAATTCACAGTTTTTGGCCAAATAAAAGCTATCAACCAGGTACAATCTAAGGGATGATTCAAAGGAGGATGAAGATCTATCACTAAGAGCTGTTAGAGCAATTGTGGATCAGCTTTTCAGATCATAAACAGGCCCAGTGAATGGACTAGAGTAGCTGCTCTATACTTTGCATTTGAGAAAGACAAATGCAGTTCGATTCGGCACTCTTTGAGTTTATGAAATGAATAGAAAAAACACAAATAAACCAACAAGATACTCTCCCCAGCGGAGTCGCCAATTTGTTGTTGGGAAAAGTATCCAACACGGAATGCCCCTATCCCACTCTAAGGAGTGATAGTGCCTTAGCAACAAACAAGACAAAACTATCTGAGTATTCTTCTTTACGAAATGTAAATAGAGGAGAAGGATGTAACTAACCGATGTCTTCTGCTAGTTTGTCGATCCGATCTCACTCTCTTCTGTTTGCTTCCCACTGCTTGTTCCTTCACTGGCCCAGCTACACCAAGTTCCTGCAAAATGGCAAGAGAGGGAAACTACAAGAAGCATACATTCATAACTAGTTTAAGGATTAGAATAAACTAAATATGCAAATACAACAAAACATCATTGAGATACATGCATATAGAAGAAACTCAAATGGCTTTATTGATGAAGAAGTAAAGTTCAGGAAGTGATACAACCATATGAGGCCCAATCCAGCATCACCTTCCCAGCAGAAAGGAATCTCCTCTTCACCTCCTTCAAAGCAAATCACCCAATAGCTCTAGTCTCAAACCAACAGCAATTCTTTGCAATAACAAAATTCCAGCCTCTAGATCTCATGGGAGAGAGATCCATATATAGATGTTTGGAGAGAGGATGAGTCAGCTTGAGATCTGACTAGTGTCCTCTCCCTCTGTGAGTTCTTGATTCCACTTGGAGGTTCTTGCTTCCACTTGGAGATTTGGAACCTCTTACTCATCACCAGTCGAATTCCCTGAGGCAAGTGTCATTTTGGAAGCTTCCTGGGTTCTGACACCTTGAGAAATGAACTTGCCACTTGTCCAATCTCGCTCAGCGCAGGTAGCCAGTGTTGCCTTTGACATTCAGCGCAGGTAGCCAGTGTTGGCTTTGACATTCAGTGCAGACAGCTAGTGTATCCACTGAAATGATCCTGAATTGACTTGTTTTTGAGCAGTTTCTGGTGGAGAACTTCTGTGAATTGTTGTGGTTTATTGGCCTTGTTCCTCTAGGGGTAGGAACAACATGTTTAGGGACTTTGGATCCCTTAGATTATGGACATTTCATGCTCAATGTTGTAAGGCACAAAAGTGTCTATAACACTCACTCCTTCTCTTGTTTGTTTTGCAGGGATCTTTGAGCAAAATGACCCTTACATGGCGAGAACGAGAGCATGAAGAAGAGGATATGATTGCCCTACATGATCCAGTTACGGTGAACGCGCTGAGGAACTGTGGCTTGTTGAAGTTCTTCCGCATCTCTAGCATGCGACAGCAGATCAGCCTACTGCAATATTTGCTTGATGCTTGGGATCCCGACCACCAAGTTTTTCAGATTAGGGGCAAGTCCATCCCCTTGACAGCAGTGGACATCTACTTCTTGACTGGTTTGTCGAGGCGAGGTGCCCCCATCTCTTTGTCAGGTTCGGTCCGGGGGAGCGATTCTGTTAGAGATTATGTCCGCCAGTATTGTAGGGAAGGATCTCAGCCGAGTAAAGACGGCAAGATCGTTATCCGCGATGTCACCGACAGGCCCCTCAGGGCTATCTTGTTTACTTTTGGTAGGATGGCCGGTAGCACGTCACTTCATGTAGCCAACAAGTCCTATATGTAGCATGCCTTGGAATGCCTCCAACCGAAATTGTTCAACTGGTGTGATGCAGTACTTCTGGTGATGAAAGAACAGCTGACCAAGGTAAAGACCGGAAGATTGAAGAACTTTGGGTTTGGTTCTATTTTGACCGCCTTTGCCTTGGAGAGGATACCACTGATGCAGCCTCAGTACATTGCACTTGACTTACCTTCTCCTACCGAACCACGCATGCAGAGATGGGTTGTTCACATGTCTCGGCATGCAGGCCAGTCTCAGATTTCCTTTTCGGACACCTTCTTCAGGTGGTTCGATCGCCAGGAGATGTTTTATGCCGAGTACCCATATGTTGGCATGGATTTCCGGGGTGATCCGGATTTAGTACTGCCGGCTGGCGAGCAGTGGGGTGCTATTGGTAAAATCTCTGACCATATCACTGTTTATTGTTTTTGTTTATAATGTTCCTGTGCTTTATTCTATCAAGACTTTAATCAAACTCATGTGTACATGCAGATGTTGGTCCTGTCGGCCCAGTAGCCCGCCCGAGAGCGCCAGCTGTCGCCCCAGCAGGAGAGGCCGCCGGGAGAGTTATTCTTCGTGATCTTGATGTGGCTGAGACTGTTTCAGCTGTGCAGGAGCAGGTTGAGAGCCTTACTCTCGGTATTCCAGATGTGAGGATCGATGAGTTGCCGTTGCAGCTACAGCGGCATACTATTGGTGTGCCCAGACGATGGACTCGTCTCTTGCGCATGATCACACAGGCCGTGACTTGCTATCACGAGCATCACTAGACTAGGGTGCCCCCTAGCATTTTGAGTTTTTGGGTCATATGACCGATTTTGTCTTGGTTACAGAACATTATATGTAAACCATAAACAGCTATATATATTTTTGATTTTCGGAGTTTTATTTCGGTTTATGTGATCCATATGTGAAACATTGATGATGCTTCTCTTTTTATCAATTTTGCAAATGTCTATCTAACACATAGTTTTCTAGTGATTCGGTTAAAGTGTTTAAGTTTCTGGAAATGTGTTGATATTGAATAAGATCAAATTGTCTTTCCAAAATCTTAACCCTTAGGAACTTGCGATAAATAGTTGGATTTCGGACAGAGTAGATACCAGTGAGTTGCAGTATTACGAGTTGTGAGTCTAGCCTGATGATTAGCCGGCGTATACCATGGGTGATGGCATCAGAGAGTAGTTCTATCAACGCGCTATACTCAGCGATGTTATTCGTTGATTGACCAATACATACCCCTCTGAAACTCACTAACTCTCCACTTGGATCAAAAATGGCCCAGGCTGCGGAGGATAGGTTCCGCGAACTACGACTCGCTCCGTCGGCATATCCAACACATGGTTCCAATGGATTTGACATCTGCAATAAATGTAAAAAGTGGATTACTTAACCAAAATAAACACTTTAGCAAAAACAAAAAAGTAACAAAAGCATACAGGTTACTATTAGGCATAGTAACGTTTGAGGTACAACCCGTTACGAGGTTGCGCCAGTGGAATTCCGTCATAATCCATTAACTCGTAGGCTCCTTTTGCTAATACCCTTTTAACAATATAGGGGCCCATCCATAAAGACTTAAATTTACCAGCTCCCAATTTATCGGATTCTTGGTCGTAAAGCAAGACCAAATCACCTTCTGAGAAGACACGGGGTTTGACATTTTTGTCGAACTGTGCCTTGACTCATTTCTTATGGGATTCATTAGCCAAAGTGGCGTCACGACGGGTTTCATCCAATTGGATTAACTCCAAGAAACGAGCCTCTTCTTCCGAAGTTCCGGGGAGGAGATCAATTGCGAGTTTAAGAGACAAGATTTCACACTGGATTGGTAGGATTGCTTCCAGGCCATACACCAGTTGGAAAGGTGTGAATCCAGTTGCATTCCTTATCGATGTTCGGTAGGCCCACAAAGCTGAGTACAAGATTAGGTGCCATCTTCTTTTGTGAACCCCAATCATCCTTTGCAGCATGCGCTTTAGGACTTTGTTGATTGCTTCAACCTGCCCGTTAGCTTGCGGATAATATGGGGTAGAGCTGTCGTGAGACAACCTTAGTTTGGCAGCTAATTCAACCATCATGTGATTGCGAAAATGTGATCCATGATCTGTAACTATGGCCTGTGGTACACCGAATCTGGCGACTACATGATTGAAAAAGAATAGGGCAGCTGTTTCACCAATATTATCTAATGTAGGCATCGCCTCGGCCCATTTGGTAAAATAGTCAACCGCGACTATAATATACCCATGCCCCCGGTCGAGGTGGGGTTACATGTCATGAAATCGATGCCCCATTTGGCGAAAGGCCCCACAGCTACTATCGGCAGTAGCAGAGCGGGAGGTCTTCTGGTTTTGCTATCAAAAATCTGACAAGCATGGCAACTTCTGACTGCGGTTATGCAATCTTTGAACATGGTTGGCCAGAAGTATCCTGCTCGTAAGATTTTTTGTGCTGTAGCATATCCAGATTGATGCCCTCCATAGGCTCCTGAATGACACTCATTCAGGGTTTTTCGGCTTCCTCGTGGGTGAGGCACCTTCTCAGAACCGTATCGACACCACGATGGTAAAGTGTACCACTGACGATCATGTAGTCTTTTGCTTGGTATCGAATACGTTTTTGTTCCGAGTGGGAGGTGTTTGGCCGAAATCTTTGGGTTTGGAGATAAACTATTATATCTCCATACCACTCATCGCTTGTTGATATCAGAAACAAACTCTCGTCCACGATTGATTCTTGGGATGTTTCATCGTTGGACGACGATGGGAGATCGCATAATAATTCTGCGAAAACCAAAGCTTTCTTTGATTTGGATTTTACAAATTCCAGATCAAACTCTTGAAGGATCGCTATCCATTTTGAATATTTGCCCCCCAGCAACTGTCGCGACAGTATATAAGTCATGGGGTTGCAATCTGATAAAATGGTAGTTTTCCGAAAGAGGACGTAATGTCGAAATCTTTGTATCGCTTGAACAGCAGCAAGTGCTAGCTTTTCAACGTAAGAATATTTGCTTTCTGTATCATTTAAGTTTTTACTTAAATAATATATAAGATGTTCAATTCCATCGACTTCTTGAACTAAAACCATCGCAATGGTCGTATCCGCTGCAGCCAGATACAGGTTAAAGTCTCTTTGATAGTCTGGGGCATACATTAATGATGCTTTTACTAGAGAATCTTTCAGAGCATCAAAGGAAGCTTGCGCCACCTGATCCCAGGTAAAAGGTACATCCTTTTTCAAAAGACGAGTATAACCTTTAGCAAGTTCTGCGTAATTTGGAATGAACCTCCTCAGAAAGTTTGCTTTCCCTTGGAGTTTCTGAATCTGAAGCAGATTTGAAGGTGGAGGCAAATTTATGATTGCCTGAACCTTACAGGGGTCGAGACGAATCCCGTCCTTGGAGACTAAAAAGCCAAGTAAACGACCTGAACTGACGCAAAATACACATTTGTGTGGATTGAGTCGTATCTTGTAGTGTCGGCAACGTAGAAATATCGCTCTTAAATGCTGCGGATGATCAGTCCGCTTTCGCGAGTGAGCCAGAAGGTCGTCGAGGTATGGTTGAACGATGTTCTTGATGTCATGGAAGGCATAATTCATTGCCCTATGGAACGTCGCCCCAACGTTCTTTAAACCAAAGGGTAATTTTCGATATGCGAATGTGCCCCATGGACAAATAAATGCAGTCTTTGACTGGTCCTGTGGGCGGATATTTATTTGATTATACCCGGAGAATCCATCCATAAAAGAAAAGATTTCACACCCGGTGCATTCATCAATTATCTGGTCGATGAAGGGTGTAGGGTAGTTGTCTTTTGGACAAGCTTGATTTACATCCCTATAATCGACGCACACTCTAATTGTTCCTTGTTTTTTCATAATAGGGACAATATTCGATACCCAATCGGTTAGAGGAACCGGGTAGATGAAACCAGCATGGAGAAGTTTTTCAACTTCTGCCTTAATGGCAGCGGCTTTCTTGGGGTGCACCTGCCGAAGCCGTTGTCTTACTGGTTTGACATCAGGATACATCTTAATTTCATGTTCAACGATACTCGAGTCAATGCCTGGCATTTCATCATATGACCAAGCAAAGACATCTCTAAATTCGCGAAAAAGAGCGTTATATATTTCTAGTTCTGAAGGAGAACAACATTTGCCAACATAAATATTCTCTACAACATCTGTTTTGGTCGAGATATTTATGGCTATAGTCTCTTCAATATTGGATAGGTTCCGCTCGGAATCCACCGTATTTACAGTATTTGATAGGAATTCAAAGACTGAAGGGTGATAAATGTCATCTTGAGTATCTTCTTCACAATCCAGAAGAAGGGAACGATGGTGGCTATCATTCCATGGTGCCCCCTCAATCAACATTGATTGTATGATACCTTCGTCGCTTCCATGCACTCGCGACCAAGGATCCAAAGGGGTACCATATTCTCTAGACCTATCTACCCAAATGCACGAGGAGCGTTGATTTGGGTTCGCCTCCCAAGCTAGGAACATTGATTGCTACAATATCTCCGTTGGACTTGGGGGAAAAACCATTGCATGATCCATGTCAATATCATCTTCTGAAATCTTTTGTGCGGAAGATATCATGTTGCAGGCTCCTACCAACGCTACTTCCCCTATATAGATGGGAGGTGGAAGCGTGAAAGTTCCCATTAACGTGGGGTCTTTTAGTAGGCCTACTCCGATATTTTGAAGCGAATGGCTGCTTCCATGGATCATTGGAATGCTTCCCATAACTTGAGAACCATTGCGGAGGAAGTTTTGCTGGTCGACGATTGTAATCCCTCCTTGGAAAGGGAATGCAATCTTTCTAAAATAGGTCGACACGACAGCTGCGATGGCATAGATCCACGGTCTTCCTAGTAGGATGTTGTAGTCAAGGTTCCCATCAATGACTTCGACATCTATTTCTACTATTTTCCCTCCTAGTTCAACTTTCAAGTTATTCAGGATACCATATGGGGTATATGATCATCCATCAAATGCTTTTAATGTTGTCGAAGATCGCGACAAGGTTGGAGATCCTAAAGTTTTCCAGCAACTCATCGACATAATACATGTTGATGCTCCCTCATCAATAATCGTTCGATGAACGGTTTTGTTGAGGGCTTTCACTTGAATAAGGAAAGCTAGTTGAGCCAGTAACTGAGGATCGTATCCTTTATGATCGAAGGATACAAGATTGGAATCCTTAGAGTCAACCCCACCGATAGCTGATAACAAAGCCTGCCTTTGGGATGGGCAATTCTATAGTACTTCAAGAGTCGACATAGCGGATGGCGATTGGGCCAAATCTTCCACTATGTTATAATGCTGCGCAGCCCTAGCGCGAGGATTAAATGTCGACTTGTTTACTACTCCCTTTGGTGGTTTTATTGTTAATTCAGGTATCACTGGTGGCGTTACAACTTCTGTTGAAGTTGTTGTCGAACTACTTGGTTGATCTTTATCCTTGTTGTTCGACAGCTGTGGATTCCCGTAATCTTTGTTCCTTGTCGAGATCAAAGCATCATTTTGCTGTTTTGAAACCGACAACATTAGCACTTGAGACGAGGAAGCACCTCCGCTATCAACCAGATTTGTTCCTGGATTTGGAAACGGATCAGTTAACACTGCTGAGGTTTTAGAACTCTTAAAGAATCTCTTAAGCTCAGCTTTGTATGGACAATCTGTTGTCCAATGATCCTCGTCACATATAAGACATGGACTATTTGGTTTCCTATTTCCAGGAGGGTTTGAAGAAGTTTTTTCAGGTGATGACTCATCTTGTTTCTTCTTCTTCCCTTTGTTTTGCTTCTTCTTGCTTCCTGGTTGTTTGGTTTCTTTGCCCTTATCTGTCGATACGGCATTTACTTCCGAAGCAAGAATTTCGTCTTTTGCATTTTGATTTGAAACCTTAGGGGCTTTCTTGGATGTAGCCTTTGTCGATTTCGCGTTTGTCGTGCCAATCACGCCATCACCGGCGTGAGAGTCATTGTTCGATTTAGGAGGAGGAGGAATTGAGAATTCCGGTCTAGGGGCGTCAGGTATTTTGTCATAGAGCGTGCCGGACTGGGTATAAACCAAGTCCAGATATTGCGCACGAGCGATAACTTTCTCTTCTGTTACGACTCCCCCCTTGGCCACATCTTCCGTGATGGCAGGAAGTAATGACTTTATAAACCATTCAGCTAACAGCTGATCAGGAACGTATGTTTTCACCATCCTACGACGACGTCGCCACTCATGTATATGATCAGATATGTGAGTGGTCGTTGTCTGCTTGAAGTTGGTAAGGATTTCCGTTCCCGTTTCATACCTTATAGGTAATTTAAAATGGGTTAAAAAGGTAGTGGCTAAGGTGCTGAAATTGTCGAACGAAGCTCTAGGTAATTCAATATACCATTTAGCCGCTGGACCCGTTAACGTCCTCTGAAAGAGGCGAAGCCTTATCGAATCATCATTTAAGGTGTTTGACGAACACCATAGATGATATGTCATCACGTGATTCGATGGATCTTCACCCGGATTTCCATTAAACTTAGGAATGTCTGATGGAAGCTTGTGTAGAATCGTTGGCCACCATGGGGCGTAAGCAATTGGATTGTTTGTTAACCGATGTAAATCCGGTAACTCTAGAGTTGCCACGAATGGTAACTGCTGGCTCAGGTTAGGTGAAGCATACCCAGGATACGATGGGATCGCCTGAGCAGTTGGTCTTTGCATACCAGCATAATGCAGCTGATGCTGGTATGACTGGTAAGGTTGGTGGACAAGACCATTATAAAATGGTTGATTTTGACCATTTTGAATGTACGGTTTCCCACTGTTTGCAAAGATCTGCTGCTCAGACCCTTGGTATACTTGTTGGAATTGTGGTTGTTGGTATTGCACCAGCCATGGTTGAGAAGCCATGTGCTGTTGCGCTATACTAACTGTTGGACCAAGGTGTGGGGTAATTATACCCGTTTGGACCTGTGTCGCCCCGCTAGTTGGTGATTGTGGTTGAGTCACAGGGTCAAGGGTCTGTTGCATTACAACCTGAGAAATCTGAGGTTGGCATACAACAGGTAGCGTTTGAACCTGCGACACCGTCACAATCGCCGGTGTAGTTGGGATGTTCGACATAGGTACACATTGTTGCATAGAATACACAACCCTTGGTTGTTGAGGTAGCATAGGTACCCAACCACTTGAAGTAATTCCAGTGTAACCTGAACTTTGTTGTAAACTCCCGTACGGATAACCTCCCTGAGGGGGTAATGAAAGGGCATACTGCCCCCCATACGGTGGTGACCCAGCACTAAAAGGGATTGTTTGCCCTTGAGGACCGGATTGCCCAAATTGACCTCCAAACGGATCAATTTGTCGAGTTTCAACATAAGAGTTGCCGGGTATTATTCCGGAGGAACAAACAGGAACAGACCATACTGTCGTAATAGCCCCTGAATGGGCTCCTTCCAGCTGTTGAGAGCTAATTGGGACAGATGGTATGCCGGCGAACATTGTCGAAGTGACGGCAGGGAGTTCTGCTATCGCTGTGTCAGGTGCCACAGTCCTAGATGTCGATGGTTGCTCAGACATTTTTAGTCTATCCAAGAGATTCCCTAGCGATTCTACAGGAACTTCCGCTGGTGGTAGACTAACTTCTGAAGAAGGATATAGAGTAACCCCGACTCCAAAGTGGGTTGGAGTACTTGTTGGAGGGTCTTCTACAATTTCTTCAATCGCAATCAGACCAGGTGGAAGAGGAAGACCGTTAGGTCCGTAATATATTTCTGGTGTCGAAGAAGGGGTGGTATCGACAGCGACAGATGTTTGAAGAGCACCACTTTCCGGACCGGTTACTGATGTAACTAGTTCGGTAACACAAGTGTTTACTCCCAAACTAGGATCAATATTACTATCCCTCTGTGGCTGTTGAACTTCTTCTGTAGAGGCAGGGATTCCATAAATGTTTGGAGTAACCGGAACCTCCGATGTCGTCGGAACACTTGTTCTAACTTTAAGAGGAGATTTGGAACCAGTTAAACGAGTTCGCTTTGTCCGTACTAGTTTCGATTCCGGAGACAAAGACGGTTGACTCGTAAGCCTCCGCGAACGACGGGGTTTCAATTGACTTTCTTCCACGATTGCGGATTACTCGATCAACTAAAATAAACAGGGGAAGTATGTTTCCGAATTGAATGAATTTTAGACGCTTTTAGACACAACTTGCTTTTTCAGTTTTAAAGAGTCGAGAAAAAGCTAAAGATGACTCTAGTCGCCTTCGATGTTTTAACGAGCCCAAAGTGACAAATGCTCGGATGGACTTTTTCTGTTATAGAGTCTGAAAAAGGCCAAAAGGAACTGCTCTGGAGATCTAGGTAGAGGGTGTGCCAAACCAATCACAAAACTGCAGAATATGTTTTACGGTACGGCAGTCAATCTTCCCGAATGCTGTGTTCGGTGCATTGCGATCAGTAGGGCGGTCGACACGGCTTCCTAAGGATAAAGGTTTTAAGCCTATAGGGGTCTCCCAATATATACGCGATGGTACGTGGGAGCACAATCCGTACTGGCACTTTTGGTCTCTCAGGAGAAATCACCCACCATCAGCGAGGCCAACAGATACCAGGTTTAACGACGCCGTAACACGTCTCTATCCTAGACCTCTATGTTGTGCGTTATGTTACAAAGCGTTATTAAGTTCATTCAGTTTATTTTATGTTGATCTTTCTTAGAAGTTTGCCTTTTGAGGTTCACCACGAGATGTATAGACAACTTCCTAAATGCAATCTAAAAGATGATAAGCAAATTTTATCTCTTTTTCAACAATGAAAATCCTAGCTACAAAGGGAAAAGAAAGACACCATCTTTTCTCAGAGAGCAATCAGCACACTCTACAATGCACTTTTCCTAAATCAAACATGCAAACTATCAAGATGAAAATGCACAATGCAGGTGTTTGTTTTCTGCTTTCTTAGTATTGATGCCTACAAAGAAAGCTTTTTGCACAACTTTGAATTTGCTTTTAAATGATCACTACAAACAAGTTTACTTTTTCGAAATCAGAAAGGGTAGAAGAGATTACAACACTTAACGATTTTCGAAATGAACCACTTGTTTTGACACTTAAAAGAGACAAACTCAAACCAAAAGCAAAAATGAATGTATAACCAATCTATAAACAGCCAATGAACTCTCTCCTAAGATCACAATCAACAGATCTGAATCAAGGGCTACAGGATGACTATTTCACTCATGCAAAAGGAGACTGTAAATGACGCCACAAACACATAAAAACACTCACAGTATTTTGTACAAAAGGAGGCGGAATTTAAGCAGAGAAAAGTGGTTATCATACAAGTACCTATGCTGGTTACAGGCTGCAAAAATCAGAGATCAAAACAAGGCAAAACAGAGCAGAGAACCCCAGCTGCACAAGGCAAAACTGGATCAGCGCACCTGTATAGAAGGGAAACTGAATTTCAACGCAGGTAGCCTTCACAGGAACTGCGTTGAAATGCAGAGTCTCTTCACAGAGCCTGCGCTGAAGAAACAAGAGTTGTTTCTCTAGGTTCTGGGTCACGGTTTGCTATTTAATCTACAGTTTCGGGCCAAATAAAAGCAACAATCAAGGTGCAATCAAAGGGATGCTTTGAGGGAGGACTAAGATCTATCACAAAGGATCATCAAATCATTTGTGAGTCCATTGTTCAGATCATAGACAAATCCAGTGATTGGATCAAAGCAGCAGCTGTCTACTTTGCATCTGAGACAAGCAGATGCAGTTCGATTGCTGCTGTTGAGTCTATGAAACAAACAATGATAGAAACACAAATAAAATGACTAAACAGATCTCCCCAGTGGAGTCGCCAATTTGTTGTGGGGAAAAATGCCTATGCAGGATGATCCTATCCACCTAAGGTGTGACAGTGCCTTAGCAACAAACAAAGACAGCTATTCTAGTATTTCTTCCTTTATGAAATGAGAATGAAGAGAAATAAATGGACTTACCGGTGTCTTCCATTTGTCCCTCGTTCCGGTTTCTCTTCTCTTTGGGAGTTCACAGCTACTTGTCTTCTTGCTCGCCCAGCTTCAACAGGTTCCTTCAAGATCACAAGAGAAGAACACTACACAAAGACAGATATCCACATTCATAACTAGTTCAGGATTAGAAATAAACCAAATACACTAATGCAATCATACATCAAAGACACATCAATATATAGGAGAAACCAAGATAGCTTTATTGATGAATAACAAGGTTCAGGAGGAGATACAACCAAAAGAGGTCCAATCCCGCATCTCACTCCCAGCAAATGAAATTCCTATCTTCACCTTCCTTCAAAGCATTAAGCACCCAATGATTCCAGTCTCAAACCAACAACAATTCTTTGCAATAACAAAATTCCAGCCTCTAGATCTCATGGAGAAGAGATCTATATATAGATGTTTAGAGTGAAGATGAGTCAGCTTGTGACCTGACTAGTGTCCTCTTTCTCTGTCAGTTCTTACTTCCACTTGGAGGCTAAGAGCCTCTTACTCATCACTTAGTCGAACTCATCAAGGCAAGTGTCATGGAGGAATCTTCTGGAAGCTTCCACAGTCTTGACACCTCTCACAAGATACCCTGACATTTGTCATTTCCCGCTCAACGCCCCCTGGTAGTGCTTCTACCTGCGTTGCAATGCAACTGGCCAGTGTAACCTCTGCATTTCAACGCAGGCAGCTAGTGGAGCTTCTGAATTGATCCTGAATTGACTTGTTTTTGAGCAGTTTCTGGTGGAGAACTTCTGTGAATTGCTGTGGTTTGTTGGCCTTGTTCCTCTAGGGGTAGGAACAACAGGTTTAGGGACTTTGGATCCCTTGGATTATGGACATTTCATGCTTATTGTTGTAAGGCACAAAAATGTCTATAACACTTTACCATGAACTAGAATTAATACAGATCTTCGTTCCCTACCCCTTTGAACACCGACAACTTTATTGTGCTCGCCATATTCAACTGTGGTGGTGGCGGAGGTGGTGTGGGCGGAGATGGGGGTGAAGATGGTGAAACTGGTGGTGGTGTAGGTGGAGGTGGTATGCACAGAATTCGTTGCCTTATCATACTGATCGCACTTCTTGGTGAAACTTTCGCGAGCTCTTCCTTGTTTTCTCGTCGAGGCGGAGTCAAGGGACTAGTCTCTACTTCTTTGCTACTTCCGTTTCTATAGATCCTCCCACTTCGCATAGCCCCAAACATCAATTTATTCGCATAACCCGCTTTTCACACAATAGCATTTTGATCCAAGTGTTTAGAGATTTAATGTACTTACCTTGCGGTCTTTTGAGGAAGCGTTGTTCCACCTCGCTGTAGCTTACTAGCGTGTCTACCACGAATTTGGTGATAAACCCTCCTATAATTCGATCGATCCAATGGTCCACAGTGCACGTGATCTTATCTTCCGATTCTTCTAGTCTGCGCACCAATTCTGGAGTCCACACAATCAGTTTTTCGAGCCTACACCTTCCTTGTCTGTCTGCTAGCTTCACGATCCACTCGTATAACTCAAAGGGGAAGGATGCAAAGAAAATTTCATGGATTTCCATATATAAGTAGCGCTCTAACTGTTGTTCCTTCGATACTCGCGAATTCTTTTTTTCCTGCACCGTGAACTCGTGAATCTTTATGTCCAGCCACTCTTCAATTTCTTTCTTTATCAAATTCCAGTGACATGACATCAGACATCTCTTATGCAGATCCCAATCCTGGAAACAGAACCATTTATTGGCTTGTTGGGGCCTGACCCAGGTTCAGAGGTGACTTAGCCAAACAAATCCTAGTACTATTGGCCCTTTCGGCAACAGTCCGTGGAGCGCATACTGAGGTCTCACCCGTAGTATGGGAGGGTGCTAGAACTAGGTTTCCACACCCTAGAGATGTCTGATGAGTTAAAGTGGTCTGCGGTTCAATCTAGCGTGTACATCTCTATGCGCACTTACCCGTACCTCACAACCTGAGATGATGCCTTCGCGCAACCCTACTTGGGGGCCAAACGTTGTTATTATCGAAGTTCTTACTAGTATTCCACTGTTAGTTTATTAACTTAGCCTACATACATGTGTAAAGTATACTTAGCAATATAAATCATTCATACAGGTACGCAGAGTAAATAAACATTTCATTTGCAATTTATATCAAACATGTAATAACCCAAGAATAGATACACAGAATTAAGATAAAACTTCTCTTTATTACTTTCTTCCTCAATTACAGACTCAACTCCACCCTGCGCACTCAGCTGCAGGGGTCCGTGCACTCATCTGCGAACTGCTAGGCCTCTGTGCACTTAGCTGCAAAGCCTTCTCCTACTCTACGACCCAAGACACACTTTGCACTTGTGAATCGATCCCTTAGACTTTTTTCTCTCTTTTACACTTAGAGCCTCGCTCTATTTATACAATCCCATGGTCCGTGGACCATGGGTAGGCCGACATTACATTACAAAACTAGGGTGGACAACCCTATGATTCTAGCATACTTCCACACTCGCAATTTGCAGGGCTTTACAACATCATTCGGTCAAAACATGGGCTTTGAGCCCCAAAACATGCCTTAGGGGGATTCCATGCCCAACAATTTGCATCAGCCACATACTTCTCACCATCTTCCATTTCCACTTGGATGAAGGTGGGATGTTATTCAAAAGTTACTCTGATGGTTTTGCAATCAAGTGATTATACTTAATCTTTTTGGGCATTTAGTATGGATAAAGGGGTGATATGGAATATTGACCAATCTTGACTGTAAATTTATTCTCTCACCTTACCAAGGGGGTTTATGTTTAGCCCTAGTCTAGTGGGACCGCCCTTGAGGCCTTAGGGTTATAGGAGGGCCAATAATTGGAAAAAACCTATATTAATTTAGTGTGTTCATTATCTCCTACACCATACTTGACACTTTCCATGCCACATTACAAGCCCCTTATACCACCTTCATTTTATAATAGCCCCTGAATAATTCCCCTACTATAAACATTGTAACTATTCATTATATTAAAAAGTATGGGATGTGGGACACGAATTTTAGAGCTTGGGGAGAAGGTTTCTTGGGAGATTGAGGAAGTGGTTATTAGTACTAGGCATGCACTAAATGATGAGCCTTAATGGGACTGACCATACCCTGTTAGGAAAAAACCACAAGCAAGAAAAGGACATAAGAGTAATTGGAAGGAGTGGGTTGTGCTGGTAGGACAATGTGCCCACAACCTCCAACGGCTAAATTGAATGGTGGAGAGGTTGAGAGAAAAAAAAATAGAGACTGACATAGAAAGAAGGGGAAGAAGAGAGAGGAAGATTGAGTAAAACAGGACTCTAAGCGCAAGATATGGAAGGAGAAATCCCTTGGAAAAACACATAAGGGAAAAGAGAAGGCACGCAGAGCTTTTAGAGAAGGTACTCTTGAAGTGAAAGATAGGGAGACTAGCCCAGATGCAAGAAAGCTCATGTGTAGTGGAGACAAACCTACTATGAGAAATAAAGATAGAGATTTTATCCCAGGTTATGGATGTGTAGTGTTCCAGTGGCCTATGGGTGTTATGTTTAGGGTGAAGGAACTGGGGTGTTTAATCATTTGGTTGTTAGGTGGAGATAGGAGGATCTTTGGATTCCCAGTGGTGTTGAAGATGTGAAGCTCCTTTGAAGCACCCTTCCTCAAGATTTGAAATATAGCTCGAGGGTGACAAATTCAAGAAATATTGGTTGTAGCTTGCCTAAGAATGGGTGGAGAGTCATAGTCCCAATCTTAGTTACCTGAGAAGATAAGTGTTTCTCATGCCTTATGTGCCAGTGAATGTTGTATGTATGTTTATGGTGAAATTTAATTTACTTTTGAATATTATGAATATGTTTAAGGTGTTGGTTCAATGCCTATGTCAATTCTTATGTGAATGGATAATGTTAACATCTATGTTACTAGCAAGGAATGGTAAATTCCTGTATGTTTTTACTTGTTAAAGCTCATTTATGATTCTATGTATTGAATATTATATCCGAGCCACTATGTTGATGATTTTCTCATATTAACATTAAGGCGTGAGGATTCTTGATGAAGGGGAGATACTTCTTCCCTAAATAATTCTAAAGAATGGATTATACCTATGTCTACTCTGAGCCTAAGATCAGTCTAGATGGTATGAGTATGAAATAGGGAGACAAATATTTGTTAAATGGTTGAGCGCCTCTATTAAAAATGATTTCGCCATCAAGCCTTGTTTTATAAATTTGTAATCTCATGAAGAATAGTGTGGGTTTGTATATGTGTAAATTCATATAAGGTTAAGGCTTAAATAAGCTCACGAGAGGCAGTGCAATATATATATATATATGCAATAAGAGTAAGAGCCTCGCCATTTTTTAAACTCAGGAGGGAAGTGTCAGAGGCTTTGAAACAGACCCAGTTATATTTATATACGTACATGGATTTGTTCGGGGCTGGGAGTGTTGAAGATCTTGGAGGAAAATGCTCCAAGCCTTATACGCCATATGGCTAGGTGTTGTGACCAAGTGTCAATAGCGGAAACATGAGTTTCAAATATATTGATAACCATATATTTAAGGATTCATGGTGGGAATCATCGCGAAATGAACTGTGGGGGATCAAATAGAAAACTCCCCCCCACCTATCAGGTCAGCAAGGGGAGAGGAAAGGGTTTGTGTTTTTATTTTTGTCATTGGACTTTTTAGGTGCTTAATGGTCATTGATGTGTGGGTCTGGAACCTCGAAGGGGAACTATGGTAGCAAACCCCCCCACCAGGTTAATAAGGGGAGGGGGGTATCAATTTGAATCCAAGTCATCGAAATATATGTAGGCACCATCACCATTAGATGAACCCATAATTCGTATAGCAAAGAATTTCAAATTTACAGGGGGTGGGGCCTTTAGTGGTACCTAATTCCATAGATTCTAGTGACGTGGAAATGAGGGTGATGTGGCACCCTAGTATTGTGACATGTGGCACCCTAATTTTTCCTTTTGGCAAGTCTGAATGGGCCAAATAAAAGTGACACTGAGAGGGGGGGTGAATCAGTATTCCTATTGTTGGAAATACTAGGCGGGGGGGTGAATCAGTATTCCTTTTCAATTGTTATTTTTACCAGTTAAATCATTTATATTTAGAACACAAAATGAACGATAGGAATAAATGCTTTTATTAATATAATCTTTACAATGAATCAAGTACAATGTATATAGAGCTCCAACCTATTGCCAAGCACCAACTTGGACTTTTTGTGAGGCTCCAACCTCTAGGGCACCAACCCTATCTTCTCAAGGCACCAACCTTGTGTTTAGGAGCACCAACTCCAAGGACACCAATCCTTCCAATTCTGAGGCACCAACCCCAAGGGCTCCGACCCTATCTTTTGCTTTGTCAAGAAATGTTTTGATTGTATTACACTGCCCTCAAAATCTTCTTCACCGTGTTCTGTCAATCTACAGCTTCACTGCTACATCAATGACAACCTATCTTCATATGAAGGAGTCTTCACAATTCTTCATATTGCCCAAACAGAGTCTGCAAAGTTACCTCATGATGATTTCAAATAGCCATCATGATCTACAATAGTCTTCACACAACTTCAATGTGTCTATAATGAACTGCACTAAGCTCTGCACAAAAAAACAACTCTCTGTTTCAAGCCTCTATTCTCACTGTCATGGTAAATTCTTTAGGAGTGACTACTTCAAAAATAACTGCTTCAGGGGTGACTTCTATAGAGGAGTGACTGTCACGGTTTCATATTGTGTGTTCAATTAGGAACAACCCTGTTCATACTCAGATAATATTCTTAGATCTGCAGAGCGTCCTTTTGCCTGTTATCTGAATCATTGTCAAACATAAGTCTGAGCTTTTCAATAAATAACCCAGTCAACAGAATGTTCGACCTTCGGCTTCCTTCTTCTTTCACTGGACCTTTCGGCTTCCTTCTTCGCTCGCTCAACCTTCGGCTCCCACTTTTGTTCGCTCGACCTTTGGCTTCGTTTTTCACTCGTTCAACCTTTCGATTTCTTGATCTTCAGCTTCCTTTGTCTCTTCAAGTTCACGAGTTGTGAACTGTTACTTCTTCTCTCTGTTAGATGCCCAAGATCAATTACCTGAAGTGAAGCGTTTCAGCCTGTATATATGTGAGTTTTTCCAATAAAAAAAAGACACATTCATTAGGAGGAGAGGCTGACTTATGAGTTCACATATTAAAATTATATCGAAGAGTCTTTCATCCATAGACTTGATTATTCAGGAAAACCATATAAGAGAGGCTATACCCACAGGGAGGTCCCACATGCCACGTCACTACCTCAATCACAATCACAACTTTCGGAGGTCTTTTACAAGTCATGCCCATAACATGGCTGATGGCCGATTTCCCCTACAGGATGCGATATTATATTAAACTGTTTTGTTAAACCCATTGGATCCACCACTTTATCGCAATCGTAATTTCATAAGACTCCCGCAATTGCAACTTTATGAAAATCCACATTAATAGAGGTCCCTACATGTCATGGCTTTAATCCTACAATCACAACTTCATGAGAATCCTGCAATCGCAACATTCAATATCACCGGATATTCACATATCACCCCATGTCAGATGCAATATTTAATAAACTATTTTAATAAGTCTGTCGGGTCCACAACTCTATCACAATCGGCAGTTTGACATTCCTTTGAACTTTGCGATTACTGCGGATGCTATATTTAATTAATCCATGATATAATGGTGCAGCGGGTCTGCAATGCTATCGAAATCGCAGTTTTCAAGTGGCATTCCTTTGTGATACATAACTTCCAATTCGAATGTGATTTCATTAATGTGTATTATAATGGAACCATCGGGTCCACAGTACATATCGCAATCTATGGTTTGCGGGACATTGACTGGCACACGGATTAAAAACGACCTTAACCCCTGCAGTTGACTATGATCTAAGAGTTGAATATGAGATCGATGGCTAGGATTGAGTGTGGGACTTCAGCCACGATCAAGGAAATTCATACTCTCCTACCCCCACAGTTGCTAATCACTGTCGATCTAACAAATATGTTGATCTGATGATCCAGATCTATTCCTCCGCCATTCTTCTTCCACAAGCACTTGGGTTCTTGCTCCTGTGACTTCTCTTCACTCTTCCGCTCTTCTGATAGTTGTTGATCATGTGGCTTATCTTTCTGTGACCTCTGATAACTCTGTTTATGGTCCTCCACTATTTTCTTCCTATCGGTTCTTCTTGGGCATATATTACATCTGATACTTTTGATATGGCTCCTCCGATGTTTTCTTCTTTACTCCTTTGATATCGTTGTTACTCTTTGTTCTTTCGATAACACTTACCCTTGGGCATATGCAATAACTTTCTTCCTTGATGACTTCTAATGAACTCTTCCTCTTATTCTTTGGCTTCATTGTTAAATTATGGTATGTTCTATGCTTAGAGAAACTTACTTCTTTTTCTTATTATTATCCACATATTAGCAATCACATGTACAATAAGTAAAGTGCAGATAGAACATTAAACGATCGACAAAAAACAAGCCAAGACAAGAGACACAAGATATGGCGGCTAGCCAGGGACAAACCCCAATATGGGGAAACCCTTTGGTCAAATCTTATTTTATCTTCAATAATTGAGCAGAGAGAAATAGTACATAAATCTTATTTACATCAACAGCAGCAAACCCTAGATCAGTCCTAAAATAGGGCAGACAATATCTTGCAAACTGACCATCGGATTGGCTTGATTCCTTCACCAAAAAATGTGGCCTTCTGAGGAGAGTCAGTTCCACCTACAGCGCATTTTTGAGAGAGATTCTGAAGGTCAACACTGGTCAAACTTCCGATCTGCAGTTGTAGCCCTAAATTCTGTGTCCTTCCTTCCACACGTGTAAGAGAAGAGTCCCTTTCTGTGCAATACGATAAGAGCCTCTTTTCTGCGTAGGAGAGAGAGAGATGTGATGAGAGTGTGTTTCCAAATGAGGAAAAGACCTCCTGTATTTATATACAAATATTGATGATGAATAGATGCGTCTGTTGGACTTCTGAGCCTACATGAGTTGTTGGTCGGCTTGATAATTATTCCATAATCAAAATAAATTCATATCTCCATAAATACTTATCGGAATCGAATGATCTTTAGATCAATCCTACACCTCTCAACGAGAGGAATCTAATAAAAATATTATCAGCCATGAATAAGATGACCCACCTGGAATTTGGCCCTAGTTGCCAATTTTAACACTTCCTCTCAACTAGGGAGAACTCCATCTACAATTCTTCTGTCAGTCGCTACTATTCATCCATCAAATGCACTGCCCTATATAGCTTGACCCTTGCTCTTCTCTGCTCTATTCTGCCTGCTCTGCTCTGTTCTGCTTTTCTCTGCTCTGCTTTGTCCAAATTATGAAGAAGAAGAAATGATCTAGGATGTATCATACCATCCTCCACTGACTCAAAGTCAGTCTTAGAGTGTGTACCACTGGTCCCAGACCAGTCTTCAACCGACCCGAAGTCAATGTCATAGTGGGTACAACTCCTACCACTAGTCCCAGACCAGTATCATTGAACCCAGATCAATGAAGGTCATCCTAGCATAGGGAGTACGGTAGATACAACGATGTGTCCATCGGTACTACTATGGTCCCTATCCTCATTTCCCTGCTCATTGATCAGATGAGAGGTACTTCCCATGAGTCCCAAACTGCATGGGTAGGATGCCTCGATAGGAGAACTAATCATCCTATCCACAGGAGAGCGAATCATCCTGTCTAGTGGATGCCATGGAGAACTAATCATCCTAGCCCACAGGAGAGTGAATCATCATGTTCCACAATCGCCATGGAGAACACATCATCCAGGCCTCACAGGAGAAATAATCATCCTACTACACATCGTCATGGAGAACACATCATCGAGACCTCACAGGAGAACTGATCATCCTGTTACATAGTTGCCACGAGGTGTCACAGGGAAAGTTTTGATTCTTTTACCCTGTACACGTACACCACCAAGGGATGGTGAGTCACCATGCGGTCATATGTTGCTCGAAGAAGTACCCTGCACCCCCCTGGAGCTCTAAGAGCTCCATACATCATACAGGACCCTCATTAGAGGGTTTCTGAACGATACCAAGTCGTTCTCAGAAAGTAAAAAATTTGACCTTTCCTAGGGGCTTTTTCATAATGTCAGTGACTTATTCATCTGTACCGATATGTTGGAACCTTATAGCTCCCCGCTGCACCATATCTCGAATATAGTGGTACCTGATATCGATATGCTTGGAGCGATCATGAAATATGGGATACTCTGATAAACGAATCCCACTCTGGTTATCACACAGGATCACAATGTTATCCAATGCAAATCCAAACATCTCACTGAAGAGCTTTCGTAACTAGACTGCCTCACATGTGGCCATGCTAGAAACAATATACTCTACCTTGACGATGCTCAAAGCCACCAACTTCTACTTCCTGCTCATCCAGGATATCGAAGCAGATCCCAAGGAGAAACAGCACTAGGAAGTGCTCTTACGATCCACCACACTGCCTGCCCAATCAGCATCAGTGTATCCAAGTAGTCTCACATCTCCAACAGTGTATCTTAACCCATAAGTAATTATGCCACGAAGATATCTCAATAGATTCTTGGCACAAATCCAATGTATGTGGTGAGGTTCAACCATATGTTGACTCAACGTGTTGATTGCGAAGCATATATCTGGACGGGAGTTCACTAAGAACATTAATTCTCCGACGAGTTGACAATACTCGGTGGCATTTCGTAAAACAGGTCCAGCAGCACTACCGCTTAACTTCTTAAAGTCAAGCTCCATCGGGGTAGTTGCAGGGTTGCAGTCCACTATACCGAATCTTTCCAATATCTTCACCACATATTTTCCTTGAGATAGGAAAATTTCCCTTGGCTTCTGCCAGACTTCAAGTCCTAGGAAATAGTGCATCAGTCCTAGGTCCTTCATTTCAAATTCAGAAGCCAACTCCCTCTTACATTTGTGAATGAGAGGGTCTACACCTGTTAGAAATAGGTCATCCACATACAGCACCAGTATGAGAGGTTTGTCATCTTCAACCTTAAAGTAAAGGTTAGGATCGGCTTCACTCCTAGTGAATCCTAGCTTCATCAAGCAGTTATCGATCTTCTCATACCATGCTCAGGGTGCTTGCTTCAGCCCATAGAGAGCCTTCGTCAACCTACATACATGAGATTTTCGATCATAAATCTCAAATCCTTCAGGTTGCTCCACGTAGACCTCTTCTTTGATCGAACCATGCAAGAACGCGGTATTGACATCCATCTGATGTAGGTTCCATCCTTGTGAAGCCACAAGGACTATGACCCAACAAATGGTGGTATATTTTGCAACAGGTGCAAATATCTCATCATAGTCTATACCTTCCTTCTGGGAGAAGCCACGAGCAACAAAACGAGCCTTATACTTTTCCGTACTTCCATCTGCTACATGCTTTATCTTGTAAAGCCATTTAGAAGTGACAATTGTCTTGTCCTAGGGTCTGGGAACTACTTCCCAGACATCATTCTTCATAATAGACTCATATTCTTCGGTCATAGCATCCTTCCATACTTGATGCTTAACGACATCTGAGAATGATGAAGGCTCATTTTGTATGATCGTGCTCATGATGGTCAGGTATCCCTGATACCTGTTAGGTTTCTTACTTTCACGGAAGGTTCCTCAGGGTGCAATGTGTCCTTCAGCATCATCGAGTAACCCCCTAGGCCAAGAGGGCCTCTTCCTAGAAGAGGAAGGCTCAGTTGGATCAATAGGATCCATGGGTTCATCCACATCAGGCATTGTTACATCATCCTTTTCTTTTGGTTCCCTGGTGTCAGCTTCTTGAGAGCTCCTTAAAGTAGGAAGATTGTTCACCTTGCTGAGAGCCATATCTTCGTCAAAGGTGACATCATGACTAATCACGACTTCCCTTTGATTGGCTACATAGATTTTATAGCCCTTATTATTTTCACCATAGCCCATGAAGATTCCTTTCTTTCCAGATGCACCCAATTTATTCCTTTTCTCTTTCGACACTGAGATACGTCAGGTTCTTACCAGTGGACATTTCTTCAGGAGTCTTGGAACCCAATGCTTGATGAGGGCATCAGTTTTGTACATATACGACGGTGTTTGCATCTTTGGCCCATAGAAACTTCGAAAGTCTTTGATCATGGAGCATGGCATGGACAGCTTCCACAATCAAACGGTTCTTCCTTTTGGCCACACCATTATGTTTAGGAGTATATGGTGTAGTAGTCTCCCTATTAATGTCAGCCTCTTTACAAAAGTCATGAAACTCATTAGATTCATATTCAGTCCCATTATCAATCCTTAAGATCTTCATCTTCTTTTCGGTTTGATTCTCGATCAAGGCTTTGAAGTGTCAAAACCAAGAGAACACTTCATCCTTCTTTTTCAAGAAGTATATCCAAGTCTTTCGAGAATAGTCATCAGTAAAAGTAAGGTAATATGAATATCCTCCCAAGGAGTTCACAGGCATCATACCAGATATGTATGAGTGAACCAACTATAATATATCGGAGGTCTTGCTTTGGCTTAAGGGGAATGGTCCCCTTTTGAGCAATCCTTCGGCACATCCCGAACATACACCTTCTTTCTCTACTCGGAATTCGGGCATCCCTATCACCATTTGTCTTACATCGGGTATAGCTTTATAATGAAGGCGGGAAGACCTCCAATGCCAAATTTCAGACTGAAGAGATGTGTCACAAGACATGACACCTAGCAGACTTCCACCAACCTGATATAATGAATCAACTCAAAACCCAAGAGTAAAGGCATCTTTAACATTTTTTTTCCATACACGTACCTTGCCATCTCTGAAGGTCACCTTGCAGCCTTTGTCTTCCAATGATGAGATGGACACCAAGTTATTTTTGAGGTTAGGTACATATAATACATCCTATAAGTGGATCGTATTACCTTGATTCAATTTAAGAGAGACATTGCCTACACCTTTCATGGGATATTTCCTATTATCTCCAAGGATAATTTCCAAGTTAGCTTCTTTCTCTATCAGATTATGGAGAACCTTTTTGTAACCAGTGAAGTGCCTTGAGGCACCACTATGAATAAGCCAATTTCCCAGCGAGTCCAAAGGAGCAGAGGTAGATAGAGCAGCTGGTAGAAAATATTCATCTTGTTTATTGTCAAAAATGTTAGATTCATACCTGGAATTTCTAGCCTTCTTGAATGGTTGTCCTCTTCCTAGATTTCCTGCACTCTTTTTACCTCTGCTATTAGATTTTCCATTCCTTTGATTTCCATGAGAGGGATTTTGATCGTCATCCTGGTGAGAGTTCCTTCTATCAGGGCATTCCCTTGCATAGTGACCTGCTTTATCGCAAATGTAACATCGTCCTTTTCTTCCATCCTTAGGTCCAACCTTTCTTTTTTAGTTAGTCCCGGAATTATTTCTTTCCTTGGCATGAGAAGAAAACGCAGCAGGAGGACTTTTAGGCATGGGCATTTCTTTCTCTTCTATCATTGTTTCTTCATGAATGCATCTTGCCATTAATTCCTCGAATCCAGGAATTATGTTATTGTTGAGAAGAGTAGTCCTGAACACATACCATTTGTATGGTAATCCTCCAAGAGTCGTGAGTGCCATTTCCCTATCAATAATAATCTCCCCAATAGATAGGAGATCGTTCTTGATCTCGGTGATTCTTAAGAAGTATGCTTTCATACTCTCATCTTTGCCCTTCTTAATTTCCTTCAGCTTATTTCTAAGAAACAAGACTTGATTTGCATCATTAACTTTAAATAAACTCACCAATCTATTGTAGATTTCCTTGGAGGTGTTCAGGTCGGAGATGTAGACCACCAAGCGCTTGTCGATAGAGTCCCGGATGATCTTATTTGTTTTGACTTCACCGGTTTTCCATTTGTTCTTGGCAGCAAAAGGTGCATTTGATGGAGGCTCAACAATATTGCCTCTCACATGGTCCAACACTCCTTGATCTTCTAAGGTTAGATCGAGAGAAATCTTCCATCCGTGATAGTCATACTTCTCACGGAGCTTGTATTCGGTAGGGAAGAGTGTCGAGGACCCCATAGTTCTTTTAGGATAGCCTTGCCAATCTTCTCTTCGGTGATTGCTCTTTCTCTTGCTCGGGCTTTGTCTTCACCTTAGCTCTGATACCATGTTAAATTATGGTATGTTCTATGCTTAGAGCAGTTTACTTCTTTTTCTTATTATTATCCACAGATTAGCAATCACATGTACATTAAGTAAAGTGTAGATAGAACATTAAACGATCGACAGAAAACAAGCCAAGACAAGAGACACAAGATGTGGCGGCTAGCCAGGAACAAACCCAAATATGGGGAAACCCTTTGATCAAATCTTCTTTTATCTTCAATAATTCAGCAGAGAGAAATAATACATAAATCTGATTTAAATTAGCAGCAGCAAACCCTAGATCAGCCCTAAAATAGGGCAGACAATATCTTGAAAGCCGACCATCGGATCGGATTGATTCTTTCACCAAAAAATGTGGCCTTCTGAGGAGAGTCAGTTCCACCTACAGTGCAGATTTGAGAGAGAGTCTGATGGTCAATGCTGGTCAAACTTCTGATCTACAGTTGCAACCCTAAATTTTGTGCCCTTCCTTCCACACGTGTGAGAGAAGAGTCCCTTTTTGCGCAGTAGGAGAAGAGCCTCTTTTCTGCACAGGAGAGAGAGAGATGTGATGAGAGTGTGTGTCCAAATGAGGAAAATACCTCCTGTATTTATATACAAATTTTGATGATGAATAGATGCGTCTATTGGGCTTCTAAGCCTACATGAGTTGTTGGTCGGCTTGATAATTATTCCATAATCAAAATAAATTCATATCTCCATAAATACTTATCAGAATCGGATGATTTTTAGATCAATCCTACACCTCTCAACAAGAGGAATCTAATAAAATATTATCAGCCATGAATAAGATGACCCACATGGAGTTTGGCCCTAGTTTCCAATTTTAACATTCATGGCTTCACCTCTTTACTCTTTCTCTTTCTCTTCTAATGGCTTCTGATATCTTTCCTCCTCGGTTCCACTGTTTCTATGATGTCTGTATTCAATCCTTGGATCCTCCATGAGCAGTATTATGATCAATGGGCATAAATGGGAAACCACACATGTCACAAGAATTTTCCATCACAAACACTACCATATTGACATCAATGACAACATAGATTAACTAGTGGGACCTAAGTCCATAGATTCTAGTGACGTGGACAGGAGGGTGACATGGCACCCTCGTATTGTGACACGTGGCACCCTAATTTTTCATTTTGGCAAGTCTAGATGGGCCAAAGAAAAGTGACATGTGGCACTCCTGGAGAAGGCCATGTGGAGGGTGTGGCATCATCTCGACATTTTAGGTTGATGAAGTCATCCTAGTGGGTTTCGTTTCGGAGAAAATGTGATTTGCAAGGGCCTTGAGTTTTCTTAATCCATATGGCCAAGTGTTAGAACCAGGTATTGGGGGCCCTTAGCACTTATGTAAATAAATGATAGAGGTTAGAACTCAACGAATAGCGAAGATCCAATTGCGCAAACCCCCTTCCATCTCAGTATGGGAAAGGGGGGGTCGTGCAATTCAATCGTGCTCGTCGAATTGTTGAAGTCATCAATGGTGGTGATGGAACCACAAGGAGGAATCATGATAATGGACCCCAAATGAGATTAACAGTGGGGATCCAATTGCAAACCCCCCCCCCCCCCGCTTCCATGTCAGTATGGGGAAATGGGGGGTCACGCATTCCAATATAAATTATTGAAGTTAGGGAGGCATGTGGACCATTAGATGATCTTGAGGCGTTGAGACCATGGGGAATGTGATTTGGACCGCATGGCATGTGACATGGACCCACCAGAATGATGACATGGTAGTAATGTGGAAATCCATGTAGGAACCACATGAGTTCCACATGGAAATTCCTAGTGACAACGAAAAAGGTCAATGGCCATAACTTTTGACCTGAAGGTCAAATTGAGGTATGATTTATATCAATGGAAATATATTGTCGAGACAAACAAAATGGCACTTTTGATTTTGTGTTTTGAAAAGATTGAAAAAGAGAGAAAATTTCGGACCCATTTCCATAACTGGACTTTGGAGGTCGAGTCATCATAGTAACTACCTCCTTCTATCCTTAGTTGGCCTATGGGTTGTAAGGGGGTGTGTTACAGAGTGGTATCAGAGCCAAATTTCAACTCTAGACCTTTGGGGGGGAATTTGGTGCCCTTATATTGAATTAACAAAGCAGTAAGTTCAATGCTTGGATCCTTGGAGATGAGTGGAGCTATAGGTCAAAGTATAACAATTGAATTTGAATATGATTATGTGCTACTTGTAGCACTAATTATGGATTGAATGATGTACAATGATGCTTCTAGCATGTTTTTGTTGAGGAATGCATTAAGCATTGATGATGCATGGGTTTGTTATCTTGTATTTTAAGGTCTAGATAGATTATCATTGTTACCTTGATTACTTGTCTTTTCTTTAAATTTTGCAGCATTGCCTACATGGTTTTGGTGTGCATGATTGTTGGTAGTTTTCTAGCACTATTGGAAAGTGGTGTAGTTTTACACACTTGGGATAGGTGTGCATATAAATGTTTATATGATATGAAGGATTGAAGAAATACTTGTGTGTGTGTGTGTGTGTGTGTTGATTGGATGGGAGAATCCCATGGTCTGTATGTTATATGACAAAGAGCTTCGGTGGACTAGGGACATGTTGTTTGTGACTCCATTAGATTCAAATGGTTTGATAATTGCTTGTTTGTAGGTGTTGGATATGGCACTATGATCATGGATTGTATGTTTATTTCTTGCTTGTGCAAGTGGATGTTGGGTGTAGCATTGTAATGGAATAATTGTGTGTTGATTTAAGATTGAATGAATATCCATGATGCATTTATAAATGTGAAAATTAGAAATTATAAAGATGGCATATGCTTATGTGATATAAGGGCTCTATATTACCTTTTGAGACTACATATGCCATCGATTGTTGGCCTTGGAAAAGAGGTTGGATTTAAGGACTATGGATGACCTTGGCGAAGAGGTTGAACTTAATGGCTATTGTTGGCCTTTGCACGAAGGCTAATATTTTAAAATTTATAATGTTTGTTGAAAAAGAAAGTTGATATTAAATTTTGAAGGTTGATTTTTAAATTTGTAATAATAGTCTCATTCAAGAGGTTGATTTTTAGTTAATGTTGAGAGTCTGGTAAAAGGCTGATATTTAAATCAAGGAAGGCATAATTGTAATTTTTCTGGTATATGCATGAGTATGTGGAATTCTGGATTTTGAAAAATGCCTTATCATGCTTTGGATTTTGAGACATGTGACTAATGATAATTTTTGGAGAAGTGTGAATAGTTGCAAGGTTAGTGCTTGGCTTAGCATGGTGAAATGGAAACTAGTATATTTATTTATATTATTTCCTTGATGCACTAACAGTTGGATTTGTGTAACATCACATAGAAAGACAATGTGGCAATAAAAGAAAACAAGAAATAGGCATTGCCCCCCCCAGGCAAAAAAAGAAGTAATATGGTCCTCGCGCATTACAAGCAAAAGGATTGGTGGGGTGCAACATTGAAAAGGAGAAGGGATCATTCCCTTAAGTGTTTGGGGAAATTAAGTGTTCAAGAACAAACCCATAATGATATGTATATATATATATATATATATATATATATATATATATATATATATATATATATATATATATATATATGCATTTCCATGAAATGAAGAACGTGTTGAGTTCTGGACTCATGGAGCTGAATAGTTTTGGGAATTCTTGATTGCTGACATATTGTGTTTTTAGGTTGTCAACCCCTTGATTTATTTTATTGCTATTGGATTGTTGGTTCCATGCTTAAATTGTATTGTTTTGATTGTTGATTAATGCATGGCCATGTTGATTTTTTGGAAATTTTATAATTATTGTTGTGATTTTCTTATTTTCTTGATTACCCTTCATTTATTTTTAAATTTGCCTCTTGATTTCATGTTTGGGGCCACAGGACAATTTGGTTGGGTGTGGCAGGGATGTCACGAGGCTCTGGTAAGAAGATTCAAGGAAAACCCAATAGATAATATGAATGGAGAGAGGATTTTCACATAAATAATGAGCATGAACAAAGTGAGAGGGGTTGGGTTGGGGCAATGAGTCAAGAAAGACCATTGATGGTGTATGTTGGAGCATTGCTCTTAAATATGACAGCTAGTGTAAATAAGGATTGATGTCAAAGGCTAGGAAATTACCTATACAAGTTGTGTTACAAAAAACAATAGTAATGTGAAAAAGGTAAAGGGGAAAACTTTGGTAAAATAATTACTTTGGCCAATGCATGCCCTACTATTGACGGTGATGGAAATCCGTCAAACAAGGAGATTTCCCTAATATGAAGTCCCAATCAAACCTCACACTATTTGGTTTAGGAGTCTCATCGGGTATAAAGGCCTGGTTGCCAAATCCTTAAAGATCTGCCTTGGCTCTAGCTGTCATCATAGGAAATTCATGCAATGGTATCTTCGAAAAGCAAGGGGAGTGTGCCTGGTGAGTGTGTAGTGCAACTGTGTCGAGGTTCCTCTATTGCAAAAGGGGTGGAGAGAAAAGTGAGCCTCTAAGTGAGAGGTAATAGTAACACTTAGGAAGATACACACATGAACCAAAAGGATTTGTCTAACATCCCGTGGAAAAGTCCATAGCAGATGTGATAGTCATTACAACTAACAAGAAAGGAAAGGTATGTCTAACATCCAGCGGAATGTCCACAGCAGATGCCACGAACCAATAAACAAGGAAAGATATGTCTAGTATCCTGTGGAATAGTCCATAAGGATGGGACAACCATAACAACCATTACAAGACATTCTCAATAAGATACAAAACAATTCAACTATCTTATTATATGTGAAAGAAAACATGAAATACAAACATCCACAGAATAGTCTTACAAAAACTCATATTTCATGCATGAAGAATGTGTTGGCTTGAAAAGGATTATGTTATTAAGCAAAAGTTCCAAGACACATATTTACATTGTACATCACTAGCCCCAGTAGTGGGACATTGGAGCCACTCCTTAATCCTCAAAGAACTAGTTGATCTCGCTAATGCCTTTGCAAGAGGAAGACTCATAAACACAAAGATGAGCCCTTGGAACCACCAGAATGAGGTTATGCATAAAGTGTGACAGCCAGCATACAAAAAGATGACATCTCATCTATCTTGCGAAAGGGAGCAAAACGCTTAGCAAAAACTATTGGAATAACTTTCAGTGTTTGTGATCATACATGTCATTGAAGACATAATGATATGGCAATGATAACTTTCCCTTCATACTACACTAAGATTTTCATTTCAACTTCATGAAAAATGTGCTTTGTTTTCCGTACCTACACTCCAAGGGGTTGTGAACCAGATGGAGTCTTCATGTAGTTTTTCCGATCCTGAACTTCCGAAGCCGTTTTGAGGCCCTAAACAGTGTTTTTAGGGAAAACGAAGAGACCGAAAATGTCCCAAATGGGCCTCCCCATTTCCTTTCAGCCTTCTCTTTGAGATCTTTAAAACGAGGTATTATGATAGCCAAACGGAGATCGTATGCCAAAGTTACGACCCTGGGAAGTTGATGTACCAATTTACCCAAACGCAGCCCACAGTTTTGGCGCTTCATCTCGTAGGGTTAGGTTTTTGGATGTTGAGGGTTTTCCATTGTTTCTCAATAACAAATAGGCCTTTGCACCTCATTGTAACATAGTTCAGAGGCATGTAGCTGCCACATCTCTCCTCAGAGATAAGCTACCATCATCCGAGCTATCTCATTTCCATTTTGTTTGTAAGCATAGTTCAATATTTTTCCATTAATGAAATGAAGTGTTTTTCTGTCACATATATGTGTTTATTATTATATCTATAAGTTATTGTGTTCGTGTTTAAGTTCAGATCAGTGGTATCAGAGCGGTCTGATCTTTCTCTATTTTTCTTTGCATGTCCCCAACGAGGTCAGGGTATAAGGAATTAGGGCTCAATCTGGTTGAACCATTGCAGGACCAGCCTCACAAAACCCGACGACCTCCCATGGCGAAAAAAAAGAAAGACGAGGGAGTAGGAGACCCTTTCAAAATGTTGCTCGAAGAAGCTCTCGAGCAACAGAGGGACGCGATGATGGATAACTTTGCCCAGATCCTTCAACGGATACCCACAGGTGATGCATATTCATCCAGCAGCCACTTTGGAGGTGCCACTCCTTTTAAGGTACAAGTTAACTTCGATATTCCCATATTTGAAGGCCTGATAGATGCATATTTTGTAGATAAATGATTCTATTGGAAGGATATTTTTTAGTTCATGACTTTTCCAATCGGGAAAAGATTGCATTTGCACTTCTCAAAGCTGCCACACACATCAAGGACTAGTGGGAAACTACTATGAACAAAAGGACGAGAGTGAAACCTTGTTGTTTTCACATGCACCCACTTGGAATTCTTTCTGAGACGCCATCAAGGAACAGTATTACCCTGTTGAGAGCTATGAAGACAAATACATAAAGTGGACCACACTACGGCAGGGAAGGGACCAAGATGTGTCGGAGCTCACAAATACTTTCCATACCCTTCGCATGAAGTTGGGTATCAAGGATACTGAGTGGCATTTGGTGCTCAAGTACCACGGTTGTCTACACAAGTACATCCAGGATGAGATGGAGTTCCTGGACATTTCCTCGCTCGACACGGCGTATCGGTATGCTGTAAAGATTGAGCAGAAGTTTAAACAGAAGAAGCGGGACTTTGGAGTTGCGAATCCAAAGCAAGGAAAAGGCACCCCCAAACAACAGAACAAGGGACCAAGCCAAGGCAGGGCTACTCAGGACAACCTGCTGAAGCCACAAGCAAAGAACAACACCACAAGGATGAAGAAGGACACAGGAAAATGGTGTGAGTTCCATAAGAGATCCACTCACAATACAGGTGAGTGTCAAGCCAAGCAATCACTGGTGGTTGAGCTGAAGGCTTCCGAATCAGACGGAGGTTCTAACTTTGAATCAGAACCCGATAAGGGGACTGACAAAGGGAACCAGATCATTGATGCGGAGCCCAGTGCCACCGTGGCCACCACAAAGATCTAGGAAATTGAGCCTAAAGATCCAGAGGAGGGGGAATGCCTCTTCCACTCATAGATGTGGGTGAAGGGTTCTCCGCTGCAGTTCACTGTCGACAGCGGGAGTCAAAAGAACCTCATTTCAGCAGAAGTCATGAAGCTAATGGGCCTAAAGACTACAACACATCCACAGTGGTACACCATTGTGTGGCTTCACCAAGAACGAGATCTTCGCGTCAGCCAGCATTGTCGCCTTCCCTATAGCATTAAACCCTTCACAAATGAGGTATTGTGTGACATTGCTCCTCTTTAAGTTTCTGATGTATTGTTAGGACAACCATACTTGTCAAAGCGACATGTTGTATATGAGTCTAGACCTCGCTCTGTGATTATTACTTTGGCTAATAAGTTGTACAAGATACCGGAGGTAGCCCTGCCTACTACCATCTCTTTGATCACTACAAAGCAATGTAATAATATCATTTCCCAAAACAGGAAATTCATTTTCCTTATGATTCACCCCCAAGGAAAGAAGAAGGTTGTGGCCATGGATTCCAGGCAGGGCTCCTCTGCATAGCAACAATAGATGGACAAGGTCGTGGAGGAGTACAGGGACATTTTTGCCTCACCCACAGGGGTACCTCTGCACTTTCAGGTCAAGCACTCCGTCGTTCTAACCCCAGGCACACTGCTGCCCAATGGACCGATCTATCGACACTCTGTTCTAGGGAACAATGAGATCAAGAGGTAGATTCAGAAAATACTACAAAAAGGGCACATCAGGCCAAGCTCATCACCCTATGGGAGCTCGATTATATTCATACAGACGAAGTATGGGACCTAGAGACTCTGTATTGACTATCGGGCATTGAACAAGATCAGTGTCTGGAATAGGTACCCAATCCCGCGGATTGATGACCTTCTGACCAGCTCAAGGGGGGCAAATATTTCAGCAATATTTACCTGAAGTCAAGTTATCACTAGGTTCCTATCGAACCCTCCGATGTGTGGAAGACTACCTTCAAATCCAAGGAGGGCCTTTTCGAATGGTTGATCATGTCGTTCGAATTGACGAACACCCCTGCAACCTTCATGAGACTGATGGATGACATCTTGCGGCCCTTCACCAATGCATTCGTGGTGGTGTATCTAGATGACATACTGATCTTCAGCCAGAGTTGGGAAGAACACCTCCACCATATTCAACAGGTCCTTCAAACCCTTCGACAACACAAGCTATGTGCTAACTTGGAGAAATGCACCTTTGGCTTGACCCAGGTTCAATATCTGGGGTACATCATTGATGAGCAGGGTGTACATGTGGACCCATCCAAGATACAAGTCATTCAATATTGGCCAGCCCCAACCACTCTAATAGAGCTCTGCATCTTTTTGGGTCTTTCCAATTTCTACCGCAGGTTCGTGTTGGGGTTCTCTCATATCGCTTGGCCTTTAATTCAAGTCACCAAGGGCGGAGCGAAAGCAAAGTTATTTTGGTTGGAAACCCAGTAGTGAGCGTTCTCTGAGTTGAAGAATCACCTATGTTCTGCACCAGTGCTCACATTACCAGACCTGCAACAACCATTTGAGATTGAGACAGATGCCTCTGACTATGCCATTGGGGCAGTTCTTACTCAACATGGGCATCCAGTGGCTTACCACAGTGAGACACTTTCAAACACAGTCCGAAAGTACCCACTTATGACAAAGAGATGTATTCCATTGTGCAGGCCTGTCCTCAATGGACGCATTACATTCTGGGGAAGGAAATGGCCATCCACACAGACCACTGACCTCTACATTTCATACAGACATAAGGGAAGTTGCAAATTTCCATTAGAAATGGTCCACCTATCTGCAACAGTTCCATTTGAACATTAAGTATAAGAAGGGAAACACCAATAATTTCAATGATTGCCTCAAAAGACCACTGGTCATGGTGCTGATCACTATGCTTGACTCCTGTCGGCACGAGACAGTGGGGTGCCACATGTTTACAAGAGCGATCCAGAATTCGGCAGCATATACCAGACACTCCTGGAAGGGAAGAAAGTTCCAAATTTTCACCTTCAGGGTGCATTGTTATGCCACTTGGGAAACATATGTGTTCCTTCAAGTGAGCATGCTAAGATGATTTGTGAGCCGCACTACAGTCGGGTTGCTAGACATTTCGGAGTACTGAAAATAGTTGCGGCATTGCAGAAGTATTTTTATTGGCCGAAACTTCATCAGTATGTTGGGAAGTACATTAGATCCTGCACTGCCTGCGCCATTTCCAAACCAACCATTAAGAAGCAAGGCATATATACTCCTCTACCTACTCCTAGCCAGCCTTGGGAATCTGTCTCCATGGATAATAAGTCGGGCCTTCCTTCTACTAAGCATGGCAATGATTGTGTTTTCGTGGTCGTCGACGGATTCTCTAAGATAGCCATCATGGCAGCCTGCAAGAAGAGTATCTCAGCAGAAGCCACTGCTAAGCTCTTCTTTGAGCGAGTGTGGGTGCACTTTGGGATACCACAGCCCATTATTTCAGATTGGGACAGCAGATTCCTGAGTGCATTTTGGTCAAGTCTCTGGTCGATGCTGGATACAAAACTCACTAAGTCCATGGCTTTCCATCCCCAAACTGATGGCCAAACAGAGGTTGTCAACAGAATGATCGTACACATTCTGCACATGTACAACTCAAAGAATCCACGCACATGGGATGAAAGTCTCCCCTATGTCCAACACAACTACAATAAAGCTCTCCACAGCTCAACAGGCCACAGCCCCTTTCAGGTAGGGTTGGGATTTCAGCCATTATGCCCCATTGATGTGGCCATACCATTTACAACCACTCAGGTAGATTCGGTTCATGTGCAGTCTGAAGCTGAAAGGGCTAACAACTTCATTGAGCGCATTCAACACATCTACCAACAGGTCCATGATATATTGGACAGATCCAATGCTAAGTACAAGCAACGCCATGACCAACATCGAGTGTTGTACAAGTTCTAGGTGGGTGACAAAGTTTGTCTTCATTTGCAGAAAGAGCGCCTTGTTGGGCCCCACCACAAGCTTCACCTGCTCTGATATGGGCCATACACCATCACCAAGGCCATCGATGACAATGCCTTCAAGCTCATCATCCCACTATTCCTTGGTTTGCATCCAGTGTTCAATGTAGATCGCCTTCAGCCATACTTCCCACCATTATTAGACACATCTAACATTGCAAAACAACTCACACCAACAGAGTTAAACCCAAACTACATCGAATAGGCCACCACTGATCAGATCATGGACACACAAATCAAGAGCACTCGCCAATAGAATATCCAACTATATCGGGTTGTCAAAGCTGGCCAACTCCTTCACCATGGAAAGTGGCTCACCAGGGACCAAGTTCAGCAGAAGTTTCCCCATCTCATGGAGGCACTCAACGCAATGGTGACCATTGCTTCCTAAGGGGGGAGGAATGGCCCAAGTGGATATTGGTGGCCACCTGCCTATTCCACTTGGACCCCCAACACTGTCTCTTTCAGTTTTTCGGTTTCCTTAATTGTAGCACAGTTTACTATTTTTGGCAGTTTTTCCGGTCCTAAACTTCCGGGGTTGTTTTGAGGGCCTAAACAGCATTTTTAGGGAAAACAGAGAGACAAAAATTTGCCCAAATTGGCTTGACCATTTGCTTTTAGCCTTCTCTTTGAGATCTTTGAAACGAGGTATTATGATAGCCAAACGGAGATCGTATGCCAAAGTTATGACCCCGGGAAGTTGATGTACCAATTTACTCAAACGAGGCCCACAGTTTTGGCACTTCATCTCCTAGGGTTAGGTTTTTGGATGTTTAGGGTTTTCCATTGTTTCTCAATAATAAATAGGCCTTTGAGACTCATTTTAACACAGTTCAGAGGCATGTAGCTGCCACATCTCTCCTCAGAGATAAGATACCATCGCCCGAGCTATCTTATTTCCATTCTGTTTGTAAGCATAGTTCAGTATTTTTCCGTTGATGAAATGAAGTGTTTTCTACCGCATCTCTGTGTTTATGATTATATCTATAAGTTTTTTCTTTCATGTTTAAGTTTGGATCACTTGGTATCCAAGAAGGGGGCTTGAAATCATTAATTGACCAATAAGTGACTAAGGAATGATTAATCACAGGATCCACAGTAGGCTCCAAAATTCAAGTGTAGGACAAAATTTTGGAGGGTGTTGCAACTGCTACAACACTTGGCGACACACTGGTAGAATCCAGCTTCTCTTCTTTGGTTAACTCCTTCCGTGCAGGGCCTTGGTTCTTCAGAGAGTATTGATTCATCGTGCAGATTATCTTGGCCTTTTCCACTTACCCCATGACTATACATTGTCCTCTATGTACCTTATCGGTCGAACACAACAAAAGATCCAGCATAATCACAATATTTCGAGTTGGGAAGGGTAATGTAGCTCATGAGCTTAAGATTTTCAAAGTATAATTTTTCATCTATGGTGTTGCTCCCCTGCCAGCACGCCTAGACAATACCCCGACGGAGTCACGCTGGAACACAAAAATTTCTCCACTGCCAGCGAGCCTAGAAAATATCCCGACAAAGTTTCTTGCTTCACCTCTCTGCATAGGAATCCTTTCTCTTCTTCCGCCTTTATTTACTTATTTAAAGAGAACTATGCATTGGCACTTATTTATTTAAGGGCGGAAGAGGGTTCCCGAGTTATTGAGAGCATAAGAGGTTGTTCCTTTATAGAATCATATAGAGACCTATGATTTAGGTTTTCTTGTATAGATTTTCCCCTTCTCCGTTTATACTAGTTGGATAAGCTTGAGAACACCAAAGCATAAAAAACTGAGAATAGGCATGAGGTTTCTGGACTAGACGTGGGTTCATGGTTGGACCAAAATTATCCGTGTGGACGAATCGTATTTTCCATTATAACTTCATCAACCAAAAGATGTAACCAACACAAGGTCAGCCACACACAAACTAAGAATCCAAAACAAGTCCAGGCACAACACTTATTCGCATGATGAAAACAAAAGGAGAAACTCAAACAAAAATAAAACAAGACAAAAAGAAATAAAACACACAAAGAGGAAACAAAACTATAAGACAAGAGAACCAAATGGGTAAAGAAAACATTATGTAGAACCAGAATAAGAAAACAATGACAGACTACAGGGAATGAGTGCAGAATGAGTGCAAGAAAGGTAAAACTAGGATGCAGCTAATCCTACTCCTAACCTAATAGCTAGAAGGTCAGGATCACGTATAATGAAATTTCCAGTGAAGCCACCGTAGTCGTTCCCGACCTTCATCCACAAAGATATGAACAATTAAAACAAATAAAAAGTTATGTGCAACAAAAGATATAAAAACTTTAAAAACTTGCACAAGAAAAGGAAGGTATTTCTTGTGGGCAGAAAGGTGTGCCACACCCACTACTTTTATCCAATTCACATGCTTACCTTTTTGATGAATACCATTTTTCAACAAACCTCTAAAGCTTCTTGCAGATGTGCCTTCATCTACTCCGAACTCCTTAGAGAGCGCAAGGAAAGGTTGAAACTTGTTGTTTGCTACAGATCTTTCCAGGTAAGATTGTTCCATCCATTTAGAGATTGGATCGTAAAATTCATGATGGCCCTCTTGAAATCTTGCAAAAGATGAATTTTCAATTAGAGGAGTGGAATCACAATGGAATCTAGTAAGGAAAAATAGATCTGATCATTCTTAGCGGTCATGCCAAGATAGTGAGGACCTGCCAAAACCATCAGCGAAGGTTGAAGTGCCTCGCCTACTTGACAAAAATATGAGTAGATAGATGTTGAACAATGAAGATCAAGGGGTGTGAAACGGCTGTCATTGGATGGGCTGATGGGAAAATGATAATTTGAATGGCAGACATCAAAGACAGAAAAATGATCAGATGAGTTGATTAAAGCATCAGATTCCTAATTTTCCATAGGAGAAGAAAAATAAATTTGAATTGTCTCGTGGATGCTCTGAATAATCGAACCAAGTTCCTTGCGAGCCAAATATGATGGACCATTTTCCTAAAACTGGTGACAAGTTGTACAAGCATCATAGTCATCAAAAGAGTTTAAAAAGGATGCTAGCACCACAAATGCATGAGACCAGTTGGGACATGGTGAAAGGAGAAGAACTTGATTCATGTGACAACTTGTGCATTCATTTTTACTCAAGAGGATTTCTGGTGCGATGAGAGGACAAATTTGCAACATAAAATTCGTAGGAGGACCTAGGATCCGACCATTAAAGGATGAATTTGATAAGCGTGATTCCTTCAGGAAAATATATTCCTTAGAGTGATCAACTTCACAATTCCATGACTCTATGAGAGATGCTCATTCCCAACCCGAGTTTGATGCGATATATTTAAAAGAATATGAATGAAATCTAATATATTCTTGAATTCGGTCAAAAGTAAAATCTTGAAAATTTGAAAGGTCGCACTCGGAATACCAAACAATTTTCACAAGGAAATTTACATCAAGTGAAACCATGCAAAGAGACGGATTGTGTGAAATAAAGCAGATTTGACTTTGTTCAGGGGGCTTACTAGAGTCATGATATCCTGACATAACTACCAACGGAAGTTGAAGTGCCTCGACTCCCTGATAGGTCCCGAAACTTCCCAGGATTGTAGAATCGCAATTTGAAGCTTGATCCAAATCATGCATGATTTGAGGATAGTTGATATTGTTGGTTTCAAGAAGACCACCATTCATCAGATAGCACCAATCTCTGTCACATATTTTACCAGAATATTCAACTTCAACAACCAGATTTCTCAAGTCGAAAGACTCTTTTGATCACAAATTCAAAGATAAATGAATCAGTGAGATATAATGAGAAAGTTGATTTGAAGAGTTGTCCTCATGTAAGAGAAGAGATGATGAGGGGTGGGAAGGGTTCTCTATGATTTAATTGTTTTTAATTTCATCATGGATAGCCTCACTGCCTTGTGCCAATCGAGGGGATAAATCATCGAATGAAGAAATTGAAGGGAATGGAGTATCTTCGTCACAAGTAGATGTGTTGTAAACAGTAGGACACAAGGGATAGTGAGGTGAAGTGGAAGTTTCAATACGAACATCTTCTTTGATCGAACCGGATTTTCGATCTAAATTAAAATCTTCATGAGAAACCGAAATATCGTGTGATATGCTTGGGCATTTGTCACAGCATACAACAATAGAGTCATCATCATTAGAATGACTACTGCCCAAGGTTAGGGGTTGATTAAAAGAATTGATTACATTGGATTGTCTACTGAGATTAGCAATTGAGAATCATCCAAGAGTGGAAACTCATTACCTTGACATGGAAGATTCTAAAAAAAAAGAGGAAATATTGAAAGCACCTTCACCTTTCTGCTCCTCTACCTGTGTAATGTGACTATTTTTTACATTATCGTAGTTTGAGCTAGAAGCTTAAGAAACAAGAGAGTGTGAGAAACTAGCTGGTGGAACAGATTGCTCAAGCGGGTCATGGTGCAAAGAGTCAAAATATGTAGATGATAGAGGATAACAGAAATCTGGATTAGCTTTGAGACTAGAGTTGTGAATGGTGACAACATCTTGTGAAATGGAGTAGTGATTCGTCAGGCTTCATGAGCCATTCTGGACTTTCCTCCATTGAATCTAAATCATGAAAAGTGGAAGAAGAATGAGAAGATGGATTGGTGATTTGATTCACATATTTCCCAATTTTACAACCACCACAAGGAGGCACCTGCATCGGGACTAGAAAGGGAGAGGGACAAAGAACAAAAGTGGCATTAAGCTCCTCTGAAATTTCAGGTGCCTCATGATTCGTAAGAGTTGGGGAAGCAGGAAAATCAGGAGGTTCAGGTTCACCGTATGAGGAGACAAGAGCCATCGCTCAAACTCTTGTTTCAAGAAATCCCAGCTCAAATGTTTTTTAGGAATTTCATAACATAGGTGAAGGAATCAATCAGAAAAATTATCAACTGATTCATCAGACTTCATTCTTAAAATATTGACTCTTCCACAAACAACTAGGTAGTGATACTTTATGAAGCATCTTGGCAAGTTGGTCAAATGAATGGATAGAAGCAATGGGTAATGTATGACACCAATGATTAACATGGCCTTCGAATGTGAGGGTGAGTAATCTAGCCGTGACATCTTTGAAATGTATTATGTTAGAAAAACAAAGATGAACAACTTGAAATAGGTGTTCATGAAAAGTTGATTCACCCTCACCATCGAACTTAAATTTGGACAGGTTATGAATAACTTCCATAGGGATGTCACAATTAAGCTCTTTGGAGAAACATCCTGGGATTATGATTTGGGGAAGAGCCAACTTAAATAAGAGATTCAAACTAGACTCAACGGGCACATCCTGTTGTCTGGCCCTCCTTCTAGATCCATTTTATTGACGGTGTTGGAAATCTGTCAACTAAGGGGATCTCCCTGATATGAAGTCCCAATCAGACCTCACACCATTTGGTGTAGGAGTCCCATCCAGTATAAAGGCCTGGTTTCCAAATCCTTAAAGATCTTCCTTGGCTCTAGTTGTCAGCACAGGAGAGTGATGCAATGGTATCTTCGAAAAGAAAGGGGGGTGTGCCTGGTGAGTGTGCAGTGCAATTGTGTCGAGGTTCCTCTTCTACAAAAAGGGGGGAGAAAAATGTGAGCCTATAAGTGAGAGGTAATAGTACCACCCAGGAAGAGACACACATGAACCAGAAGGAATTGTCTAACATCCAGTGGAATAGTGCACAATAGATGTGACGATTGTTATAACCAATAAACAAGGAAATATTTGTCTAGTATCTTGTGGAATAGTCCACAAGGATGGGACAGTGATAAAAACCATTATGACACATTCTCAATAAGATAAGCACTAAAATAACTAAAATAGTTCAACTATCTTAGTACATGTGAAATCAGACATGAAATACAAACGTCCACAGAATAGTCTTACGAAAATTCATAGTTCATGCATGAAGAATGTGTTGGCCTTAAAAGGCTTCTTTTATTAAGAAAAAGTTCCAAGACACATATTTACATTGTACATCACTAGCCCAAGTAGTGTGACACATATTTACATTGTACATCACTAGACCGTGATGGGAAAGGGGGGGTCATGCAATTCAATCGTGCCACTCGAATTGTGGGAGCATGTTGTAGTCATCAATGATGGTGACGGAACCACAAGGAGGAATCATAATAATGGGCCCCAAATGAGATCAACAGTGGGGATCCAATTGCACACCCCCCCCTTCCATGTCACTACAGGGAAATGGGGGGTCACGCATTCCAATATCAATTATTGAAGTTAGGGAGGCATGTGGACCATTAGATGATCTTGAGGCCTTGAGACCATGGGAAATGTGATTTGGGTTGCATGGCATGTGACATGGACCTACCAGAATGATGACGTGGTAGTAATGTGGAAATCCACATAGGAACCACATGGGGTCCACGTGGAAATTCCTAGTGACAAAGGAAAAGGTTAATGGCCATAAATTTTGACCTGGAGGTCAAATTGAGGTATGATTTATATCAATGGAAAGATATCGACGAGACAAAAGAAATGGTACTTTTGATTTTGTGTTTTGAAAAGATTGAAAAAGAGCAAAAATTTAGACCCCATTTCCATAACTAGACTTTGGAGGTCGAGTCATCGTAGTAACTACCTCCTTCTATCCTTAGTTGGGTTATGGGTTGTAAGGGGGTGTGTTACAGAGTGGTATCAAAGCCAAATTTCAACTCTAAACCTTTGGGGGAAAATTTGGTGCCCTTATATTGAATTAATAGAGCAGAAGGTTCAATGCTTGGATCCTTGGAGATGAGTGGAGCTATAGCTCAGAGTATAACAACTGAATTTGAATATGATTATGTGCTACTTGTAGCACTAATTATGGATTGAATGATGTGCAATGATGCTTCTAGCATGTCATTTTTGAGGAATGCATTGATCATTGATGATGCATGGGTTTGTTATCTTGTATTTTAAGGTTTGGATAGATTATTGTTGTGACCTTGGTTACTTATCTTTTCTTTAAATTTTGCAGGACTGCCTGCATGGTTTTGGTGTGCATGATCGTTGGTAGTTTTCTAGCACTATTGGAGACCTGGTGTATTTTTACACACTTGGTATAGGCATGCATATAAATGTTTATATGATATGAAGGATTGAGTAAATCCTTATGTGTGTGTGTGTGTGTTGATTGGACGGGAGAATCCAATGGTCTATATGTTATATGACGAAGAGCTTCGATGGACTAGAGACATGTTTTTTGTGACTCTATTAGAGTCAAATGGTTTGATAATTGCTTGTTTGTAGGTGTTGGTTATGGCACTATGATCATGGATTGTATGTTTATTTCTTGCTTGTGCAAGTGGATGTTGGGTGTACCATTGTAATGGACTAATTGTGTGTTTATTTAAGATTGAATGAATATCCATGATGCATTTATAAATGTGAAAATTATAAATTATAAAGATGGCATATGCTTATGTGATATAAGGGTTCTATATTACCTTTTGAGACTGCATATGTCATCGATTGTTGGCCTTGGAAAAGAGGCTGGATTTAAGGACTATGGATGGCCTTGGTGAAGAGGTTGAACATAATGGTTATTGTTGGCCTTTGCAAGAAGGCTAATATTTTAAAATTGATAATGTTGGTTGAAAAAGAAAGTTGATATTAAATTTTAAAGGTTGATTTTTAAATTTTTAATAATAATCTCGGTCAAGTGGTTGATTTTGAGTTAATGTTGAAAGTCTGGTAAAAGACTGATATTTAAATCAAGGACGGCATGATTGTAATTTATCTGGTGTATGCATGATTATGTGGAATTCTGGATTTTGAAAAATGCCTTATCATGCTTTGGATTTTGAGACATGTCACTAATGATAATTTTTGGAGAAGTGTGAATAGTGGCAAGGTTTGTGCTTGACTTAGCATGGTGAAATGGAAATTGGTATATTTATTTATATTACTTCCTTCATGCACTAATAGTTGGATTTGTGTAACATCACATAGAAAGATTATGTGGCAACAAAAGAAAGCAAGAAATAGGCACTGCCCCCATAGGCAATAAAAGAAGTAATATGGTCCTCGTGCATCACAAGGAAAAGGATCGTTGGGGTGCAACGCTGAAAAGGAGACTCATGGAGATGAATGGTTTTGGGAATTCTTGATTGCTGACATATTGTGTTTTTAGGTTGTTAACCCCTTGATTTATTTTATTGCTATTGGATTGTTGGTTCCATGCTTAATTTTTATTGTTTTCATTGTTGATTAATCCATGGCCATGTTGATTTTTTGGAAATTTTATAATTATTGTTGTGATTTTCTTATTTTATTGATTACCCGTCATTTCTTTTTAAATTTGCCTTTTGATTTCATGTTTGGGGCCACGTGACAATTTGGTTGGGTGTGGCAGGGAAGCCACGGGGCTCTAGTAAGAAGATTCAAGGAAAAACCAACAGATAATATGAATGGAGAGAGGATTTGAGAAAAAATAATGAGCATGAACAAAGTGAGAGGGTTTGGGTTGGGGCAATGGGACAGGAAAGACGATTGTTGGTGTATGTTGGATAATTTCTCTTAAATATGACAGCGAGTGTAAATAAGGATTGATGTCAAAGGTTGGGAAATTACCTATACAAGCAGTGTAACAAAAAACAATAGCAAGGTGAAAAAGTTAAAGGGGAAAATTCTAGAAAAATAATTCCTTTGGCCAATGCATGCAATACTGTTGATGGTGCTGGAAATCCGCCAACCAAGGGGATCTCCCTAATATGAAGTCCCAATGAGACCTCACACTATTTGGTGTAGGAGTCTCATCTGGTATAAAGGCTCGGTTGCCAAATCCTTAAAAATCTGCCTTTCCTCTAGCTGTCATCACAGGAAAGTCATGCAATGGTATCGTCGAAAAGCAAGGGGAGTGTTCCTAGTGAGTGTGCAGTGAAACTATGTCGAGGTTCCTCTATTGCAAAAGGGGGGGAGAGAAAAGTGAGCCTCTAAGTGAGAGGTAATAGTAACACTCAGGAAGATACACACATGAACCAGATGGATTTGTCTAACATCTAGTGGAATAGTCCACAACGGATGCGACAGTCGTTACAACTAACAAACAAGGAAAGATATGTATAACATCTAGCGGAATAGTCCATAGTGGATGCGACCAAATGGATTTGTCTAACATCTAGTGGAATAGTCCACAGCGGATGCGACAGTCGTTACAACCAACAAACAAGGAAAGATATGTCTAACATCCAGCGGAATAGTAGTTACAACCAATAAACAAGGAAAGATATGTCTAGTATCCTGTGGAATAGTCCACAAGAATGGGACAGTGATAACAACCATTACAGGACATTCTCAATAAGGTAAGCACTAAACTAAAAGAAATAGTTCAACTATCTTAGTACATGTGAAAGAAAACATGAAATACAAACGTCCACAGAATAGTCTTACAAACACTCATATTTCATGCATGAAGAACGTGATGGCCTAAAAAGGCCTTTGTTATTAAGAAAAAGTTCCAAGACACATATTTACATTGGACATCACTAACCCCAGTAGTGGGACATTGGAGCCACTCCTTACTACTCAAAAAACTAATTGATCTCTCTAATGCCTTGCGAGAGGAAACAAGGTGAAAAGTCTGTTCCTCGTACAATGAGGGGGTACATATAACCAAGGGTGATGTTTTCCCTTTGTGACTCTTTGACTACCCTCATCACTGTTCAAATTCCTATGACTCCCCATATTCATGTGTGTCTTTTGGAATTCCACTTTACAATACATTTGAATATGATATGCATGGTCCACAATGATGATGTGGCATATGGTAGCTCATGACAAGACATGGCATGGAACTACTAATGTGAACTGCTTGGATGTTGTGGTAGTGTCAGGCCACTGTTGTTGCTATGAGTGATGTCTTCTTGAGAAACTCTGGTCTTCCACCTCCTCATGGCTTGGTGACAAGAATCTTCAGTTGTCTCAAGTATTGGGTTGTGGTCGCGAGTTTGTGTCCCTTTGCTTTGCCTTGGTAGATCATATTTCATGCTCAGATACAAGAATTTCATTTGCATGTATTCCTCCTTCATTCCCTTCTTCAACATCCTGACAGGTTCTTGTATCTACAATTCACTCATGACAAGATGACATCAGCTTGAAAACCTCCTAGACTGAGATGGTGCATTCTGCTCTGGGGACTAAGCCGGGATTGAGTTACAAGTTGGGAAGGGAGGCACAGTGACTATGCATTGCATAGTCCTAGTAGCCAGGGCTAAGGCTTGAGGCCTGGAACTGTGCAATGTGTAGTTCAGGTTGGGCTGAGGGACAGTCTTTGTGCAGTTTTGAGAGATAGTGAGTCTGGCTGAAGGAGGGGCCACTATGGAAGATTTTTGCGCAGTTCTGGAGAGGAAGGTTGATTGAATTCTACATAGTTCTGGGAGACAGTCGGTCAGGATGAGGGGAGGACCACTGAAGGCAGCCTTTGCACAATTATGGAATGGAAGGCTGACTAAAAATATTGTGCAATTCTGGAAGGGAAGGTTGGGTCTTGGGCTCAGGAGTTACACAACGCAGCAGTCCTGGGGGACATAAATTGCACATTTCGTGGATCCAAGGGTCAAGGTCATAGCCTACTAACTAGAACTATGCAATGTGCAGTCCAGATAGGTTGGGTGCAACCAATTTGAAGGGTTGTGGAGCTTTTTCGGAAAAGGCTAAGTGTTGTACTAGTGAAACTAACAAGTGAAGTGATGGAGCTTAAACTATGTCCTAACACTTAGAGTACTTGATGAATCGACAACATTGATCATCCATGACACATTAACAACACTTTCACTTGTGTGTGACCGCTTCATGACTACTTATGACAAGTGCGACACCTAAGATGAACTTTATGACAACTGTGACGACACTAGTGCGATAGCACCCAAAAATTTGTGAATGAGTGCGATAAGTGTTTACATGGTTAGGAAAACTCATAAACACAAAGATGAGCCCTAGGAACCACTAGAATGAGGTTATGCATAAAGTGTGATAGCCAACAAACAAAAATATGGCGTCTTGTCTATCTTGCGAAAGGGAACGAAATGCTTAGGGAAAACTATTGGAATGACTTTCAGTGTTTGTGACCATACATGTCATTGAAGACATAATGATATGGAAATTATAAGCTTCCATTCATACTACACTAAGATTTTCATTTCAACTTCATGAAAGATGTGCCTTGTTTTCCGTACCTACCCTCCAAGGCATTTTGAATCAGATGGAGTCTTCATGTAGTTCTGATCTCCGATCTTCTATCATACCCCAAGGTTCCTTGGTCTTCTTATCAGAGGATTATATTTTCTCCTCAACTCCTTAAGTATCATCTAGCATGTCCTCCTTCTTCCTCATCTCGCCATAGTATCAAAAGAGTACCTGCATCTGCAACTCACTCATGACGAGATGACATCAGTCTGAGAAACCCCTAGTCTAAGATGTTGCATGATAATCCATTGACTGAGTCGAAACTGAGTGACAGGTCAAGGGAGAAGGCCCATTGACTACGCAATTGCATAGTTCAAGTAGCCAAGGGTCAAGATTGATCACTGAGATTGTGCAGTGCGTAGCTCAGTCCTATTGGAAATACTGGGGGGGTGTGCAATAGGGTTTCTTAGCAATTAGCACTTTTAAATCTTTTTAGAGCATTAGTTAATCCTCACTTATTATTAATGTTTATGTAGTAATAACAGTAAATAAAAGAACACAGTAGGCACAAATATTTTAGGTGGAAAACCCCCTCGAAGTCAAAAACCACCGAACGATTTTCTAATAAATTATTTAATCTTCAGCCCCAACTGAAATGAAAGCAACAACTTCCTAGAATTCTAGGAAAGCATTCTTCTCCAGCTCCCACTGGAAGGAAGCCCCAATGCCTTGGTTTCTTCAGTAGTCAACTGAATGGATGCCCCAACATCCTAGACTAACCTACCACCCTGAAGTGTTCACAGGATCCAACCTGTAAGCAACTTCATGCACCAGCCTAACACCTCCCTGCCACCTTATAATGACTGAAATGGGACAAGAGTGTGGATTCCCGTACTAGGGACAATGATCCACGATACAATATTATTTAAAATGATTTTTAACGAACACCCAATCACACTGTGACCTGTAATCCACCCATGACATCATCCCAACAGACTCCTATACCTCCCAATAATTCCTTTTCAACTCTAGGCAGATTGGCTCTTATACAATAATGACTCTTCCAATGATGACACTTTTACAAATGACTCTGTTACAACTTTATAATGATGACTCTTGGCCTTGACACTTCTTCACAATATGCAAATGGTTTTCATGTCTTCAAAGGATGTCCCGCTGCAATGCCTCCTTTGATTTGATACTTTAGCTCTTGAATTCTTTCTTGAAGTTGTACTTGAATCTTCTTCTACCTGCATGCAAAATTTGTCCGGCGAAACTAATCCCAAAACAAAACAAAATACCCTTCAACTTACCTCTTCCTGCAAAACACATGTAAGTGCATAATAACGAATAAATACAAATTAAAATTACAATGCATACCTAAAGTGTGCTTGTCACTCTTTTTTTTGACTTGTTGCAGCAGTAGAAAAAGACTCTCACTCTTGATATAGGCCTGGACTCTATGCAAGACTATATCCAAAACTGACCTAAAGATATATACAATAAAAACTTATGACAGACCCTAAACTTGTGATGGACCAAGTTCTAAGTACAACAACAGAGACCATTCCATCAACTATGAAAATACAAGTAACATGAACTTACAACATCATATAGATTTAGCAAGCTTGGTGTAGCATCAAAAATATGTAGCATAAAATGTGTAGTATCAATAATAGGACATCCGAAAAACTAATTGTGACATATAGAGACGTAGAGATATAACTGAGACAATGTATATACTTACGTTGTCCTGCAAAAACATATGTCAGAGATGATACCCAAAATTCAAATGTAAACACTAATCATACATACCTTGCTATAGGAGACTTACCCTTGACTGTTGATGTGTGGTCCTTACTACAGTGAGCGTTGAATGCATGTTTTTTCCTTGCCTTCTAGGATCTTGATATTGAAGTTGTTGTATCCATGTAATTTTGGATCTCCAGGGTCTCAAATTTAGTCCTGTGGTATTCCTCTGAGTCCTCTTTGCAACCCCACAGGTCTGATCCAGATTGGATTCTTCGAGAAAGAGTTATGCCCAATCTCCCATGATGACCTGATTATAAACTAGTTTAGTAGAGCGAACTTGTACGAAGTCCCACATGTCAATGTTGCGACCTTAGGTCCTGAAAATGCTACTCAATAAACTAAAGTCTATTCTCTTTCTGTGACTATTTACGAAATTTGAATCCAATTCTCAGAGGGGAAGTTATGACGATTTTCCCAACGTCACCTGTTTTACATGGAATTCGAGAGTCTGCAAAAACCATAACTTCCTCATATCATATCTCCAAAAATATAAAAAACCAAGATCTAAAATTTGGTCACAAGGTTCATCAAGATTTTGGCTCAAATGGGTTTTAAGTTCATCTTCTGAAGCTTCACACAAAAAAAAGTTATAGCGAAAATGCCACAATGACCTGTTTGAAGCCACAAAATCCCTACTAGAGGAGGATATGAGGGTCCTCAACAAGTCCTCCTCATTATTTATATGAACGTCTTGAGTTGAGAGGGTCCTCAACAAGTGAATGTTGGAGGAATTTTAGGAGCACTTTTTTATTATTTATTGACTATTCAACTACCACAACCAATTATGAGTGCCATGCCACAACTCCATAGGGTTTTAGCCCACTAACTGGTGTTACTAACTTCAAACATGAATATCTCTCAAACCGTGAAGAATTACTTTGCGTGCCATATATCAACAAAAACATATCGACAAGTAGAATACATCTAGAATATTCTTGACTAAGAATAGAGTAAGTTGTCAAGTAAAAATTCCCATTCAATATCGGTGTAGCCCCTAGTGTTGCTTGGGTTGACATCAATGACAACCACTAATCAACAATCTCCCCCTTTGGCATTGATGGAAACACAAGTAATCCCCCTGCGATCATGAAACCTCTTCCTAATCCCTTCTCTCCCATTTTGTCATCAATGGCAAAGGTTAACTCCCCCTGACAAATAGTCATCTTGCGAACCTTTACACACCTCCACTCCCCCTTTCTACTCGAGTAGATAGGAGAAAGAGTCTAATGAAAACTTGGGAGAATCCCAAGATTTTGGCGAAGATACTCAAATGCTTCACGACGTAATATTTTCGTAAATATGTTAATAATTTGTTCCTTTGTGCCAACATATTCAAGCTTGATATTCCTTTCAGTGACCTACTCTATAACGAAATGCTATTTAATCAGAATGTGCTTCGTTTTGGAATGCATCACAGGATTCTTGGAGATACTAATGGCGCTAGTGTTATCGCAAAAGATGTGAATAGGCTCATCAAACTTGACTTGAAGATCTTGCAAAGTTTTCTTCATCCATATAACTTGTGTACAACAAGTTGCTACCACGATATATTCTGCTTCTGCTATGGATAATGAGATTGAAGACTGATTTCTACTTAACCATTAAACAAGACAACCACCTAGATAGAATGTTGCTCCACTGGTACTCTTACGATCATCAACACTTCCTGCCCAATATGCATATGTATAATCTTGGCTAACCAAATCATTTCCTTTGGGATACAATAGACCATATTTTGTTGCGCCCTTAAGATATCAAAAAATTCTTTTTGATGGCAATAATATGAGATTCTTTTGGTGCTACTTGAAATCTTGCTACTTGTCCAACTTTCTGCATCACATCAGGCCGGGAGGTTGTCACATATAGGAGACTACCAATCATGCATCTATACAATCTTTGGTCCACATTCTTTGACGAATCTTCTAATCTTAATTTACAACTTGTTATCATGGGGGTAAGGACTGGCTTGCAATCTTCCATCTGGAATTTTTTGAGCATTTCCTTAATGTACTTGGTTTGATATATGAATATTCCTTTATCCTGCTGAGAGATTTGAAGCCCCAAAAAGTATGTCAGCTCGCCAAGCATAGACATTTCAAACTCACTTTGCATTTTTGTGGTAAAGTATTTACTTAATTTGTCATCATTGCTTCCAAAGATTATATCATCCACCTATACCTCGATAATTGTTAGGTTATATTGATCCACTTTCACATAGAGATTGTTGTCAGCGCTTCCTTTTTGCTGATCTTGACCAAATTCTCGAAATTTATATGTCCCATTCATTTGTGCCATAACCAGCTCTCATCTTCTTTTGCCAAGAAACACCCTTTAGGTGTCTCATCCAAAATATATATGTCATTTGGAGCTCTGCTTGCTGTAGCCACAATTTTACCAAACTTTCCTTTCCTAATTTCACATTTCTTCGAGTTAAATAACATTGTGTGTCCTTGATCACACATTTGTCCAACACTGAGCAGATTGTGATTCATATTTTCAACCAGCAAAACATCCTTTGCTAATGCATCCTTGCTTCCAAGAGTGACCGTACCTTCTCCTATGACATTTGAAGACCCGTCATTTCCAAAAGACATTGTTCCATCCTTCTTTTCTTTCAAAGATATGAACTTATTTCTATCTCTAGTCATATGCATTGAGCAACCACTATCAACATACCATATGTTTCTGTTGCTTTGAGCCTTGAGAGCGAGAGCACACCTTTCAGTCTTCCTTTTCCATACTTGTTCATTCTGATTTTGCAAGAATTCCTTTGAAGAACTTCCAAGTCTGCAATCTTTGGCCAAGTGTCCAAAATTGTTACATTTGTAACATTCGACATCATCTCTTAAATGATCAAATCTGTTGATATTCTGTTGAGTTCTGGAATATCCATTTCTGAGAGATCTCTTGGAATTATATTCATTCCAAACATACATGCAAAATTCTACAGCTCTATGTCCAAACCTTCCACATGAATAACAATGACCATAAAAGATAGTTTGATACCTGGGACGAAATCTTCTTCGAGGAATTTTCTTCCAGGTTCTTCCTATGAGTATTGATCTCTCGATCTAGCTAGGAGATCTACCTGCTTGGTATATTTTTCATACCCATATTCTTTAGTTTTCATAGAAGGACTTGAATCCTTTTCAAAATTTTCTTTGTAACCAAGACCAGTCTTGTCACTACATGATCGTTGGTTGCTAATGAGTTCATCCAAAGTCTTTGAGTTTTTGGCGTAGTTTTGAAGAGTTTTTCCATTTTTTACTTCCTTTCGTAAGGAAATGATTTCAGCTTCCAATGCTTCTCTTTTCTTGTTGCTTTCCTTTAATTATTTCCAATGTGATTCTTCAATTCGTTTGTATTCTTCAACCTTGATTTTAAGATTTAGGACCTGTTCCCTTTCTGTCTTTAATTTGTCTTCAAGAGTTTTGACATGCTTCTTCTCGACCTTGAGCTCTTTGATAACCCTGATTACTTCATTTTGAAATTCAACCTCGGTAATTTCTTCTTCTTCGTCTCCTTCTTCATCGGATGCCTCTTGTTTATTGTGCTTGGCCATAGACAATACTCTTTCGTTGAATTCTTCTTCATTATCACTGTCTTCTTCGGATGAGGAGTTATCTTCTTTGGAGAAGAAACTTTTCTTAAACAATTTCTTCTTGCATTACTTGTTGAACTTCCTCAAACTTTTCTTTCCTTTCATATCAACCTCATTTTTGTGAGGACATTTGGCTGCAAAATGCCCAACCTCACCACAATAAAGACATATTAATGGAAGTTTACCTTTGAATTTTCCCATACCTGTTCTCATTTACTGTGTGAAATAGGAAAACTCTTTATCTGAGAATTCTTCTTTGTCTTCTTCCTTTTCCTCATCCATACAATTGCAAGTTTTTTCTTTCGGAGTCTTCTTGTCCTTACTATTCTTCTTGGATGCGAAAAATGTTGTTTCTAAGTGAGATGTGCCATCCTATTCTTCAATCCTCATTTCATATGCCGTAATAATTCCATGCAATTCATCTATGTTGAGATTGGTCAGATTCGATCTATCTTCCAAGACAAATACCTTAGGGTAAAAATCTTGCTAGCAAGGTTCTGAGGATCTTTCGGACAACAATTTTTGTTTCAACGGGTTCTCCCACTCCTTCTAATGTATTTGTTGTTTCATCAACACATTGAAAGTATGCAGCAATATCTTCATCTTCCCTCATTTTGAGTTGCTCAAATTTTGCCCTGAAATTTTGAAGCTTTGCTTCTTTCACCTTTGAGTCACCTACATATATATCTTCAAGCTTGCCCCATACCTATTTAGCATTTTTTCAACTAAATACCTTAATATAAACAAATTTGATAAGCCCATTGATAATAAGATCTTTATCCTTTGCATCATATACCATATTTTTCTTACCTTGTTCATCCTAGGTCAGTGCGAAGCCTCTGTCAACGATTTCCCATACTTTGAATCCTTGTGCCAGCAAATGAACCTACATTCTTCCACTCCAAAGTGCATAGTTATTTCCATTGAACAAAGGAACTCTATTCTTAGTATACTCCATGATCTCCTTCCAGTTGTTAGACTATTATTGAAGGAACCAAGCTCTGATACCAATTGTTGGAAACACTGAGAAGGGGGGTGAATCAGTATTTCTTAGCAATTAGCACTTTTAAATCTTTTCAAAGCATTAGTTAATCCTCAATTATTATTAATGTTTATGCAGTAAAAATAGTAAATAAAATAACACAGTAGGTACAAAAATTTTAGGTGGAAAACCCCCTCCGGGTCAAAAACCACCGAACGCTTTTCTAATAAATTATCTAATCTTCAGCCCCAACTGAAATGAAAGCAACAACTTCCTAGGATTCTAGAAAATAATTCTTCTCCAGCTCCCACGGTAAGGACGCCCCAACACCCTGGTTTCTTCAGTAGTCAACTGAATGGATGCCCCAACATCCTAGACCAACCTACCACCCTAAAGTGTTCACAGGTGCCAACGTATAGGCAACTTCATGCTCCATGCTAGCACCTCCCTGCCACCCTATAATGACTGAAATGAGACAAGAGTGAGGATTCCTATACCAGGGACAACGATCCACGATACAATATGATTTACAATGATTTTGATCGAACACCCAATCACATTGTGACCTACAACCCAACCATGAAATCATCCCAACAAAGACTCCTATACCTCCCAATAATGCCTTTTTGACTCTAGGCAGATTGACTCTTTTACAACAATGACTCTTCCAATGATGACACTTTTACAAATGACTCTTTTAAAACTTTACAATGATGACTCTTGGCCTTGAAACTTCTTCACAATATGCAGATGGTTGTCATGTCTTCAAAGGATGTCCCTCTATAATGCCTCCTTTGATTCGATACTTCAGCTCTTGAATTCTTGCTTGAAGTTGTACTCAAATCTTCTTCTACCTGCATGCAAAATTTTCCCTGCGAAACCAATCCCAAAACAAAACAAAATACTCTTCAACTTACCTCTGCCTACAAAACACATGTAAGTGCATAATAATGAATAAATTAAAATTAAAATTACAATGCATACTTGAAGTGTGCTTATCACTTTTGTTGTTGACTTGTTGCAGCAGTAGAAAAAGACTCCTACTCTTGATATAAGCCTGGACTCTACGCAAGACTATATCCAAAACTGACCTAAAGATATATACAATAAAAACTAATGGCAGACCCTAGACTTGTGATGGACCAAGTTCTAAGTACAAAAATAGAGACCATTCCATCAACTATGAAAATACAAGTAACATGAACTTACAACATCATATAGATTTAGCAAACTTGGTGTAGCATCAAAAATATGTAGCATAAAATGTGTAGTATCAAGAATAGGACATCCGAAAAACTAATTGTGACATATAGAGACATAGAGATATAATCGAGACACTATATATTCTTACGTTATCCTGCAAAAACATATGTCAGAGATGATACTAAAAATTAAAATGTAAACACTAATCATACATACCTCGTTGTAGGAGACTTACCCTTGACTGTTAATGTGTGGTCCTTACTGCAGTGATCCTTGAATGCATGTTTTTTTCTTGCCTTCTATGAGCTTAATATTGACTGTTGTATCTATGTAATTTTGGATCTCCAGGGTCTCCAATTTCATCCTGTGGTAGCCCTCGGAGTCCTATTTCCAACCCCATAGGTACGATCAAGATTGGATTCTTCAAGAAATAGTTATTCCCAATCTCCCACGATGACCTAATTATAGATTGGTTCAGTAGAGAGAACTTGCACTAAGTTCCACTTGTCACTTTTTCGACCTTAGGTCCTAAAAATGGTACTCCACAAACTACATTATGTCCTCTATCTGTGACTATTTAATAAAGTTGAACCAAATGCTCAGAGCGAAAGTTAGGACGATTTTCCCAACGTCACCTGTTTGACATGGAATTTGGGAGTCTTCGAAAACCCTAACTTCCTCATATCATATATCCGAAAATTTAGCGAACCAATATCTGAATTTAGGTCATGAGATTCATCATGATTTTGTCTCAAATGGGTTTTAATTATAGCTTCTAAAACTTCGCACAAAAAATGTTATAGCGAAAATTCCACGATGACCTGTTTGAAGCCACAAAATCCCTACTAGAGGAGGATATGAGGGTCATTATTTATATGAATGTATTGAGTTTAGAGAGTCCTCAACAAGTGAATGTTGGAGGGATTTTATGAGAAGCTTTTTTTATTAATTGTTGACTATTCAATGACCACAACCAATTATGAGTGTCATGCCACAACTCAATAGGGTTTTATCCCACTAACTGGGGTTACTAACTTCAAACATGAATATCTCTCAAACCGTGAAGAATTACTTGGTGTGCCATATATCAACAGAAACATCTCGACGAGTAGAATACATCTATAAGATCCTTGACCCTGAGAGTCATTTTTCAAGTCAAAATTCCCATGCAAGTTCGGGGTAGCCCTTGGTGCTGCTTGGGTTGCCATCAATGACAACCACTAATCAACAAGGTTGGACTGAGGAAAATTTCTGCACAGTGCCCACTAAGGGAAAAATTATGCAGTTCAAGCAAGCAGTGGTTTTTACGGGATGGGGCCCTGGGAGGAAAAACTACGCATTTTCAAGAGGCAAGGGGTATTGGGCAACTGAGAGGCTTGAGGGACAGAAATGTGCAGTTTTGGGAGGTAGTGAGCTCCAACTAAGGGAAGGACATTGGAGGAAACATCTGCGTAGTTTTGGAGGTCAAGAAAGTATGGGATTTCTGTCCATTACACATTTCCAGCAGACAAGGGAAAGTCTTGAAGGCTGAATATGCGAAGTGCTCCATTTAGGAAGGCTAGATGAGGCTAGGTTTTTAGGAATCCTATGAAATTTGGCTAAGTGTGGGATCAGTGGAATCAATGTGAATAATGATAGAACTTGACTGTGAACATGCACTTGGACACTTGGCGACACAATGCAGATCATCCAGAATGTATGAAAACATACTTCCCTTAATGAAACAACCTTTGTGAAAACTTATGACAAATACAACTTCGACGATAGACCTTGTGAGGATAATGACGACACTTGTGTAATGGTGTGTGAAACCTTGGAAATGAGTGTGAAACATGTTTATATTATGAGAAAAACTCATTTTCACAAATATTTCCCCTTGATGCAAACCAAAACTCCCCTTTGCATGACAAGTGATAATTCCCATGCCCGAAGATGACACTTGTTATATAAAGATAAAAGTGTGAACAACACTTGGTATCCAAGAAGGGGGCTTGAAATCATCAACTGGCCAATAAATGACTAAGGAATGATTTATCATAGGATCCATGGTAGGCTCCAAAATTCAAGTGTAGGCCGAAATTTTGGAGGGTGTTGCAGCCGCTACAACACTTAGCAACACACTGGTAGAATTCAGCTTCTCTATTTTGGTTAACTCCTTCCCTGCAGGGCCTTGGTTCTTCATGGAGTATTGATTCATCGTGCAGATTATCTTGGCCTTTTCCACTTACCCCATGACTATACATGGTCCCCTATGTACCTTATCGGTCGAACACAACATAAGATTCAGCATAATCACAATGTTTCGAGTTGGGAAGGGTAGTGTAGCTCACGAGCTTAAGATTTTCAGAGTATAATTTTTCATCTATGGTGTTGCTCCACTGCAAGCATGCCTGGAAAATACACCGACGGACTCACATTGGAACACAAAAATTTCTCCGCTGCCAGCGAGCCTAGACAATATCCCGGTGGAGTTTCTTGATTCACCTCTCTGCATAGGAAGCCTTTCTCTTCTTTCGCCTTTATTTATTTATTTAAAGAGAACTATGCCTTGGCACTTATTTATTTAAGGGTGGAAGAGGAATCCCGATTTATTGAGAGCATAAGAGGTTGTTCCTTCAGAGAATCATATAGAGACCTCCGATTTAGGTTTTCTTGTTTAGATTTTCCCCTTCTCCGTTTCTACTAGTTGGATAAGTTTGAGAACACCAAAGCATAAAAAACTGAGAATAGGCATGAGGTTTCTAGACTAGACATGGGTTCATGGTTGGACCAAAATTCTCCTTATGAATGGATCATATTTTCTTCATCGGCCAAAAGATGTATCCAACACAAGAAATACAGACAGATGGCTAGCCAAATTTTGAAGTGTCACAAGACTCTTTATAGGTCATCCACACACATACTAAGAAGCCAAAACAGGTCTAGGCACAACACTTATTCGCATGATGAAAACAAAAGGAGAAAATCAAATAAAAATAAAAAAAGACAAAAAGAAATAAAACACACAAAGAGGAAACAAAACCAGAAGACAAGATAACCAAATGGGTAAAGCAAACATGATGTAGAACCAGAATAAGAAAACAAGGAAAAACTATAGGGAACGAGTGCAAAATGAGTGCAAGAAAGGGAAAACTAGGATGCAGCTAATCCTACTCCTAACCTAATAGCTAAAAGGTCAAGGTCATGTATAATTAAATTTCCAGTGAAGCCACCATAGTTGTTCCCAACCTGCATCCACAAAGATATGAACAATTAAAGCAGATAAAAAGTTATGTGCAACAGAAGATATAAAAACTTGAAAAACTTGCACAAGAAAAGGAAGGTATTTCCTGTGGGCGGAAAGGTGTGGCACACCCACTACTTTTATCCAATTCGCATGTTTACCTTTTCGATGAATACCATTTTTCGACAAACCTCTAAAGCTTCTTGTGGATGTGTCTTCATCTACTCCGAGCTCCTTAGAATATTGAAACTTGTTGTTTGCTACAGAGCTTGCTAGGTAAGAATGTTCCATCATGTTAGAGCCTAGATTTGCCTCAAGCTGAAAAGGCAAGGTTCTAGGTCCACATCAAACCACGCTCAGCCTCGTAGTTAGCCCTACGAGGACAGGAGAGGGCTCTCTCCAAGTCAATCTCAGCAAAAGATAATCAATGGGGATGGAGATGACTGATTTAACCACTAATTTTAGGCTAGGTATTAAGTACAAAGTTTTGAGTTGAGTTTTTGGGGGTTTTCATTGGAAAAAGGGACAGGCAAATTTTGGGTCCGGGGATGAGGCCAGATTTTTGCAGAGTTCAGGTAGGGGCAAGATAGGCAGTAGTTTTGATGCTTTGGATTGAATGAATGGGTGGATCAGACTGGTGAGGAGCCAAGGAGGGAAAGAGGGTCTCAAGAGTCCTCCTCAAACAGATGAAAACATGAAGAATTAAACAAAATATCCAGGCAGAGCATAGCAGTCCAATGAATTCTACCTTAATCTCTCATTTGTTTAATTGCAGAAGGCAAGAGAAGGGAAAATGATACACATAAACATTATTGAACTTACAAATACATAGAGAAACACACCATCAAAACATAGAGCCACATGGATCCCAACAAGTGCTGCAAAACCCTGGTCTTTCCTTTGCCAAAATTGCAGAAATGAAATGTACAATGAAGTGTCAAGCAATCCCAAGTGTCCAACCCTGAAAATGACTGAGAGATTACATGATATAGACTAGCCAAACCCATTCCCTTGCCTTTAGGGGTCGAGCTCATCATTCTAGGAGTTGTTTGAACTAATTCTAAACAAGGAACTGAAATCTAGGTAGTCAAACAACTTACCCCTATATGCTAGGAAACTGATTCATTCATTAAATTTTCACTTTTTAGTGAATGAATCTTCTAGAACAAGTAAATATGTGCCAAAATTACATCATAGTCATCAAGTTACATCAAGATAGATCAATAGTTACATCAAAAAGTAAAACTAGTCAAAACTGGGCGAATTTCTGAGCTAAAGAGTGAAAATGAGGCCAAATTTCTCTATGCGCCGCGCCCAAATTCTGTATGCGTCGTGCCACTTTGGAGCTGATTTTGAGGCACTTCTTGAAGTCCAAATTGAGCCCAAGTGTGCTTGTTGGAAATCCTTGCCTGTCTACTTTCCAACCCAAGTGGAATTTCTGAATTTGGATGTCATTTTCCCCTCCAAAACCTCAATCTCCCAAGACTGCTTCCTGTGTGTCAAAATAGGGGCAGTGAGGTCATTTTTAGGGTGTTTTTGACCCTTTAGGCAACCCAGAACTTGATGAAATCCTTAGGTAATCCATGAGCATACATAAATTTTGATGAAAAATCCAAAAATGTAAATTTTTCCTCCTAGAGATCTCCCAATTATAAGCGCACACCAAGTGGCGCTACGCGTTGGGCAAAAAAACCTGTTTTGAAGCCAAAAAATTAAAAATTGACAAAATTTTCTCCAAATTTCTTGAAATTTGGGCTATAGGTCCCCAATCAAGTACCATGCTCAGCCAAAGAATCTTTGCCCAAAATTTGGAGTCGATCATGCTCCTTTTGCCTCTTTTGCTTCTTTGTCGCCTTCTTCAATTTTTCCTTTAGATTCCTTATTCGTGCCTTGGAACTCATATGTCACGCCCTGTAATGGAAAACCATGTGTCTCAATAATGCTTTATCTCTATCGGCCTTGTCCAGTAGTCTCTCCAAGTGGATGTTGATTCTTTCGAGCCAAGACTCCCGATCCTCATTAATCTCTTGCTCCAATGAAGTGAGCTCAATCCTCCTCCTTTGTGCAGCTTGGCAATTCTCGCGGATGTTTTGTAACTCCATGATTGCTTGCTGATCTTCAAGTTGTTTGTTCCTCTGCTCCAAGTATTTCATAGTCCACTTAGTCCTCTCCAAGTCAAGGGATAAGGCTTTGATCTCTGTTTGCTGCTCCTGGATGATCTCTCTAAGATGTGCACTTTGTGGGCCTATATCTGTATCGTCATCCTGAATAAGAATAAAGTCCCGCTCACCTGAAGGACCCTCATCATGCATTGGCCTCTTGCCTTTGTTCTGTACCTGTGGTGCTGATGTCGGAAGCGAGGCCCCTTCCACACCGGGTGGAGATAACACTCGCTTTGCTGCTGCAAACAATCCTCTCGTGCCTCTCTAATAGGTGACATATGCCAGCACACTAGTAGTCTTTGCCTCCTGACCTCCATGCTGATATGAAGGTTCACCGGTATGATGGAAAACCTCCTGATGAACTGCTGAAGCTGTGAAAAAATCACGGGAAATGAAATCTTCCCATGTGATACCCTGCAAACCAAGCTGATGCACAACAATGATCTTAATGAGTGCATAGTGGTAAATGTTGTTGTACTGCTATTCCGGAGTCTTCTTCTGCACAAGAGTGGTCATCCTCTTGATGTTTTGGCACATGAAATATGGAATGTTCATGAACCTCACTCTCGTGAAATGCATCAGTAACCTGATATGGTATGCATAGAGGCGTGAGAAGCAACCTTCACAACTGAAGTATCTGATAATGAGTTTCATCAACAGCGCATAAGATTCATTCAGAAACTGAAATGGGAATACCCTCATGAGTTGCTTCAAATAGCTAGGCCTGATGTAAGGTTCATAATATGATCTATCCAGTTGCTACCTCTTGTTCCACTCTTCCCCTATATTCGGTATCCTGGTGGCCTGAGAGATGGTTTCTGGTGTCAAAGTAAAGTTTACTCCAACAAGAGTAACATGACTATCATGCAAATGTAAAATAAACAACCGAAATAACTCCTGATGATGCTAGATCTGAGCAATCATCTCACAATACTGAAAGCATGACATTTTCTGAAAGCATGTCATTGCAAGCGGGCAGGCCTGCAATTGAGTTAAGGAAGTAGGCTCTTCTCTGACATGTCTGCCACCTTTTCGAGGCCTTCTAGGCACATTAAGCTCAGTGGTTGAGTCACTGTCTTGCTCATATGATGAATCTGTCTCTGTCATGGTGCTGCAATGTGTATAATAGATGTATGTTTTGAAAATGAGAAATAGGTGCTTTGTTTCCACTGCCAAATGTACCAAAGGGAAATGAGGGATTGTGAGGATGAATACGGGACAGTGGGAAAAGTGGATGATGGAGCTTGCCAAGTGAAATTTAAAATGTGCAACAGTCACTTTGAGGGATGTGGGAATTTAGGGATTTTGAAAGTGATATGGGAAAGGGAGAATGATTGGGAATGATAGGATCTTAGGATATGGAAAATGGGAAGCAGGGATGGGAGGTTAGAGGATAAGGGATTAATTACAATGACAGGATTATGAAAAGGGAAGGGATCACAAGTGGGAAAATAAACTTGGCACCAAAATTATAATTTGAAAACACCAATTTCTCAACACCAAAGGAGCAACTTTTAATATATAGGGTTTATATTCTCACACCTTGAACCTTTAAATCTTCCCTCTAAACAACACCCCACACAAGTTAAATTCACTAGAAGAGCTCTTGAACTTACTTGGAGCAGAAGAAATTGTGAGTTTTGATGACCGAAGTGGCATGAAACTGGCCTGTAGGCTCTATGCGCCGCACACAAACCCAGTGTGCCGCGCCTCCTGGATGCGCCGCGACAGTGTAATTTTACACTGTGGAATTTCGCCCAATGCGCTGCGCGCCTTATGTGCGCCGCGACCTACTCCAATGCGTCATGGCCTCCTCCAACGCATAGTCTCGGCTCTTCAAACAAGAAACTCGCTCCTCCAAACCTCAAGTTGATATCCTTTGACCTCTTGGCACAGCAAAATATGTTTCAAGCAATGAACATGGCTAATGGAGTGATGGGTTTGATTTTCATTGAAGCCCGATGAGTTTTTCTTTGGAGGTTCTGTGCACCGCGCACAAGCTCAGTGCGCCACGACTCGTGGATGCACCGTGCCAATGGAAAAAAGCACTGTGGCAGGAGGCCCAATGCGTCGCGCAGCCTGTGTGCGTCGCGCGCTTACCCAATGCGCCGCACGCACTCTGAACACAGTTTTGGGGTTTGAAAATCACCCTCTCACCACAAACTTCAACTTTTTCTGATCTTCTTGAATGAAAATGACTTTGATCTCATGGAAATATCTTCATAAAGACATGACTTTGATTTTTGTTTCTCATAAACCCATCTTTGTAATGTTTAGCTCGGCACTTTTTCACATTTAATATAACTCTGTTTTTCAAATTTCTTTTTTTTTTATTTTGGCTTAAATGATAAATCTTTTTGGCTATTTTTGCAGGGATAATGGCAATCCTTGACAAAGGAAGACCAGGGCTGCGCCTGGAGATTTCAACAACTGAAGAATTTTGAAAATTACATGGCAATTTATTACAAAACGAAATGACGAATTTTCTTCAAAACAGAGTTTTGAAGAAAAGTCATAATCCATCCATATGACAATAAAATTTTGTGAAATAAAACCTCCCTCTGGCCTGCTGGCATTATTGGACAGTTTGAAGACACAATTTGTGAAACCCTAGACCTAGTGACTGAATTGACTCTGCTGATCAAAAGACTAAAACAGGACTGTAAATGACTTTAAAAACTTGATTAAAAGACCTGAGCCAACAGGTATAAGGCATGAGGGGTAATGAATAAAAAAACCCTCCCGTCAGATTATGGCATGCCCCTAGCGGAATGCAAATAAAAGAACTGAATGAGACACCTAAAAATGAAATGCAATAAGAGAACTAATCTCTGACAGAGGGATGTAAAGACCGACTCTAACACATCCATTCAGCGATTGGATCATAAAATTCATGATGTCCCTCTTGAAAGACATGAAATATTGAAAAAGATGTATTTTTAATTAAAGGAGTGGAATCACAATGGGAATATAGTAAGGAAAAATAGATCTTATCATTCTCAGTGGTCATGCCAAGACAGTGAAGGCCTGCCAAAACCATCAACGAAGGTTGAAGTGCCTCGCCTACTTGAAAAAAATATGAGTAGAGAGATGTTGAAAAATGAATATCAAGGGTTGTGAAACGGCTATCATTGGATGGGCTGATGGGAAAATGATAAGCTGAATGGCAATCATCAAAGATAGAAAAATGATTAGATGAGTTGATTAAAGCATCAGATTCTTAATTTTCCATAAGCGAAGAAAATCAATTTGAATTGTCTCGTGGATGCTTTGAATAATCGAACCAAGTTCCTTGCAAGCCAAATATGAGAGACCATTTTCCTGAAACTGGTGACAAATTGTACAAGCATCGTAGTCATCTAAAGAGTTTAAAAAGGATGCTAGTACCAAAAATGTATGAGACCAGCTCGGACATGGTGAACGGCGAATCACTTTATTCATGTGACAACTTGTGCATTCATTCTTACTCAAGAGGATTTCTGGTTCGATGAGAGGACAATTTTGCAACATAAAATTCGCAAGAGGACCTAGGAGCCGACAATCAAAGGATGAATTCGATAAGCATGATTCCTTCGGGAAAATATAGTCCTTTGAGTGATCAACTTAACAATTCCATGACTCTATGAGAGATGCCCATTCCGAACCTAAGCTTGATGCGATATATTTTCATGAAGATGAAATTGGCTCTAATATATTCTTGAATTCGGTCAGAAGTAAAATCTTGAAAATTTGAAAGGTCACACCCAGAATACCAAACATTTTTCACAAGGAAATTTATATCAAGTGAAACCATGCAAAGAGACGGATTGTGCGAGAGAAACTAGATCTGAATTTGTTTGGGGGTCTTACTAGAGTCGCGAGATCCTGACATAACCACCAATGGAAGTTGAAGTGCCTCAACTCCCTAACAAGTCCTAAAACTTCCCAGGGTTGTAGAATCACATTTTGAAGCTTGAACCAAATCATGCATGGTTTGAGGATAGTTGATATTGTTGGTGTCAAGAAGACCATCATTCATCAGATAGCACCAATCTCTATCATAGATTTTTCTGGAATTTTCAACTTCAACAACCAGATTGCTCAAGTTGGAAGACTCTTTTGATCACAAATTCAAAGATAAATGAATCTGTGAGATATCATGAGAAAGTTGAATTGAAGAGTTGTCCTCATGCAAGAGAAGAGATGATGAGGGGTGGGAAGGGTTCTCTATGATTTGACTATTTTTAATTTCATCATGGATAGCCTCACCACATTGTATCAATCGAGGGGATAACTCATCGGATGAAGAAATTGAAGGGCATGGAGTATCTTCGTCACAAGTAGATGCGTTTTAAACAGTAGGACACAAGGGATAGTGAGGTGAAGAGGAAGTTTTGATATGAACATCTTCTTTGACCGAACCAGATTTTAGATCTAAATTAAAATCTTCATGAGAAACCGAAAGATCGCGTGATATGCTTGGGCATTCGTCACAGCATACAACAATAGAGTCATCCTCATTCGAATGATCACTGCCCAAGGTTGGGGGTTGATTGAAAGAATTGATTGCATTGGATTGTCTACCGATATTAGCATATTGAGAATCATCCAAGAGTGGAAACTCATTACTTTGACATGGAATATTCTGAAAAAAAGAGAGGAAATATTGAAAAGCACCTTCACCTTTCTTCTCCTCTACCTGTGTAATGTGACTATTTTGTACATGATCACAGTTTGAGCTAATAGCATGAGAAACAAGAGAGTGTGAGAAACTAGCTGGTGGAAGAGATTTCTCAAGCGGGTCATGGTGAAAAGAGTCAAGATATGTAGATGATAGAGGATAATAGAAATTTGGATTAGCTTTGAAACTAGAGTTGTGAACGGTGACAACATCTTGTGAAATGCAGGAGTGATTCGTCACCATAGGCTTCATAAGCCATTCTGGACTTTCCTCCATTGAATCTAAATCATGAAAAGTAGAAGAAGAATGAGAAGATGGATTGGTGATTTGATTCGCAGATTTCCCAATTTTACAACCACCACAAGGAGGCACCTGCATCGGGACTGGAAAGGGAGAGGGACAAAGAACAAAAGTGGCATCAAGCTCCTCCTCTGAAATCTTAGGTGCCTCATGATTCGTAAGAGTTGGGGAAGTAGGAAAATCAAGAGGTTCAGGTTCAATGTATGAGGAGACAAGAACCAAGCGCTCAAACTCTTGTTTCAAGAAATCCCAGGTCAGATGTTTTTTAGGAATTTCATAACATAGGTGAAGGAACCAATCAGAAAATTCTCAATTGGTTCATCAGGCTTCATTCTTAAAATATTGATTCTTCCACAAACAACTTGGCAGTTATACTTATTAAAGGCTTTATGAAGCATCTTTGCAAGTTGGTCGAATGAATGGATAGATAAATGGGTGATGCATGACACCCATGATTAACATGACCTTCGAATGTGAGGGTGAGTAATCTAGCCATGACATATTTGAAATGTATTATGATAGAAAAACAAAGGCAAACATCTTGAAACAGATGTTCACGAAAAGTTGATTCACCCTTACCATCGAACTTAAATTTGGACAGGTTATGAATAACTTCCGCAGGGATGGCACAATTAAGCTCTTTGGAGAAACATCATGGGATTATGATTTGGGGAAGATCCATTTTAAATAAGAGATTCAAACTAGACTCAATGGGCACATCCTATTGTCTAGCCCTCCTTCTATCGCTATTTTGTTGACAGTGTTGGAAATCTGTTAACCAAGGGGATCTCCCTGATATGAAGTCCCAATCAAACCTCACACCATTTGGTGTAGGAGTCCCATCTAGTATAAAGTCTCGGTTTCCAAATACTTAAAGATCTTCCTTGGCTCTAGTTATCAACACAGGAGAGTGATGCAATGGTATCTTCGAAAAGAAAGGGGAGTGTGACTTGTGAGTGTGTAGTGCAACTATATCGAGGTTCCTCTTCTGCAAAAGTGGGGGAGAGAAATGTGAGCCTCTAAGTGAGAGGTAATAGTACCACCCAGGAAGAGACACGCGTGAACTAGAAGGAATTTTCTAACATCTAGTGGAATAATCCACATCATATGTGACGATCGTTATAACCAATAAACAAGGAAATATTTTTCTAGTATCCAGTGGAATAATCTACAGGGATGGGACAATGATAACAACCATTACGATACATTCTCAATAAGATAAGCACTAAAATAACTGAAATAGTTCAACTATCTTAGTACATGTGAAATCAAACATGAAATACAAACGTCCACAGAATAGTCTCACAAAAATTCATAGTTCATGCATTAATAATGTGTTGGCCTTAAAAGGCTTGTGTTATTAAGCAAAAAGTTCCAAGACACATATTTACATTGTACATCATTAGTCGAAGTAGTGGAACATTGGAGTCACTCTTTGCTCCTCAAAGAACTAATTGATCTCTCTAATGTCTTGCGAGAGAAGCCAAGGTGAAATTCCCTTTGCTCATACAATGAGGGGATATATATAACCAAGGGGTGATGCTTCCTCTTTGTGACTCTTTGACTACCCTCATGACTATTCAACTTCCTATGACTCTCCATATTCATGTGTGTCCTTTGGACTTCCACTTTACAATACATTTGAATATAATATACATGGTCCACCATGATGATGTAGCATATGACATCTCATGACAAGACATGGCATAGCACTGTTGATGTAAACTGCTTGGACGTTGTGGCAGGGTTAAGCCATTCTTATTGTTGTGAGTGATGTATTGTTCATAATAATCTTGTCTTCCACCTCCTCATGGCTTGGTGACAAGAATATTCAATGGTCTCAAGTCTTGGGTTGTGGTCGTGAGTTGGTGTCCCTTTGTTTTTCCTTGATAGATCAGCTTGCATGCTCATCTACAAAAATGACATTTGCATGTCTTCCTCCTTCATCTCCTTCTTCATCATCCCGCTAGGTTCCTATATCAACAATTCACTCATGATGAGATGACATCAACCCAAAGACATCCTAGACTGAGATGGTGCACTCTGGTCTAGGGACTAAGCCAGGATTGAGTTACAAGTTATGAAGGGAGGCTCAGTGACTATGCATTGCATAGTCCCAATATCCAGGGTTGAGGCTTGAGGCGTGGAACTATGTAATGCGCAGTTCAGGCTAGGCTAAGGGACAGTCTCTGTGAAGTTTTGAGAGACAGTGAGTCTAGCTGAAGGAGGGGCCACTGTGGAAGATTTGTATGCAATTTTGGAGAGGAATACTGATTGACTTCTGCGCAGTTTTGGGAGACAGTGCATTAGAATGAGGGGAGAACCATTGAAGGCAGCCTCTACGCAGTTCTGGAAGGGAAAGCTAACTGAAAAGATTGTACAATTCTAGAAGGGAAGGTTGGGTCTTGGGCTCAAGAATTGTGCAATGAAGCAGTCCTGGGGGATAGGAACTGCACATTGCGCAGATCCAAGGGTCAAGGTCATAGCCTGCTGACTAGAACTACGCAATGTACAATCCAGGCAAGCTAGGTGCAGCCAAATTGAAGGGCAAGGGAGCTTCTTCAGAAAAGGCTAAGTGTTGGACCAGTGAAATTGACAAGTGAAGTGATGGAGCTTAGATTTTGTCCTAACAATTAGAATACTTGAAGAATCAACAACATTGATCACCCATCACACATGAACAACACTTTCGCTTGTATGTGAATGCTTCATGACCAGTTACGCCAAGTGGGACACTTACGATGGACTTTATGACGACCGTGATGACACTTATGTGACAGTGCTCAAAACTTTGTGAATAAATGTGACAAGTGTTTACATGGTTATTAAAACTCATAAACACAAATTTGAGCCCTTGAAACCACCAGAATGATCTTATGTATAAAATGTGACATCCATCATGAAAAAAGATGGCATCTTGCTTATCTTGCGAAAGGGAGCGAAACGTTTAGCAAAAACACATGGAATGACTTTCAGTGTTTGCGAACATACATGTCATTGAAGACATAATGATATGATAATGATAAGTTGTCCTTCATACTACACCAAGAGGTGCATTTCAACTTCATGAAAGATTTTCTTTGTTTTTCGTACCTACCCTCCAAGGGGTTGTGAATCAGATGGAGTCTTCATGCGTCTTGATATCCGATCTTCTATCATACCCCAGGGTTCCTTGATCTTCTTGTCTGATGATTATCTTTTTTCCTCAACTCCTTAAGAGTCATCTAACATGTCCTCCTTCTTCGTCTCCTTCTTCCTCATCTCTCCATAGTGTAAAACAGTACCTGCATCTACAACTCACTCATTACGAGACGACATCAATCTGAAAAACCCCTAGTCAAAGATGTCACATGACAATCCATTGGTTGAGACAGAACTGAGTAACAAGGCAGGGGAGAAGGCCCAGTGACTATGCAATTGCACAGTTCAAGCAGTCAAGGGTCAAGCTTGATCACTTAGACTACGCAGTGAGCGGCTCAGGCCAGACTGAGGGAAATTTCTGCACAGTTCCCACTAAGGGAAAAATTTCTTAATTCAAGCAAGTAGTGGCTGCTGCGAGATGGGGCCTTTGGAGGAAAAGATGTGTAGTTTCAGGAGGCAAGGGGGAGTGGGAAGCTGAGAGGATTGAGGAACAGAACTATGCAGTTTTGGGAGGCAATGAGCTCTGGCTGAGGGAAGGACACTAAAGGAAGCACCTGCCCATTTTTGGAGGTCAAAGGAGGTTGGGCTTTCTATGCATCATGCAATTCCAGCAAATAAGGGAATGGCTTGAAGGTTGAAGATGCAAAGTGTGTAGTTTATGAAGGTTGGATGAGGCTAAGTTGCTAGGAATCCTACAGAATTTGGCTAAGTGTGGGATCAGTGGAACCAATGTGAACAGTGATAGAACTTGATTGTGACCACACACTTGGACACTTGGCGACATGATGTAGATCATCTAAAACATATGAAAACATACTTCCCTTAATGCAACAACCTTTGTGACAACTTATGACAAGTGTGACTATGACAATAAACCTTGTGAGGATAATGATGACACTTGTGTAATGGTATGTGAAACCTTGGAAATGAGTGTGAAACATGTCTATATGATGAGAAAAACTCATTTTCGCAAAGATTTCCCCTTGATGCAAACCAAAAATCCCCTTTGCATGACAAGCGATAATTCTCATGCCCGAGGACGACACTTGCTATATAAAGATAAAAGCGTTAATGACACTTGATAGCTGAGAAGGGGGCTTGAAACAATCAAGTGACCAATAAGTGACTAAGGAAAAATCAACCATAGAATCCATAGCAGGCTCCCAAATTCAAGTGTAGGCCAAAATTTTGGAGGGTTTTGCAACCGCTACAACACCTACTTAAATGAAAAAGAAGTTTTCTAAACCTTAAAACTTTGTGACCTGTGTGTGTGTGTGTGTGTTTACAAATGCATTATGTAAGATGATGCAGTCAAGGAATGACGATGTTCCTTGGTATAATAGCACTTTGGTAGAGAACCATCATAGTAGTATGATAACTAAGTTTTCCTTAAAAATATGACTATATGCATGGCAGGAATTGTAATTGCCATGTTTGGGTAACCCAATAAGGCTACGTAATGGGTCTTAGGAAGCTTGGAACAATGAAGTGGGTTGGTATATTCCATGGGACAATGGACATTGATATGGAAACAAAGAAAAATGGCACAAAGGAGGTTCTCTCAACCTTGACTCTATTTACATATGAAAACATGTATTATGTTCATGATCATGCTGACATATATGTGTGTGTGTGTGTGTGCCATTATGTCTAACAAGGTTTTATCAAGGGTCATTCTTGTGGAAGAATGATGGTTTGTATTTAATCAATGCAAGTATGGATGGCAATAATATATTCCTAGTTGTGTGAAGAATAAATTGGGCAAGAGGTAGCCCTAGCTAAGTTATGATCTGATAGTATGTAACTACAACTCTTAAAATTGTGCCATGTAAACGTTATGAACAAGAAATGTTGAAGGCTATGTAAATAGGTTTATTATAAATAACTTGGATCCTTGGATAAAGGATGAGGCGCATATATTATCAATTTCAATGCATACAGGTAGACCACCTAGATCTAGGGGTTTCCTAAGCATGGGAGTAGTGATGGGAGGTATGATGATGGGGAAATCATGGGGATGCATAAAATGCGCCATGTATATTTTTGTGTACCTGTTGTGTTGTGTCACGTATATGTATGTGTGTTGTGTTGTACACTATGTATACATGCATGTGTGGTGTAGTTTGTTGGGATAATCAAGTATGGATTGTATGGACTTGTGTGTTGTGTAATGTGGAAGTTGTGATGATAATAGAGTTTTGATGGGAGGTGAGATGGTAAATATTATCACTGTCGATAGAAAACTACCAAGGTTGGTAGTGCCCACACTCGTATTGAAGTGATTGAGAGGTTGGGGTTTCTTAATTATATTCATATCCACCATTGGGTGCTTGTCAGGTTTGGAAAACGATCTAGTGTGTGGAAGTCGAAGAAAAGTGAACAAAAGAGAAGGCATTGGATGCTTTCCAAGTTTGGAAATCAATCCAATGTTCGTACGAGGTCTAAGAAAAGAGAAGAGAAGGCATTGGGTGTTTGCGGGGTCTGGAAACCTATCTAGCGTGTGTATGAGGTCAAAGAGAATAGAAGGCATTAGGTGCTTGCAGAGTCTAGAATCCAATGTAGTGTGTGTATGAGGTCGAAGAGAAGAAAAGGCATTAGATGCTTGTCGGGTTTGGTAATTGATCCAGTGTGTGAAAGAAGGGAGAAGGCCATTGGATGCTTGTCAAGTTTGGAAACCTATCCAATGTGAGTAAAGAGAGAAACAAAGATCAATTCAAAGATAAGTATTAGTATTGCATTTCATTTTATGAATTTCGTATTCAGGAACATCCTTTGATATTTTAATTTATGATGATTTGATCTACGATCTAATTTGGCTTTTTGTGATAGGAACAAAAATGGAATTGCAAGTGTCACCTCATGGATAAGCTACTAATGAGGTCTAATTTAAATTACTGCAATTTCTTTATATGGAATCTCATGGAGATTTTTGTTATGATATAGGAAAGCATGGAATTGCTCAGTTTGGGTGAATGGAGCTAGACGTGAGACTAATAGTTGAAGTGAATGTCTTAAAGCATGCAGTGGTACGCTGGAGTTAAAGATTTCATAATAAGGCCATTGTAGGACACTAGCACCAACAGTGTCCACTCATTTCCATGAAGCATGCCATGAGCGGTATAAAATTGTTGAGGTAGGGACTTCCCTTGGTTAAGAAATTCTTCTAATGTGAGGAAGCCTTGCCAAGGAATGGATCGCCCAAGGGACTAAGTAGAGAAAGGGATGCCTAAACTTGGAAATTCAATGTCTACACGGAAGGGGGACGGAATCACCTGAGGGACTAAGAAGCAGAGAAGGGAATACCATAAAATAAATTGGTTTAAATGTGTCTTGAGCATGGCTAATTTGAATCATAAGCACATTGGGGTAGTTCCAGGAAGCAATGGGTTTGTAACGGTTCATTGATGGAACAAAGAGGGCAAGGGATAGCAGCACTGGATAATAGAGTCATGAAGCACTCCAGGTAAAAGGAAAGCTAGAAAGTTGGATTGATGAAGCAAAGACACCCTCAAATTGCAAAAGAGCCACAGAAAGTGGCTAATCTAATGAAATTTCTACACTTATTTAGTTGTTGGGCGAGAAACTATATTGTGAATTTTAATTGTAAATCGAGTTGCAACTATAAAGCTCCAAATAGTTGTGCTTCATTCAAAACATGTTTTTAATTATGTTCAATATTAGAACACCAAGGAGAGTATTCCTCCAAGGCGGAGGGGTTTGTGAGGGCCCCTCGCTAATTCCCCTACAATACAAATTGTAACTATTCATTATATTATAAAGGTTGAGATGTGGGACACATATTTCAGAGCTTGGGGAGGAGGTTTCTTAGGAGATTAAGGAAGTGGTTATTAGTACTAGTCATGGGCTGACTGGTGAGCCTTAGTGGGATTGATCATATACTAATTAGTTACAAAATAAGGACAAGCCCATACCTTGTTGGGAAAAAACCATAAACAAGAAAAGGACATAAAATTAATTGGAAGGAATGGTTAGTTTAGGCTGATTGGTGAGCCTTAGTGGGATTGATCATATACTAATTAGTTGCAAAATAAGGACAGGCCCATACCTTGTTGGGAAAAAACCATAAACAAGAAAAGGACATAAAATTAATTGGAAGGAATGGGTTAGTTTAGTAGGATAGCATGCCTACAAACTCTAATGGTTGCACTAAATGGTTGAGAGGTCGAGAGACTAAGAAAGGAGAGACCAATGTAAAAAGAAGGGGATGGAGAGAGAGGTAGATTGAGAAAAACAAGACTCTTAGTGCAAGAGAGGGAGGGACAAATACCTTGAAACAACATGCAAGAGAAAAGAGAAGGCACCTAGAGCTTTCAGAGAAGGCACTCTCGGAGGGAAGAAAAGGGAGACTAGTCTAGAGGCAAAGAAGCTCATGTGCAGTTGAGACAAACCTGCTATGAAAAACAAAGACAGATATTTTATCCCAGGTTACAGATGTGCAATGTTCTAGTGGCCTATGGGTGTATGGTTTAGGGTTAAGGAATTGGGATGTTTAACCACTTGGTTTCTCGTTGGAGATAGGAGGATCTTTGGATATATTTATCCATGTATTTAACAAAGTAGCAGCACAAGTTATAAATGTATTAATAACCATATATTTATGGACAAATGATGTGGAATCATCACGAAATGAATAGTGGATATGCAACAGTGGACCCCCCCCAACCAGGTCAGCAATGGGAGAGGGGGGATCCATGTTTTAATCATAGTCATTGAAGTTTTTAGGTGCTTAATGGTTTTTTATGCATGGGTCCAAAACCTTGAATGGGAAATATAGTAGCAAACCCCCCCCCCCTTCCCATGTCAACAAGGGGAGGGGCAGTCCACATTTGAATTTGATCCAATGAAATATATGGAGGCACCATCACCGTTGGATGACCCCAAAATTTATATAACAGAGAATTTAGGATTTGCATGGGGTAGGGCCTTTGGTGGGAACCAAGTCCATAGAAGCTAGTGATGTGGATGGAAGGGTGACGTGATGACATCACTGTGTGACACATGGCACCCTTATTCAACCTTTTGGTGGGTCCAAATGGGATAAAATCAAGTGACACATTGCACTCCCAAAGGAGGCCACGTTGGGGTATGACACCAGATGACATCATTCCGGCATTTTAGGTTGAAGACATCATCTTCGTGGGTTTTGTTTCAGAGAAATGTGATTTGCAAGGGCCTTGAGTCTTGCTAGGCCATATGGCCAAGTTCTAGAATCATTTGTTGGGGGCCCTTGGAACTTATGTAAATCAATGGTCAAGGTTAGCGCTCAACGGATGGTAGAGATCCCATTGCAAACTCCCCCTTCCATGTGAGTACAAGAAAGTGGGGGGTCACACAATTTAATCATGATTGTCAAATTGTGGGAGCACGTCGGATCCATTGATGGTGGTAGTGGAACAGTCAAGAGGAATCATGATAATGGGTCCCAAATGAGATCAATGGTGGGGAGTAACATTGGATGGATGGTGGGGATCTAATTGTGCACCCCTCCCACTGCCATATCAATACAAGGAAGTGGGGGTCACGCATTCCAATCTCAACTGTTGAAGTTGGGGAGGCATATGGACTGTAGGATGATCCTAGGGCCTTGAGACCACACGGAATGTGATTTGGCACACATGGCATGTGTCGTGGACCCACCAGAATAAGGAAATGGAAGTCACATGGAAATCCATGTGGCAATGCCTGGTGACAAAGCAGAAGGTCAATGGCCAAACTTTGAATGGCCATAATTTTTTATCTAGAGGTTGGATTGAGGTAAAATTTATATCGCCAGAAAGGTATTTACAAGATGAATTTAATGGCGCTTTTGATTTTGTGTTTTGACAAGGTTGAAAAAGAGTGAAAATTTAGATCCCATTTCCATAACTAGGTTTTGGAGGTTAGGTCGTTGTAGTAACTACCTCCTTCTATCCTTAGTGTGGGTTTATGGCTTATAATGGTGGTGTTACACATTCTTCAAGTCTAAACTTCCATTATTTCATTGGGATTTGGAATCGTCTTGTCCACATTCCTTAATTAGGGCGGGAAATTTTGCCCTGGAGTTTGATGCAACTAAAAGAATCAAGAAGCATAATATTTCTGCAATGAAAGAAAAAGAAGAAAATAAAAATGCAAATGATGGTTGATACATAAGATAGCACATGGGAAAAGGCCTAGCATGAGTTCTACCCTCCTCATTATCCATCACCCTGTTCATGAGCACATGATGCAAATATTACATCAAAAGGAACCTTTTCATGCCCCAAGCCTAATGAGCAATCAATTATCTCATCTTAAGGGGTAATATTAAACACTACATCATAAAGAGAAATATTGAACCATGGACCGTAACACAAGGAATTATCAAGAAATAGTAAAAGGCACGCTAGATGGGTAGAAAAAGTAGGCCAAGCAGGGTAACTCATGCCTCTACTATTTCTCCTTCATTTACATTTATACACTCAGAATGTGGACTTCCCCATTAGCTAATCCCCTTGATCATGGAACTTAGCCATGAAACCTTTTCCCCTCGATTCCCACGCATTTACATTAACACTTATTGATCAATGGGTTGACCTTGGAAATGTCACTTCCCCCTAAGGGTTGGAAGCACCTAATAGGGTTGGTCATTGGCCACCTCCATCAAGGTAGGGAACACCTTTACGGAACTTGGTTTAGTTAGATATCATAAGTTGATCCAAGTTTGAAGTATTAATATGACCTTAACATGAAAGTTTAGTCCACTTAGACACTTATATGATCTTAGTATTTGATGAATGGTTTCTTTTGCTGGAGTTTAAGTTAGTTTTTTTAGGTGATCCACAACATCTCAAGCCTTGTGGGAACCCACTTTGTGGATACCAAAGCCTTTCAAAGAGGTTGATGACTTAGAAAATGTAGTGTTTCCTACTTGCATCAAAGCATTGGCTTTATGATGACTTGATCATATGATACATGTCCCAAAGAACACATGGGACCCAGGACGTTGATCTTATTTGACCCAACAAGGAGGATTCTTGATTATTACACCACTACACCTAGCATGCCCCTAGGCTAGCCTTGACACCACTTGATAGGAAGTCCATGATTCAAAGCCCATATGAAGATGGTATTCCATGAGATGACTAGGGAGGGCTTGCTACACCTAATGGAACCTTAATGATGGAGGGATAAACCTTGCGTTGGCCATTAGAGACCCATGACATGACATGGTGACACCCCATCTAGATTTGGGACCTCTGGGGATGATTTGAGGTGGATTTGAGGGCGCTCCTCAAATTATGTGTGATCCTAGAACACAAACACAATTTCCAACCTTCGTATCACAATGACATGAAATTTGGATCCCAAAAATGGCATGACATCAGCGTTTTCAAGGCTTACGAAACACACATGTGGGAATTTATGGCATGTTTTAGCATTGAGCTAGTGGGTTGGCTCATAACCCAAGGATTAATTTTTTTCAAACTTTTTTTAATGGCTTCTTATGATAATATTAGTTGAGGTGGACCTCATAGAAATAGAGGTCACCTCACATTTTATTATCATCATCACGTGTGGACTATTTTAGGCTCCCTACAGGATTCCAACTTAGCTATTGTAGCTTGTATTCTTGTGGAGATGTGATATGTGTGAATAACTTTGCTCCTGGAGACTAACTCTTATTGTGAAGAAATCACTTTGGAGGAATTGTTCATGAATATCATGTGAGTATTTTTATTGTTGATTATTTTTCTTATGGTTATTGCATGGAATAATTGTTGCTAGGGTTTCTATGTTCTTGTTAAATTGAATATCTTTCTATGGAATCTTGGTAAAGTATTGTATGTTTTAACTAGAGAATGTATGACATCCCTTGAGTACCTTCAAGTAAGTTTTCCTTGCGATTTTATCCCCTCATAAAGTGATAACTAGGGTTTTTCTTGCCCTTACTCCCTTTTGTGGTTTTATATCTCCATAAATAGGTTTCCATTAGACTCCATCACCCAAGGAACAAGAATTGGATTCCAGATAGGTGATCATACCTCATTGAAAATATCTATAAACCTATTCTCTCTCTATTCTATGTTTCCAGCCCTTCAAGGCAAGTTGTTAGGCTTGGGTTTAGGGTCGAATTCAATAAGGAGTGTGTTCGCTTGTTATGAGGTCATACATGTGGACTAGGTCTCATTGCATCAAAATCTATCATTTTCCATGGTTAATTTTTCCTCCTTAGGGCTAACATCACAAGCCCTAGGTAATTTTTCCCTAGGAAACCTTAAATTAGCACCAAGGATCCAACGTAGGGCTTGTTGAAGGCTTATCATTCATTTGTTGATCATATCAATGTTTCACAAGCCTTTTCTTAGTCTTATGTATGTTGGTAAGCCATTATCATTTATTCTTCCTTAAACCCTAAGTCATAAGTGTCTTTGATAGACCTCTTGTAGAGCATGCTATCCCTTGTCTTATTGAATTGATCCTTTAAGTTCGACTGCCCTTCTTGAGCTTATCCATTTGTCACCTTTGAACCATATACTTCGAATATTTATTAAGTGACTTATATCAGGAAACCTCCCTTGCGGTGAAAATACAAAAAAGAGTAGGAGGTGGAGTGTTATGGTGACAGTGGGCCTCCACCTCATTGTCGTCCCTTGGTATATTTCTTGCCTTGTGAGGCCTCTCACAAGACCTACTAGATTTTGAGGAAACATCCTTTGGCATCGTTTCCAGGGAGGATTTGAGTCAAACTTCAAGCTTCATTCTCCCTTGAAGAGAACATTTAAGATGAAAAAATAGCTTATCTTCTGGCGAATCCTAAAAATAATCCTATTAAAACCCTTGGTAGCTCTTCTAAGGATATTATAGCTCCAAGAAAGAATAATACTACCCTAAAAACTATCAACACAACTACATCCCCTGTGGTCCCAAAAGGTCTTTTGGTAAAAACTTATTTATGGATAATACCACCCCTAACACCATGCACAAGCTTGGCTCATTATTTCATTTAGGCCATTGAATTTAACAAATTCCTTGATGTTTTTCATCCATCACCATAGAAATATAGAGAATGGTCGCCTAAATTCAATGGTACAAATGCTATCACTACATAAAAACATATGTATGAGTTTTATTGGGAAGTGAATGCCAAGTTGATCATGGATGAGGATGTATTCATGGTGTTGTGTGCCTTGAATTTAGAAGGAATGGAAAGGGATTTGTACCTTAGTTTACCCTAAGGTAGTATCATGAATTGGGATACCTTTCACCAAACACTCAAAAAATGATGGGCCATAGTCAAGGAAGGTATCATGCTCCTTGAGAATATCCTAGAAGCTAAGAAAACTAAAAATGAAAATGTTAAGGAATTCACTCAATGTTTTCAAAACCTACTCAAGGAAGTCCTTGATCTATATAGACCAACTGATGACACTATACTTGAGAAGTTTGTACGAGCTTTCCCCGGAATTTGACATATGATTTTATAGATAGAAGCATCAACCTTTGGATGAGGCTAAAATCCTAGTTGTTGAGATAGAGAAAAATATGAATGAAGCTAATATTGACTTGTTCACTTATCCTAGGGCTCAAATTTAACCTAAGGCTAAGCCTAGCTCCCAAGTGGATCCTACATTGCAAGAATTTTCCCAAAAATTTGATAAAGTCACTAATGAGTTGATGCAATGTAAAATGGAAATGATGGAGAAGCTAACAATGTTGGAAAGATAATCAAAACTTCCCTCCTAAGCCACAATTCAATAAGGAAAAACCTCTCAATAATAAGGCACCTATGGGAGATTATTCGCCCCAACAAAATGTTCCAAACACCCTTGCCCCAACGAACTTGGTGGGACATGAGTAGTATCCTTGTTTCCAACCCTATGATGAATTTAATACTCCAAAAGAATTCCCATATAATCAAGTGGAAGAAGAGGAAGTCCCAAAGGACCTCAATGTCATCAATGACGATGCCCCATTTGATATCTTGCTTGGTGACTTTTACTTCCATCCATAGCCTGATCAAATCCATGATGAAGACACAAATTATCAAGACGAGTCAATCATGGTAGTGGAGAATAATGGGAGATTTAAGGGATTACAATACTCTAGGAGAAATGTTAATCAAAACCAAGCAAGCACAAGATCTGACATTACCTCTCAAAAGATGGATAAACCTCCTATACAATCTAAAAATGTGCCCAAGCCAAAACCTCAAAATTCTGATTTAGTTTTGGATGTAGACATAACCAGTGTTTTGGATAAAAGGAATGTACATGTTCATCTTTTGGAAATAGCTAAGCTTGAGCCCTAAAGGGGGCAAGTTAGGAAGGCTTTCAACATTGAAAAATAGCCTGAGGATTCATTCTACAAAATATGTGTATTGATAAAAGGAATGGAAGCATAAGCCACTTTTCTATCCTTAGTAATAAATAACCTCATTTTGCACAATTATATGCTTGATTTTGGTGTTTTTTCTAATGTAATTCCTTTGAGAGCCATTAATAAATTATAAATGGATATCACCAAGCCTTATGAAAATGTATGTGGTTTTGATTTAAATTTTGTACTAGTGTATGGCCTTATAAAATATTTCATGGTATCCTTGGCAACCAATAAAGTTATATTGGTGTTAATGTATATTGTAGCCATAGATGTACCTGATGTATGGGGGATGTTATTATCAAGGAAATGGTGTGTCTCAATTGGAGGACACATACAAATTGACTTGCCATATATGACTATATCTACAACTAATGGAACATCTTTTGTCCTGTACAAGGAACCGCAAATTCTTGATCATGTAGAAGATATGGAGCCTTTAATGTTCTCCAATACCATTGGAAAGCCAAGGGTTAGCAAAAATCATAAGGGTGTAGGTCAAAATCAATCCAAAGGAACTCCAAAGTTGAAAGAAATTAATCCTTCCCAAAATGTATGGCGTATCAAAAACATCAACAAGAAACAAACCTTTACAAAGAAGCACTTGCTCTAAAATACGAGTAAAGAATACCAAGTAGGTGATCTTGTACTGGTATATATGTACCCTGTTTTGATTAGGATCCATGGAAAAGTAGGGGTCAGATAATTTTATATTGCTAAACTTGATGGTGAACTCTTACCTTCACTGGTAAGGGGGAATCACCTCACTTTGTTCGATGGAAACTAATTTTATCATGCATGTAGTTATTTGCATTACATATTGTGTGAGCATTATGAATCTTGCATTCTCATATTATTATGTCGCATCATAGAATAGATTTCATGTAAATATATTTTATTTTCCTGTATGTATTTTACTATTATTATATAAAACCAAGGTGATAACAACACCTAGTGCACATGCCCCCAAACAAGTTGATTTGAGTGTGCAGATGATAGATCTATGAGCCCACAAATTTTTGGATTTGTCATGAACTCCTCGTTCAAGCATATGGATATTTCACTCTAAAATGAACTCATGTCCTTGAGGTGGAGCCAAATATTACCCACCAAAATGGGTAACCCTATAAGAGGAAAATGTTCTCCTACATTTGAAAATCAACGAGCCAGCAGCCCCTGATATTCACTATTGGATGTTTATATTCCATGTGTCTCGTCCATCTACATCAGCCACATACCTCTCACCATCCGCAATTCCACTTGAATGAAGGTGGGATACTATTCAAAAGGTACTTTGATTATTTTTCAACCGAGTGCTTATACTTGTTTGTTTTGGGCATTTAGTCTGGATAAAGGTGTGATATGAAAGATTGATTGATCTTGATTATAAATCTACCCTCTCATAATACCAAGGGGTTTAATCTTTAGCCCTACCATTGGGACCTCCCTTAAGGATTTAGGGTTATAGGAGGGGCACTACATGGAAAACCTAAATTGAGATAGTGTGTTCATTCTCCCTTACACCATACTTAACACCTTACATGCCACATTACAAGCCCCTTATACCACCTCCATTCTACGGATCTAACTTCTCATTAATTCATTGAGATTTGGCACCCTCTTGTCCACACTCCTTGAGTAGGCCTTGGAAAAACTACCCTAGATGTTGATATAGCTAAAAGAATAAGAAAACATAATATGGACACAATGATAGAAAAAGAAGCAAATCAAAATGAAAATGACGGTCGGGACATAAGATAGTGCATGGGAAAATTCCTAGAATGAGCTCTACCCTCCTCATTCACCATCACCCGGTTCCTAAGCACATGATGCTCCATTACATCAAAAGGAACCCTTGCATGCCCCAACCTTGATGAGCGATAGATTGCCTCATCTTAAGGGGTAATATTAAATGGTGCATCAAAAAGAGCAAGGTCTAGCTCTTGAGCTATGCATTGTAATACAATGCATTATCAAGAAAAAAATAAAAGACACACTAGAGGGGTGGAAAAAGTAGGTCGAGTGATGTTGAGAAATGGCAACAAGGAATTCCAGTTTAATTTGTCCTTGAATTAAATTATGAATTAATTTCAAATTCTATTCTCATAGAAACTTAAAATAGTTAAATTAAGTTTATTAAACTTACTTAACTTAGGAAATTCGAGTTGGAAGTCATGTATATGTTCTCCCTACTTTGTAGGAGTCTAGTGTGAGTTAATTGTGAGTTGTAAAATAGAAGGCCCAGTTTCATGAGTCAGTTCAGTTAAATTAGTTCTCAAATTGATTAAGAGAACTAATAGTAAGTTAACAATCAGTGGTGACACTAATGAACTCCACCAGTGCTACTCTAGTTAACTGAATATTTACTCATCAGAAACTCATGCATATCGATTCTGAGAAAGGCCCAGTTGATACTAGAGTGTAGGGACAATGTACTATTTGTTTTAGACTTTTCTAAGTTGCAATGATAGTGCATGTAATCATGAATTGATCCTTAAGGGATTACACTATTTTTAGAGGCTTTATTTCCCTTTAAATACAAGTTATCCTTCATAGGAATTACACATTGCAATAGAGACTTGGAGAGATTTTGAAGAGGCTAAGCTTTGGCCTTGAGCTTGCTTATGAATTGGAGATTGAATTTTCTGAGTGCTCAGATTTTTCTAGAGAGAACAAGCATTGTAATTTCATCTTGATTTTCCGAATTAATAAAAAACAGATAGTGGGGTTTTGAGTTGTGGCTTTCCCTGGATATTTATTGTGTTATGTTCCTTTTATTCTCTTCCTCTATTGATTATTCTGTGCTTGATGTTTATGGGCTTCCGATGTAAAGAGTAGAAGTAGATTCTTGTCTCTTGCTTTAGCAAATTACATTAACTTGTGAATCTACAGGATTTTATACATGGTATCAGAGCAAGATTTTTTTTGGGCCAAGAGTTTGCAGAGAAGATCTGAAAATTTTTGTGTAAAATTTTCATAAGCAAATTGTCGATTTGGAATCCTTGGGAAAAGATACCCAAATTAAAATAAATATATATATATATATATATATATATATAATATCAGCCAAATCAGAGTTCGAAAGAGGGAGATATCGTTGATTTAAAATCAACTCTCTAGAGGAGATTTCGAAGTTTTGAGTTTCTTGGTTATAGGTGAAAGTCAAATTTGTAATATATACTTCAGGATTGGCAGATGGTGCTCCATGGGTTGAGGCTTGAGTATGTCTTGGAAGGCAGATCGAATTTCATATCCTGGAGGGATAGGATGGAGGTTGTGCTAGAGGAAAATGTCTTGAAGGAATTTGTTGAACAAGCAATTCCTAAGCTAAGAGCTACTGATGCACAGAACTTGGTCGAGTGGAAGAAGTGTGTGGGGAACGCAAGGTGGATAATCCTTGAGGGAATTCGAGATCATGTTGTCTCAAGTCTCCATGGAAAGGAAACCCCACATGCTATGTGGAAAACATTGATTGACTTGTATCAGAATAGCAGTGATCAAAGGAAGTTGGCACTGAAGGATAAACTTCATAAAATCAAGATGGAGAAATGTGAGACGATTCCAAAGTACTTGACCAAGTTCACTCAATGTCGGGATAAACTTGGAAGTGTTGGAATCACAGTTTCCGAGGAGGATATGGTGAGCCTTTCTCTTCTTGGACTCCCAAATATTTGGCATAGTTATTAGGACTCTGTCAATGGTTAGGAGAAGCTGCCAGACTGGGAACAACTATGGTCAAATTTGATGCAGGATGAGATCAGGAGGAACACCAGGGATGGCTCTTCATAAAGACGGATGATGAAGAGAATTGTGCCTTAGTGATTAAGGCGAGGAAGGAGAAAGGTGAACTTTCCCATTCCAAATTAGATTCTTATCATGAAGGTAAGAAGAAGGACATGATGAAAGCTAAATGATTTCATTATCACAAGATGGGAACTTTGCTACAAATTGTCCATAGAAGAAGTCCAAGGAGAAGTCCTCAGGAGGAGCGACGGGTGAGGCTTTGGCCTCCCAATTCAAATTGGACTTTTCCCTCATTGCATGCATGGTGTTTTCAATGATGGGAATTGTTTGGTACTTGGACAGTGGAGCTTATTTCCACATGATTAGCGACAAAGATTTATTCAGTTAACTAGAGGAGAAAGATCTCAAGATGCATATCGATATGGGTGAAGACGATAAGTACAGTGTTACTGGTGTGGGCACTATTACTTTTCAGAGGGAGCATGTGGATCCACTCACCTTGAAGAATTTTATGCATGTACCTGGACTGACGAAGAACTTGGTATCCATTGCCATGCTTGAGGATAGAGGCTATGATGTGATATTTTCAAAAGGAAAGGCGTTCCTTCGACACATAGCCACGTGTCAAGTAAAGAAGATAGGGGTTCAATTTCAAAATCTCTATAAGATAGAGGTAGAGGATTGTGCTTCTTTGAGTTCAAAAGCAGAAAAGATGTTGAGCTGAGACATCGGCAAGTTGTGGCACAGGCGCTTGGGCCACTTGCATCATGGAGCTTTAAAGATATTAAAGCAAATCTCTATTGTCTTCCCAAAGGTACGCATGAGCAAGTTGATACATGCAAGGGTTATACTTTGGGAAAATACACCAAGTCTTCCTTTGGAGATAGAGATAGTCGAGCAGATTCCATTCTGGAGAGAGTCCATTCAAATGTGTGTGGACCATTCTCGATAGACTATTCTCATAAATGCTGGGTATTTTTTATGCAGAAAAAGTATCAAACTTTCACAATTTTTTGTGAGTTCAAAGCATTGGTAGAGAAAGAGTCTGGCTAGAAGGTTAAATCTCTACGGAGTGATAACGGTGGTGAGTATGTCTCCAATGATTTTAAGAAACTTCTGTGTAGCGAAAGGGATTAAACGAGAGTTGACGGAACCCCATAACCCTCAACAGAATGGGGTTGTCGAGAGGAAGAACATGAGCATAGTAGGGGAAGCAAGGGCGATGTTGCATGATCAGGGCCTATGACTACACTTGGAGGCTGAGGCATGCAACACAACGGTTTATGTTCAGAACCGTAGCCCACATTGGATACTTGAGATGAAGACACCAGAGGAGGCTTATTCCGGTAAGAGGCCAGATGTTGGTCACTTCAGGATTTTTGGGTCATCGGTTTATTGCCATGTGACCAAAGATGCACGGAAGAAGCTTGAGCCAACAGCAGAGTTGGGGATCTTTGTGGGGTACACTGATACACCCCATAACTATCAGGAGTACATGCCGACTAGTCGGATGATAGTGGTTCACAGGGATATAAAGTTCAATGAGGAGAAGGCCATGCGAGTATCCCTTGAGATGGAGCTTGAGCTACATGAGGGTGAGGAGCTTTTAGCTCCTAAGGTTGATGGGCCTCAGATTGATGTGGAGCAGCCACATGCATAGGTTCAGACAGTGGAGACATCCACTCAAGCAGAGTCTTCCAGAGAGGGAAGAAAGCACACTAGAGAGGCTGACAGATTGTTGGATGATGCACGGGAGAATGTGGGAGTGCCCTCTTCTCAGCGCAGACAGAGGAGGTCACCAGAGAGGTACATTGGATACATGGCACTTATGCGTGCATGTGTTGTGACAGAGCCATCTTCCTTTCAGGAAGCAGTGCAACAGCCAGTTTGGGTTGATGCGGCGGTGGAGGAGTATGACTCCATAGTTCGAAACAGTGTTTTAGATGTGGTCTCGAGACTGGATGACAAGTCGGTTGTGAGCTCCTATTCGCTTTACAAAGTAAAGCAAGCTGCAGATGGTAGTGTGGAGAAGCATAATGCCATATTTGTGGCCCGTGGCATTTCACGGGTAGAGGGGATTGACTATGATGAGACCTTTGCTCCTGTTGCAAGGTACTCGTCAATCAGATCTATTTTGGCACTATCAGCATAGATGGGTTGGAAGATCCATCAGATGGATGTGAAGACCACCTTCCTCAATGGAATTATTGAGGAAGAGGTGTACATAGAGAAGCCTGAAGGTTTTGAAACCTTGGACCGTGACTTGCATGTGTGCCGACTCAAGAGAGCGTTGTATGGGCTGAAGTAAGCACCCTGTGCTTGATACACCAGGGTAGATAGCTACTTCACTGGGTTGGGTTTCACAAAGAGAGAAGCAGATGAGAACCTATATCACATAGTGGTGGAAGGTAGGTTGTTGATCATTGTACTTTATGTAGATGATCTTATACTGACAGGTGATGAGAATCTCATCAAATCTTGCAAGGAGGACCTTCCAAGAGAGTTTGAGATGAAGGACATGGGGCTCATTCATTACTTTCTTGGCATGGAGGTATGCCAAGGGGATGGGGAGTTGTATGTATCTCAGGGAAATTATACCAAAAAGATACCCAGGAGATTCTGCATGGAGAGCAGTAAACCCATGGAGACTCCTCTAGCTGGTAACTGGAGGAAGGAGGATGCTACTTCAGGGGAAGTAGTGGAAGCTATTGTTTACAGACAGCTTGTGGGTTCACTCATGTACTTGGTGAACACACGACCAAATATGTGTTATTCAATTAACCATCTTAGTCAAGCGATGGTTAGGCCTACCAAGCTGTATTAGAAGGCAGCAAAGCATGTATTGAGATACCTCAGAGGCACTACTTAGTTTGGGTTATGGTACAGACGGACAGAGGGAGTGAAGCTTCAAGGCTTCACTAATGCAAATTGGGTAGGGAGTCCATTCGACATGAAGAGCACATCAAGAGGGATCTTTAGAATTGGGTTAGTGGCAGTTTCTTGGTACAGCAGGAAATAGAGATCGGTTGCACTTAGTTCGAGAGAGGGAGAGTACATAGTTGCAAGTCAGGCAGCATGTGAGGCTATCTGGATGAGGAAGATCCTGGTTGGTTTGTTTGGTCAGCAGATGGATCCGACAGTGATTTCTTGTGATAATCAGAGTTGTATCAAACTCTCTGAAAATACAGTCTTTCATGATTGGTCCAAGCATAATGATATCTCGTATCATCATCTTAGAGATTGTGTATTGACATGGATCATGTTGTTAGATTACATTCCCACGGAGGAGAAAGATGCTGACATCTTGACAAAGGCATTGTCAAGATGAAAATTTGATTTTCACAGAGACAAGATCGGGGTAGTTGATAATCCCTTACTTGTTGAGATGGAGTGTTGAGAAATGGAAACAAGAAATTCCAATTTAATTTGTCCTTGAATTAAACCCTGAATTAAATTTGAATTCTATTCTCATAGCAACTTAAAATAGTTAAATTAAGTTTATTAAACTTACTTAACTTAGAAAATTCAAGTTGGGAGTCTTTTGGAAGTCATGTATATGTTCTCCCTACTTTGTAGGAGTCCAGTGTGAGTTAATTGTGAGTTGTAAAATAGAAGGCTCAGTTTCATGAGTCAGTTCAATTAAATTAGTTCTCAAACTGATTGGGAGAACTAATAGTGAGTTAACAGTCATTAGCGACACTAATGAACTCCACCATTTCTACTCTAGTTAACTTAATATTTACTCATCAAAAACTCATGCATGTCGATTTTGAGAAAGACCCAGTTGAGACTAGAGTGCAGGGATAGTGCACTATTTGTTTTAGATTTTTCTGAGTTGCACTAATAGTGCATGCAATCAAGAACTAATCCTTAAGGGCTTGCCCTATTTTTAGAGGCTTTATTTCCCTTTAAATACAATTTATCCTTAATATGAATTACACATTGGAATAGATACTTGGAGAGCTTTTGAAGAGGCTAAGCTTTGGCCTTGATCTTTCTTATGAGTTGGAGATTGAATTTGTCGAGTGCTGGGATTGTTCTAGAGAGAAAAAGCATTGTAATTTCATCTTGATTTTCCGAATTAATACAAAACAGATAGTGGGGTTTTGAGTTGTGGATTTCCCTGGATATTTATTGTGTTATGTGCCTTTGATTCTCTTCCTCTATTAATTATTGCTTTCTCGATGTTTATGGGCTTCTGTTGTAAAGAGTAGAAGTATATTATTTTCTCTGGCTTTAGAAAATTGCATTGGCTTGTGAATCTACAAGATTTTCTACAAGGGGGGTAACTCATGCCTCCACAATTTCTCCTTCCATTTACATCTATACACTCAAGATTTGAACTCCTCATTAACTAGTCCTCTTGACCATGGCACTTGGGCATGAAGCTTTTCTCCTCCATTGCCACTCATTTACATTAACACCTATTAATTGAGGGGTTGACCCTGGAAATGCCACTTCCCCTTGAGATTTGGAAGAATCTAATAAGGTCGGCCATTAGCCACCTCTAACAAGGTAGGGAACACCTTTACAGGACTTAGTCTAGTTAGATATGGGAAGGTGATCCAAGTGACCTTAACATGCACCAAGGCTTCAACTTAGGGCTTGTTGAAGGTTTGTGGTTCCTTTGTTAATCATATCAATCTTTAACAAACCTTTTCTTGGGCTTGTGCATCTTGGTAAACCATTATCATTGATTCTTCCTTAAACCCTAGGTCATTTGTGGGTTGAATAGGCCTCTTGAAGAGCATGTTATCCATTTTCTTATTGAATGGAACCTTGTCATTAATTTGTGTTCTCTTCTTGAGTGTATCCATTTGTCACCTTTGAACCATATCCTTAAAATACCTATAAGGTGACTTATACCAAGAAGCTGCCCTTGTGGTGAAAATCCACAAAAGAGCATGAGGTAGTGTGTTGTGGTGACAATGGGCCTCCAATTCATTGTTGTCCCTTAATCTAGTTGTTTCCTTGTGAAGCCTCTCACAAAGCCTACTAAATTTTGAGGCAACAAACTACATATTGGTTTATGTTGAATATCTTTCTCATCATGAGCACTCTATGAAAAAGAATAAGCCAATTCTATTTGCAGTTTTTCAAACACTTATTGCTTGTAAGGTGAAACAAATGCATTCTAAGGGAATCATCAAAGGTTCACTTTAGTGACTCCATTACACATTTGTAGATTTTGTTATGAGGTATGATGAGCAGATATTTCAAATTTTCAAATTCAAAGTAAAGAGGTATGGCTCCATCTTGCAAGGAATTGGATAGATTGTTTGTCCCTTTATGTTTCTCATGCATATATGGATAGCCACATGTGCCCGGTTATAAGTTATGGAAGAAATATGCTCCAAAATTTTATTTGAACAAAGAAGTTGCTTCAAATTTTGTTATACCTTTCATTCAGTTCATTGCATAATTTGACCTTATCCATAAAAATATGATGCTAAAATTGTTTGTATTTCTATGCAAGAGAAAGTAAGAGAATGGTTTTGTAGTTTTTTACCAAAGAAAATATTTGCATTTTCATATTTTACCATAGTTTTTCGAGATGCTTGGATGGCTGATGAAAATAAAGTTAAATGTTTAGATGATGCATGTGTTTGACTATGATTTGTAATAAAATATGAAAGATACTTGATTTTATGATGCTAGAATATGAAAAGGATCCTTCAAATATTCTCTTGGATAAAATAAGGTGTAAAAATGATGCTCTATTTTTTTTGGAAAAAATGGGATAGTAAATCAAGTGAATAATAAAGTCATCAAAAATATTATTTCAAATCCATACGAAGAAAAAAATACCAAAAAGAAATAATGTAAATCCAAATGAAGAAGAAAATAACCAAAAAAAAAAATGTAAATATTATAGATTTTCACCCTCGTGGGAAACCACATACACTGAAATCTTGTGCAAAAAAGTTGAGAAGCATATTCTAGCCATATGTAATAAAGGATCTTGCAGATTTTTGACCATGTGAAGCATATTTTGGGATGCACTTTTACAATAATGTTCCATCCATATACGCTTTCACTTATTACACTTTTCAGGCATCATTTTTAATTGAAAAATACATTGTTTACACTGATTTTTTTGACAACATGCTTTTCAACTTCTTGTAGCTTTCAAAAATTTCGAACCACCTTCCTCTACAAATTTTAATGAATTTGTATGTCATTTTTCAGCCGTAAGTCATCTTTCTGATGTTGGAAATTATATTCAGCAATATGATATTATAATTATTTCCAACAATATATTTGTATGCACAAGTGTATTTCCAAATTTGAATGTCATTATATATCACATTCTCATGTTTGGAAGAAGACATATTTTGGATAGTCACCCATACCTTGCTTTCTTGAAGGTGTGAATAAAGTTCTAAATGTAGAAAAACCTTTGGAGAGGCATGTGGAAGATGTTTCTCCCATTGTTAAGGGGCTGCAATATGCATTTCTAACCATTATATCAGCGCTCTGCAACAAGTACTGAACATGGCATGTGCTAAGTCATGTTATTTTTCTTCATATATTTGTATTGGCTACTATGCCCATGTTGTGAAACAGTATTGTAGCATTTTATTTATGCATTTTCTAGCTCATGTGCATTTGATGATGAGTATTTTCCTTGTTTTGATATATGACCAAACATAGAGGAAAACAGTGCAGTATCGATGGGCTCGACTGGCTCTATGATTTCACTTAGCACTTCATTTATATATATTATGTACAGTAGGTGTAGGAAAAATAAACTTTTCAAAAGCATTATAGTATAGGAATAATCTCCTTGTTATGAACACTTCAGTTCATGTATGTTGGCATTATTGGATTATATATGCCTTCATTGTAGTCAATTTCGATGTAAGTTGATTGTGATGAGACATAGACCATCTATCAACATACTTGTGTTAGGCTTGCTTTAAGAAGCACTTTATAAGTACAACTAGATATTTTAGGATTCTCATGCACTATTTTAAGGATACATGTCCCCAAATTGAAGCAAATCATTAACCCTCATAGTGGCATGAGTGGTATTGTGATTCTCATTAAATTATAGATTTTGCAAGGACAACTTACAGGCATATTGATGATGCACACCTTCTTTTTCAGGAGATGGTTCACCTAGTTGGGCATATCTTTGATTTCATTAATTCACCATGATAACACACATAAAGTGGCTTATGTGATGATGCTTGGTTCTCTCATAGTGGTGTTATATGGCTAGTCAATGGAGCTTTGGGGTTAGGAGCTGGTGGTATCACTTGGTATCGTGGTTGATAGCTATGAGATGTTTTTTATGCTATGATATATCATTAGATGATGTCGATCATAGTTATCCTAACACTCATACATAGACACCCTTTTGTGAATTTGGCTAGGAGATACCACTTTTTATTCCATGATACCTAAATTTTATGAATAAACAAGCTTATTATTGTTGAAGCTAGTGGTAGCTTTGGAAGGTATTCTACATAGGCTTGGTGTATTTGCATGTGAATATATTATTTGCCTCTTCTAGGTGCTTTCTTGGTGGTGTAAGAGATTTATGTCTTCTTTCCTAAGTCTAACTACAAAAAGTACAATAATTAAAGTCAATTAATTATTGTAGGCTATTAAGTCATTTTTTAAGGATAAATAATTTAATTATTTAAGTGACTTAGAAATAATATCAACCATTGATATCCGAGATGATTCTAGAATGGAAATTAGGGTTAGGGATTTGGGATTAATGAAGATTATAAAAGAAGCCTAGTGAAGAGGTGAAGAAACACTGAACTGATGTGAGAAAGTCATCATGAAGAGAGAGCGTTTATCTCTAAGTGTGAGTAGCTTAGTGGACCAGGAGAGCAAAGAAGGAGAAGTGTGAGTGGATTGAGGGTGAATCCAAGAGACCGAGTGGAGGAGAATGCAGAGTCAAGTTGTTGTAGGGAGATTGATTTATCTAGAGGAGGTTGCATTGCTAGAGGGTCGAGTTTTCCTTAGTGCACACTAGTGGCATGCAAGGAGGAGGCGAGTCAATTTTGCTAGCTGATTATTCAGGTCAATTTATCTAGGTCAATTTCTTCCTGAGGCTGATTTCCTAGAGGCCGAATTCCTAGTGGTTGAACACATTTTGTGGAAGTCAAGTTACATATTCTAGATATTGTATTTCTCCTTATATCTTTGTGAGTCAAAGAACCCAAATTAATAAAGGACGAAGAATTGTTGTGGGTGAATTATTTTTTGCAATGTATGATTGATATTTCTAATTTAAATTCCACTTCATATATTTATTTCTATAACTTGAAATTACTAGTGATTCTAATTTTTAGTAATTCAGTGTTTATTTGAGTTAAATAAATTGTTGGGGATAAAATAAATTGTTGTGAGAAAACAAATCTGGGTTTTATTCAAAATCTAACATGGTATCATAGAATTCTAGAAGACTCTAAGAGAGAGATCTAAGATCACAAGGGTTTGTAGCATTGATCTTCCTTTTTGCAATAACAGAATTATTTCTTAAAATTTTGTAGTTGGGTTTTGTGGATGTGGTCGATTTGTGGAATTGTGAGTCGAGACATTTAGGTTCCTTTAAATCCAAACCTTGCAATGGAGCATAAGCTCAAAGATATGAAAAAAAAATACATAATTTTGGTAGGTGTGAGGGATCACATAATTCCTCACATATCAGCGAAGGACACCAGATGACAGATGTGGGTAGCTCTAATGATCTTTATCAGAGTTAAAATGAAAACAAAAAATAATGCTATGGGAGAAATTAAACACCATCAAAATGAACAAATTTGAAATCGTGGCAACTCACCTCAGGAGGATCCATCAGGCTCGTGATTAGCTTGCATCTGTTGGGGAAAATATCAGTGATTCGGAGCTAGTGAAAGTTGCTTTGAAGGGTTACGTTAAGCATTGAGCCACCTTTGTGGATGGGGTCCTTGCTAGGCAACAACTTCTTGATTGGAGGTGGTTGTGGGATGACTTCATCCAAAAGGATATTTTGGAGAACTCATTGACCCAAGGATAGCAAAAGGGTGCCAAGGAGAAAGAGGAGCTTTCTCTTATTGCACAAGCAAAAAAGGGAAAAACGAATGCCAACCAAATTCAAGGTGGAGTAGGATATTCACATAACAAGAAGGAAAAGTTAGGGAATTAAATGAGAAAATTTAAATGTTTTACTTGTCAAAAGTTAGGGAATTTTTCCGATCAACGTCCAAACAAGAAGGGTAATGGAAATATTACTACAATAGTTACTGTGCATATGGAGGGGATAACAGAGATGTTTGAGAAAAACTTGGCCTTAAGATCATGCCTTTCAGGAACCATCACAAGAGGTGTATGGTTCATGGACAGTCGAGCATCTTGTTAAAAATATGCAATTGTGGTCAAATTCCACTTTGGACTACTCATTTTATGGAGATGATGATTTCATTGAATTCCTCTTTTCGAGAGGATGAAAATCAACCTAAATATCACCTCATTTGGACAAGCAAAAGTTGAGTTATGAATTATTTTATTCATACATATATTATGGATCAGGTCAACCCTATACACATGTACCAATGGGCAGGTCAAGTGGACCCTCATGGAAGCCTATAAATAGAAGAGACCTCAAGCTAATTTGGACACATTGATCAAGATCTCTTCTCCTCTTCTATTTTGCCTTGGCTTGCACAGGTCTAACAGAGGAAGCTCTCACAAGGGTGAAGCTAGCACTGAACTAGGGTTTTCTGATTCCTGGGCGTTGGCACAGAATTAAGCAATTTAGTCCCTGGTTGTTGGCATAGAGTGGTCATGAGAGCAATCAAGGACCCTTGGACGTTGGCACAGAGTCTTCATGAGAGCAACCGGGAGTCTAGGTTAGTTTGGTCCCCAGTCGCCTGCACAGAATCGTATGGGAGCGGCCAAGCTACCATAGTCGCTATCATCTAGTTCACAAAGAGCAACCAGGTCTGTCATAGTCGCTCGCACAACTCCTCCTCCCTGTGCCTGGGACTCCTAGATGATATTTCAGTGTTCTGAATATTCATCTCAATGATAGAAGTATTCGGTAGCATGCTACAGACAGTAAAAGTACATTACAGTCATCTGAATCAGAGTTTTGATGTTTAGATGAATTTCATGGATATTCCAGTTCTTGTGAAGATATGGATCATTGTACCCTGTTTTGTTGGATCATTTAATGACAATCTATTAGAAGAATATTTTCAAGGATTTTCCCTATAGTGGGTTTTTCCCTAGTCTCTAACCAATCTTGGTGTCTCTATGTGTGCATGCTTTTCTTCTATTGTTCCTTTATGTTTTATTGCATTGATGATGATGTTATTGTTCTTTCTACATAGTTGCATATGATGATGAATAATGGTGTAAATATGTATAATGTTATGATGCTATGGGGTGAAATTAATATATTAATGAAGAAATGTAATTATCAAATCAAAGAAAAATATCGCCCTATGAAAAATTAACATGGTATCAGAGTTGGGTTGAAGAAAATCCATGGAGATCACCCCCATGGAGACACTTTCGATGGAAGCAAGAAGAGGATTGTGGAGACCTAAAATAATCCTAGGGTATGAAGAAAACCCTAGGTAGTTAATGCATAAGGATTTTATGGTTAGGGTTTGAGAGAAACCCTAGTTTATGGCTTGAGATTTGATGTACGAAACTATAGCATGATCTATGTGAAGATGCTCCAGCACTTGGGACAAATTCGATGAAACCCTAGATAGTTGATTGTTGATAAAGTTGATTGGAGTCAACATTCTTATGTGGACTATGGATAGTGATGACTCTTGAAGTTCGGTTCAAGAGGGAGAGGATCAACTCTCATTGAAGATAAGTAATCCTTGACTCATGATGTTTCTTTGTGTCTTTACTCTTGTTTAGACTTATGGATCTAATTATTATGATTATTGTTTTGATCATTATTTATAGTTCCTTCATGTATATTTGAGTATATGGATGTATCTAACCTCCTTGATGAGATGTGATAAGTAGATCACTCTTGAGGATCATTTGAGATGCAGGAAAGAAAATCTAGATCTGGAAAGAGGTAAAGAGGCACTTGATGAAGATATGGCAAGCACTACAAGTTGCCTATGAGAAGGTGCACAAGTATTTGAACACTACAAGGTATGAAAGGTATATTGTTTCAATGCTATGGATGACTAGGTAAGCCTCATGGTATGTTGAGAATGTCTCCTTCGCAAATGGCTCATGCTTTCATATGAAAGAGATTTGGATTTATGTTTCCTATAATGAAATGGTGCACCTGGTATTGAATATTTCAATCATGATGATCTTATTGATTTTATGAGGCTACTTATTGTTGATCTTCGATATAATGGCATAACTTGATGTTTGGATAACATCTATTGTTCTTAGAGATCCTGATTCTATTAAGAATGCCAGTACCTTGACTCTAGTAAATGATACTCTTGACACTTGACATGATGGATCTCTTATAGAAGGTTACCTCATTGATATTGATAATGCTTGTGATAAGTATGATGAAAGTATGTTGACACTCTTGTTGTTTTGGCAAAGTTTTATTGAATGACCTGACTTGGTGCTATGGTAACATTGATGATAGAATTATGAAATTGATACTCTAGATCTCTTATTAACCGTGGTCATGCCTTTGATAGTAATTATGGTATATGGTAAAACTGAATGTCGTAAACCTGATGGATTGACTTGATAGAAGTGATATTATGTTCATGATATTTGAAGTATGTTGTCACACTTCTCTGTTGTTCCTATCAGGTGAATCTAACCTTTGATGAAAGACCGCTGTCATAATATGACGTAGTAGCTTACATGAGCATGTTATGACGATGATGGGTAATGTTTGATTTTATGATCTAATAGATTTGTTGTCACATGACTCTAGTAAAGACATGTTTATGAAATGAAATAAGTCGAATGAAGTAGATTCCCAGTCAGAGGGAGAATCTCTTCTTAAGATTCTTACTCTTATTACTATTTGCATTTTGTATTGTTGAAATATGATTTATGTGCATCTGACATTATTGATCTACAACAAGGTCTCAGATCTGAAGCCTGTATAGAAATTAGGGTTTTTTCTCTAGACGCTGGCATAGAATGGGGAATACTCATCCCTGGATGCACGCATGCTAAGGCCCAAGTAGCGTCCTGGCAGCTAAAGTTGCTCCCATGCTAACCTAAAGGGAGTGTCCAAAGGTTTGATTACAGTTGACCATCATCTGAGTATTTATGAAGCTATATGAACTCTGAATCAAGATATTCACCTGGAGGATGTCAGTTCCATAGACAAGTAGCAGATATACAAAATATTTGAAAATAGGGAAGTTAGAATGTTTGCAGGTGACCATGACATACATATAGATATGTCATTGTGTTTGAAGTTTCTGCTACACTAGTTTCACTTGATTTGGCTAATTGATATATATGAGTTGCATGATGTCTAATGATGACCTAAATCTTTGACTCAATGATTGATATATGTCTTGGACTATAGATTTTACTATGATAGCAAACTTGGATATTGACATGATGTCTAATGTTTCGACTTGATGACTGATGATTTGCCTTGATGTCAATTATATATGAGCATAGTGACTTCCTATGATTTGTATTATGGGAATGACTTGATTGATATTGTGTGGTTGAAGACAACCTGTTGGCATGATAATAGATGATGTCATGACTTGATGAAAGCCCTACTTGTCATCTGGTTCAAAGAATTGACACTGAGATATTGATGACTTTTGATATTAGTATTGATCTAGCTTCTAAACTTTGATGAGTTGATTTGATTACACAATAAGGATTTATGAAAGGTTGATGCTTTGGCAAAGTATTATGGTTGCAGTGAGCATTACATGAAGCAAGCTCCCCTGATCTAGATATGTCTACATTGACAGTTATTTGATGAAGCCGGGATGATGTGTTGATCCAAGCCTTTACCTCAAAAGCGTTCCAAGGTATGACTTTGATTTTTATTTTGGTTTTTATATGTTGACAATATGTTGTTGTCAGGTAAAGGGCCTCTTATGATATAAGTAAGAGGGAGATGGCTTCTAAAGCTCGTAATAATGTATCATGGCATGATGAATCGATTTCTGAAGTTGGGAAAAGACAATCTATATTGTGAAGCTATTGAAGAAGCATTAAAAATTGGAAATGCAAATCCTTGGACACTCTGATTTGAAGTTAAAGATGTTGTTGAACTTGACATGGAACCCGATAGTTGATTGAAGCATTAATGTTCAGTTTTGAACATCCATATGTATATATATATATATATAATGTGCATAGAACCTGAATAAGTTCATGATCGAGCCGCTTCATACACATTGAGTTGTTGCCAAGAATCCTTCAAGATGTTTTCATGATATGATCTATTCTTGGTCTGAGATATTCTTCCTATGATATATGACTGCATGGATATGTTGATGTTGATTATTGATGAGCACATATGAGAGTCGCCTTAGTATGAGATCTATCATACCACAACTGAGGTTGAGTATGATGTTGCTAGCATGACTAGCTATGAGCAGGTTGAAGAATATCCTTAGAGAGATGTATGAGTATGATCTGTATATGGCATGGATACATTGTGATAATAAAGAGTGGGATCTGATTGGCAAAGAATCCCATATATATATAATTGGGATCACGATACTCTCATATATTGAGACAGTGCAACTATGCGAGACAAGCTTAGGCTTGTGGTTGGCACCTCCTTGAGAGGGATGATGGTTATGGTATCCTTTTGTGATTTATATGATTATTTATGATCTAACATGATACTTGATTTGATGTACTATATCAAAAGGTGACATCTACTAGATGATGATTACTTGATACAAGTACGATGGTATGAGTCTGATGAGAGCAAAGTTGATTAAGGACACTGAGTCATACTCTTTCCCCCTGTTTGAGCTCTCGAGGTATGGAATTGAGATAGAGGGCTCCTGGGGTTGAGGGAACTCTGGAAAATAGGGTATCACCCCTATCTGTTACCCATAGGATTGGAGTAGTAGTTCACCCTATCTTGGTCTTTACAGAGTATACCCCAGTTGGAATCATACCCACAAGTTAGGCTTGTTGGGATTATCCCTCTTCGTTTGGCCAACGGTTAAGGAGGCTTAGGGACGTGAGATTCTTAACTTTGGTAAGTCGGGTATCTCACCCAAGATAGGATTATGATTCAGGTTTTCTACCACTTAACTATTCAGGGTCATTGATGGGAATTAGTAGGCAATAGGATGGGTTGACTAGTAGCCCCCTATATCGCCTATTGATTGATATGGGGTTGTAGTAGTAGCTCCCCCATGAGATTCTGGGTTGATTAGAAGCTCCCCGATGTGGTTCCAGGTTGATATGTGCTCCCTGATGATATGCTCTCCGATGATGATGTCGGTCATAGATCTGACTCCCCGTTGATGTTTCCGAGTAGTAGCCCATTCAAATTTCTAGGTAGTAGCCTGATGACATATTTTCGGGTAGTAGCCTGTTGACAGACATTCCAGGAAGTATCCTATTGACAGACATTTCGGGTAGTAGACCGTCGACTGATATTCTGGGTAGTAGTCTGCTGACAGATATTCTAGGTAGTAGCCCATTGACTGATATTCCAGGTAGTAGCCCGCTGACAGATATTTCGAGTAGGAGCCTGTTGATAGAGATTTCAAGTTGTAGCCCGATGAATAGAGGGTGGTATCTTAAGCTTCCCTCCAGTAGAAAATTCTTCTTCTTATTAATTCGAGAATATTCAGCATATGAGCAGGAACAATCAAGAGATAAGCAGGAATTAGAAAGCGATTTACATTGATGATCCAAGATGATGAGATATTTGAGATGGGACGTATGTCATGTTGATTGATGGTCTGATATTAGCAGGTGGAATTCTCCCTATTTGAGAGGGAGTGTTAAAAATAATCAATTGCGGTCAAATTCCACTTTGGACTACTCATTTTATGGAGATGATGATTTCATTGAATTCTTATTTTCGAAAGGACCAAAATCGACCTAAAGATCACTTCATTTGGACAAGTGGAAGTTGAGTTATGAATTATTTTATTCATACATATATTATGGATCAGGTCAGCCCTATACACATGTACTAATGGACAGGTCAAGTGGAACCTCATGGAAGCCTATAAATAGAAGAGACCTCAAGCACATTTGGACACATTGTTCAAGCTCTCTTATCCTCTTCTATTTTGTCTTGGCTTGAACATGTCTAACGGAGGAAGCTCGCACAAGGGTCCAAAGCTACATGGTGAAGGTCGCGTTGAACTAGGGTTTTTTAATTCCTGGACGTTGGCACAAAATTGAGCAAATTAGTCCCTGGTCATTGGCACAGAGTGGTCATGAGAGTGACCAGAGACCCTTAGATGCTGGCACAGAGTCTTCATGAGAGTGACTGGGAGCCTGGGTCAGTTTGGTCCTCGATCACCTGCACATAATGGTATGGGAGCGACTGAGTTGCCATAGTTGCTATCATGCAGTTCACAGAGAGCGACCAGGTCTGTCATAGTCACTCGCACAGCTCCTCCCAATGTCCAAGACTCCAAGATGAGATTTCAATGTTCTGAATATTTCACTCAGTGACAGAAGTATTCGGCAGCATGCTACAGGCAATGACAGTACATTACAGTCATCTGAATCAGAGTTTTGATGTTTAGATGCATTTCATGGATATTCTAGTTGTTGTGAAGATATAGATCATTGTACTCTCTTTTTTTTAATCATTTGATGACAATCTATTATAAGAATATTTGCAAGGGTTTTCCCCATAGTGGGTTTTTCCCTAGTCTCCGACCAATCTTGGTGTCTCTATGTGTGCATGCTTTTCTTCTATTGTTCATTTATGTTTCGCTGCATTGATGATGATGTTATTGTTATTTCTACATAGTTGCATATGTTGATGAATTACGATGTAAATATGTATAATGTTATGATGCTATGGGTTGAACTTAATGTATTAATGAAGAAATGCAATTATCAAAGCAAAGAACAATATAGCCCTATGAAAAATTAGCACTTCTCGTCGTATGACAAGATATCGAAATGTCTTCACCAGCATGACAAGGGGACCCAAGGATGTACATGTGGAGCTTGGTGATAAAGCCAAGTATATAATAGAAGGTAATGGGAGTAATGAGTTGCAAATGGACTCAAGTGGTATCATGGAGGTGAACAAGGTGTTATATGTATCGAAGTTGGAGAAAAATATTCCTTCAATTTCAACCATAGAAGACAAAGGACTAGAGGTTAGATTTATGGGAGGTGAAGTGGTTGTTGGGTCGAAAAGGACTCATCTCATCAAGAAGCGGATGATTGGAATAAGGGAGAACGATCTTTATATGTTGAGAGGACAGTTGGTGAAGGCTCTCATACATGAGAGTGACAGCCAGAGCGAGATTTGACATAGGAGGATGGGACACCTACACTACAAAGATTTCTCTATGTTGCATAGGATGGTTACTGGTTTTCCAAATACTATGGTGGAGCAGGATGCAGTGTGTAAAGGGTGTGCACTTGGCAAGCAAGCCAAAGTTGTGTATCCTCACAGAGAGACTACGTCTAAGGGAGTTGTTGACAGTGTTTGATGTGAAGTCTCAACTAAACCTCACACCATTTGGAGTAGGAGCCCCATCCGATTATATGGTCTGACCACCAATGTGAGTGATTTAGAGGTATGCCTTGGCTGCAACACATACACAAGAGATCGAGATAGAACTTTGGGGTAGAAAATATGTAAGCTTTGTGTGACACGAAATGTAGGGTGTACTTGGAATATTTCATTAATTATCAGAAGCTCCTTGAACCATCACTCTTTGATGCATGTGTCGTGGATAAAGTAAGACTATTCTTTATATATTTGTGATATATGTTGATGCATTACATACTAAAGATAATGAACTATTTTGTTGATTTTGATATGGATCTTGTTGAATGAGTGTTGGTAATGCTTTCATGATTGTTCTTCATCTTGCAAACTAATTTGCAAGTTGATCAAAAAGTTTATTCATTTACGCTCGTGTGTCTCTCCTAGGATAACACTATTGTTTCCCTACTAGAGGCTCATCTCTTTCTTGTTCGTGGAAGCTCCCATTACACCCTACATTCGGTGTCACGCAAAGATTACAGACTTGTTACACCAAATCTCTATCACAATCTCTTGTGTATGTGTTGCAGCCAAGGCATACCTCTAAATCACTCGCATTGGTGGTCGGACCATATAACTGGATGGGGAACCTACTCCAAAAAATGTGAGATCTAGTTGGGACTTCACACTGGGGAGACCCCTTATATGTTGGCGGCATCCAGCACCATCAATATTCTGGCGCTAATAGGAGGGACAGATGACAAGTTGAGCCCCTAAAGTCTATTCGAATCTCTTATATAAAATGGATACATCTCATATCATAATCTGGAGGTGTTTTTCAAAAGCTTTAGATCTTTCAATCCCCGCAGAATTCTTACATGACTTGTCACATCTAAAATTCGATCGCAAGTGTCCAACAACCATTCTTGATTATGTGATTGAATTTGTTCATTTATGCTTTAAGAGTGGAGTTTAATGTGAAGACATTCTTGCTAGGTTGTTTACCCTTACCTTGGATGGTCGTGCTAAGAAGTGGTGTTATTCGTTACCTATTGCTTCTATCTTTTCTTTCAAATAATTGTTTAATGAACTTCATTGTGTTTTCGACAAATATGACTATCATGATGTTCTTAATGAAATTAATCAGCTTAGGTTGGAATCAAATGAATCTCTTGAACACTTTTTTGATATATTCCTTCATCTTTGCTATGATTTTTTGGATGAAGATGTGGATTGGGAATTCTTGGATGAAAAATTTTGATTCTTGATCAGGATTTCAAGGAAATCTATAGAATCGAATTCACCGCGTGTTTCTCTTCAAGAAGAACTTCAATATCCTGAGGAGGATCTCATGTCCCTTTTGTTTCTTTTCCTCCTCCTTTTGATGTTATGTGTGTTGAACCCTTACAGATCAGAAAATCGGGAAATCAAATCCATGAATCTCATTCAGCAACCACTTCTAATGTTGAGGTATCTTTTAATGAGGAATTAATGTTTCTTTCTTCTCTTTCTCCAGATTATTATACTCTATGTTCTATCAATCATTCATCTCATAGTCTTCGTAATCATCTTGTCGATCCTAAACCCATTAACCAAGTTGAACCCTTTCTCAAATATTATCTTGATTATACGTTTCTCTTAATTTGCATGATGATGATTGTCCAAGTGTAATGGATGAATCTTTGTTTTCGCAAGAAGATGTGGATTTTCAGGTATATAATTTTTTACTCAAGATGATGATATGTTGATCATTGAATATTTTTGTTGCAACCTTGAAAATTTTTCAAATGAACATCAACCATTACATGAATCTCGTGATTCAAAAATCTCTTGTTTGACTCATGATGAATGTATCGATGAGTGTTGTTCAAACAAACAGTTGATCGTGTTATCTAAGTTCAAGTTTCCATCTTTCAACAACTCAAAGTTTTGTCAAAAAGACGGGGAACTTCATTCTATGCTAATGGTTATGTCAGGTTCCCACTATCTCAACATCACTTTTGGATTCAATCAGTTTTATCTCATGGGATATGAATTATTTCTTGAGTGATTTTTGTTTTCATCATGTTCAGGTTCCTAACCCTCAAGATAGAATATTTGATCAAACATCTAAACCCCAACTACTGCATCTTCCCTCATGCAAATCTTTGATCTATGGTTCAGAACAAACAAACAAAAAAATATGGATATAATGATTATCAAATCTTTTAGTCTAACATTTTTCCCTTTCCAATCATTGGAGAGCTCGACCCACACACCAGCATGGATTATTGCCAATTTGTATGTAATTCACAGTTTGATATTGATCTTTCACATGATATAGATATGTCAATGGCTAACTTGTCTTTACAAGTGTTTTTATGACCCTATTGAAAATTAGTTACAAGAATCCTACCTGTCGAGTTCCATGGTTCATAGTCAGCCCCTTTATCCATTCAATCAAACCTTGTATGGATGTGAACCTAAGAAGTGTTGTTGTGGTATCTTTTTTCATGAAAAGCAGTGGGTAATCACACACCATTGTGCTTGCATTGTATGCTTGTGTGTTTATGTACAGATGTTCAGGTTATTTAACTTTCTGGTTTTTGTTATGTCAGTCATACACGATCATATCTTTTGACTCCAAGGTCGGGAGCATCTTTTATGGTTGCATTGGAAATTCCATTTCACCTAGTTCTGACCTTCTAAGTTGTTACTTTAGGTTAGGCTAGATTCCATTTAGTTGCATTACATCATGTTTTCTTTACCTTGTCTAGTTTCTTATGCTTTGTCTCATTGTCATTTTCAGCTTTGTTGGTTTCAAAAACACTATACATGGAAGTTAGTTGTGAGCTTCAAGACAATGTGGCTAATTTTTGGGATAAGGCAGATTGTAGTATGGCACAACACTTGGATAACCCGCCACTCTTCTTCTTTGTCCTAGTCTTTATATCTTTTGAAATCAATGATATTTTGATGGAAAATATGATCCCTTGAGTTGGAAAATTGTAAGTAGAACCTTGATCCCTACATTTATTTAGGATCTTTGTTTCTAGACTTGGTTTTGTTCTTTAATAGTGTTTTTTTTCCTATCCATTTGAGTAGAGAAAGTTAAGGGGAAAACCTATAGCGAGCAAACCATCATCAGAGGTTTTATATACTTCTCTGAAGGAGAAACCTCTCCTACTCTCAATAAATCAGGATCCCTCTTCTGCCCTGGAAAAATAATAAGTGCTTAAGCACAGTTATACAATGAAACAAAACAAAGGGTGAAAGAAGAGAAAGGCTTCCTGCACAGAGAGGTGAAGCAAGCAACTTCGTCGGGGTATTGTCCTAGCTCGCTAGCAGCGAAGCAATGCTTGTGTTTCTGAAGTGACTCTATCGAGGTGTTGTCCAGGCCTGCTGGCAGCGAAGCAACACCAAAGATGAAAACTCATACTTTGATTATCTTTAACTCGTAATTATATATTACCCTTATCCTAGATCGAAAATATTGATGTGGTAAGGTTTGAGTTGTATTATGTCGAGTAAAGGAATGGGAGAGACTATATCATTAATCGAGTGGAATTGCAAGCTAAGGTTATTCACTGGATGAATCAATATTTCCTGAAGAATTGAGACTTTGTGCATAACATGGAACCAAACTGAGAAGCTAGAGTTCTCTCAGTGTGTCACCAAGTGTCGTCGGTGCGACAATGACTCTCCAAAAAAAATTCTAACTCAATTTTAGAGCCTATATGAACTGTCACTAAAATCCATCTCGTGTCGTCTTGATATTTTCTCATGTTTTCTTAGTATCCACTATCCTTGTGATGCCCCTAAGTGTCACCTTTTCCCTCTAGTTCAAAGTTTTCTAAGTGTCATCACCTTGTCTTTAGGAGTTCTTGTGTCGTCTTTCTAAAGATAGGAAAAGGCCCAGTTTTTCTTGAATTGGTAACTAGCTTTCATGCGACATGCATCACACAAAAAATAAAGAAGGTGCCCCTTTTTCTCTAAGAAAAGTGCACTTTCTTAATACAGTAGTCACAAAGGGCCACTGTTCATTGGAAATGCATCTTTCTTAAGCAAAAGTGCACTTATAACTCATAGTCAGCGCACTCTCAACTCTCAGTGAGGAGTGCACTCCTTGTTGTCCAGCATTGTGCCCTAGTGGTCCCACCTTGAGCACACTCCTTCAACTTAGTGAATTGTGCCCTCTAGCCTAGCGCATTACTTGTTGTCAAGAGATGCACTCTCTTGTGTTCTTGCATGTGCTTTCTCTTGTTACATGGTGAGCGCACTCCTAGGAAATAGGAGGCCACTCCACTTTAACTAACTAACTCACTCATCGATCAACAAGTGGTGGGCATGCATGGACTTGCCTTGCATGTAAAATCTCTTTATAATCAGGCCAGTTAATCGTGCATTCTCATAATCATTCTCTCTTTGGGTTGGGCACACTTATTTGCATCTAGGATATTCTCTTTGATCTTGATCACAAGTAAGTTTTCATTGCTTGCTTATGGTGTTTCTGTTGTTATTCTTGTTTTCCTTGTTGGCGTTTCAATCAATTTAAGCTTCTTTAGCTACATTTCTACCCATTCTTCCTGTTACAAGTGTCATCTTGTTGTCTCAAGTGGAATCTCTTATGACTCTTCGCATTCCATGACCTTTCACCTTCTCGTCATGATTGTGATAGAGCCTATAAACACTTGCAAACCATTCCTCTCAATATCTTTGTCACTCTATCATGTTGTTGGTCTTTACTTAGCATATTTTGAACCATTGTTAACAAGAGCGCACTTCTAGAAGTTAGAGTTTCATTGTCTTTAAAAAACTATGCCCAGAAAACTAAGTTTCTCCTCAGAGCGCACTCAAGAGAAACAAGAGCCCCTTCCTCCTACAAACTACACCTATCAAGAAGCTTTATTTCCTTTGAGCACACAATGCACAAGAAAGCCTCAGTCAACCCTCCTTGTTCACTAATTGTGCACCTTGCACCCTCACTGGCCTCTCCTTGGCACATAGCGCACTCACAAGAAACTAGCTTGGCCCCATGACCACAGAGCGGGTGCCATGCACTCTCATTAGATTTTTCTTGAGCACATGGTGCACTCACAAGCATCATTGATCTTCCTTGTGCCTAGAGACTACACCCTGTGCCCTTGTAATCATTTTTATCTCTCTCTCCTTGAGCGCATGGCACATCCTTAAGCCACAACCAACCCTTGTTTACCCATTGTTGCTTCGACATGTGCCCTCCTCTTGTCTTGATGCAGTTGTTTCTCTTAGTGACTGACTAAGTCATCTTGTCTCATCATTGATACGCATATGCTCTCAACTATATTTGAGATCCTTTTGTCCCTGTCTATTGAGGAGTTTTCTTGTATTAAATAAATAATTTCTTGAAGCTAATATTTGTCACCATGAATGCACTTCCATTTGCAGGTGTTCCAGATACAAGTCCCATTGCACTCTCATCATCTGCTGGAACGATGCCTCCCACTACCCGACAGGTTACCTCTAAAGAAGTCTCATAAGAAAGTATTAAGGAGGTAGTAGAATTTGTTAAGCCTACAATTCCCATCCTTGCAGATACACAGTTCTTTATAGACAAATCAATTGAATTCTCATGGAAAGACATTAAGGATACTTTCATGCAGAAGCAGTTCCCTGAGGACTTGTAGGACAAAGAAGTCTATATCAACATCAAGTGATCTCGAATACATAGTATTGCATGAAAATACCCGGCGATGCCTTGTGCAAAGGCCATTGAATGGATCTTGGCACATATAGATGATACCAATTTGGTCCTACATAGTGAAATTGGTGCTGAGATTGCCTCTTATTATGGACATGACATGCACTCTTATTATAAGATGTTAAATCTAAGGGAGTATGCAAATACTCAGTTCTATGTGACATGGGCAAGTCTCAACACTAAGGAGATCATCAAGTCCTGGTGCCAAGAGCCAGCTAGATTCTGTCATAAACCAAGTGTAGTATACCCGAAAAGAACTCTAATAAAGGTCTATCATTGCCTTATAGCTATGTGTTGCAGTTGACATGGGCGACAAAATGCATAAGTCTTTGAAGAGAATTGGATCTTCCTACTCAACTTGGTTATCACAAGAGGTAAGATCTTCAATTGGGAAAATATCTTTTCTTATGAACTACAACGTCGTGTATAGCAAGCCAAAACATCTTTGCAAGAAAAACAAGAACCAAAATTTTATATGTCAGCTTATCTACTAGATGGGATATGCGCTTGATATGCATTTCTAGGAATGAAATGGAACTGGACCCCACAAGACAATCTTCCTGTCTATTTCCATTTGCAAAGTATTGTCAAAGATCAATTTTAGAGGAGTTTACAACCAACTAGCAGAGCATTTCTTTGCAGTATTGTATAAGATGATCTATGAAATTGATCCCCCTTGCATGACCGATCAGGTAAAGGAGGCACTATATGACATTGCAGATTGGTACACTACATCGGACGGCATGTACATCAGATGCTTTGGATGCCAGATAGCCCCTCATGTTATGCCACGATATGTGACCAACAATGTGTTCTTGCAAGAAGTTTCCTAATAGCTGAACAATGGACTATCTGGACTTCTTCACAAAAGGAAGAAGGATCCTTGGCCCACTTTCCCTTTGAGGATTGGACTTTATGAGCTAAAAATAATTAAGGGAACAAAAGGTGAAACCAAAGAACTCAATCGCCTTCATTTTGGAACTAGGGGTTTCCATAGATATGATCCCAAGAAAGTATGCAGGCAACATTGTGACAGGATACAAACATAACTATGGATATGTACAAATGATTATTCTAGAGGATGAAAAAGTTAACAATTGGTACAATGCATTAAGAAAGAACCGCCCAAGAGATGAGGCAGATCCTTCCCGAGCTCCACCAGTTCCAAATGTACAGATGCAGGATGTACAACAAGCAACAACAACGCAAGCAAGCACGACATCTTCTAGAAAGAGGATTAAGCATGATCCAACAACAAAAGGTAGAAAAAATTTTAAATTTGATCCCTTGAGTAAAGGTGCTTTTGAGGTTGAGTAAGAAAAGAAAAGATTGGAGGAAAAGATACAGCAACAAGAGGAAGGAAAGAGAAAGAAATATGACCCGCTTAAAAAGAACAGGAAGCAGAGAAGAAATAAGGAATTCAGAAGAGGAAAGGACGAGGATAATAGAAGAAGAGTAGCAAGAGAAGTTACATGAGAAGGAAGTATCACAGAAGTTGGAAGAAGAATAAATGGCCTAAGAGTTAGAAGCAAAATTGGAAGAAGAAAAATTTATTGAGCCCATTAAATATGAACCAGGCACTCCATCAGAGCCTCCTCTTACCGGTGGGCATCTCCCATTTAGTGAGATGGAAATTACACCTCCCCCAGAAGATAGGGCCATGGATGTATGTAATGTTACCTTCAATCAATTAAAGAAGAGGATAGTGCAAGAAATGAGAAGGTACTTCCCAAATAATCTGGAATATCCAATATTTGTATCCACTTCGAAGGTTATAAGTGCTAACACCTGGAGAAACCCTTGAGCAGTGATGGCAGCTAATGTTTCTTTTGCGACAATAGCGCAAGACAATTCAGAATGCACAGTTGAGAAAGGAACTGGTTGCGGAAAAGCGACAAATAGGTCACCTCACTACAGAAAATCAATGACTGACTTCTAACAGTCTCAGCACTATGGAATTCCAATCAATTGTACTTGAAAAATTGGTACCAATGAAGGACACTATAGAGAAGTTATACCATGAAATGATTCTCTTGCATGAGATGGTGTTACCCTTGGTAGGAATACAAAAGAAAGCTCAAGAAATATTGAAGCTCCTAAAGGTTCCAAATAGAGTTGTTGATCTAATACAAGAGTGGGTTGTCAAGTACCCATATTTTCCAAGCAGGTGGTCAAGAAGGACAGAATTATTGTTGATATGGATAGAGTACAGCCGAGGCTCCATATTCAGAACTGCACAAGTCTCGTTGAACAAGCGACCAACACTATCGCTGATTATGGTCGACTGCATAGCAGTTTAGAGTCTCTAATACATAAACATGGAATGCCTTCTATGGGTGGATTAGGGGAAATCAAAGACAATGATGTCATTATGTGGGAGATAAAGCATTGCATTGAGAAGATTGGGAAAGCAATAGGGCAACAAGGCTTGGACATCACCAAAGACATTATCCTATAGCATGAAATAGCACCAGCTAAAGTTCCTATGAAGTTATCTTAGCTATGGAATAATGTACAATTTAGTTCCAAATCCATACTGACAAAGGCATTGGAGGTTAACATGTGATATGTTGTCAAGTTGCCTATTCGATTCAAAGTTATCACAGCAGAGTCCAAAGCTTGGCACTCATATATCACAAACGAACTCCATATCCAAGGTACTTATTTGTCTCTTTCTTCTATTTGAGGATATTTTGTCCTATTAGAGTTTTGTCTTATATAGAAACTGTCTTATATGTAATTCGTATTTTGTAAACAATAAGTCCAATGTAATAAAGTCCAAGAGACACGTGGAATATGAAGAGACACGTTTGGAATGAAAAGAGTCATAAGCAGAATGTGAAAAGTCATATGGAAGCCCATAGTTAATAGAAGTCTAAGACTCATGAGGAAACTCAATAGTTATTGTCATTTGTTATAATTATGTCCTCACAACTCATGAAAAGGGCTTGGACTTTTAGAGACTTGGCCCTGGCTTCTCTTGTGGTGCATAAGGGAGAAGATCATTCTTTGGAGAAGCAAGTAGTAGCTAGTGTTCCACTATTGGAGATAGTGTTCAACCTATGTACCAGTGTACTTGGAATTTTCATTAATTATCAGAAGCTCCTTGAACCATCACTCTTTCATGCATGTATCATGCATATAGTAAGATTGTTCTTTATATGTTTGTGATATATGTTGATGTAATACATACTAAATATAATGAACTATTTCATTGCTTTGGGTATGGATCTTGTTGAATGAGTGTTGTTAATGCTTTCATGGTTTTTCTTCATCTTGGAAACTAATTTTTCGATTGATCAGCAAGTTTATTCCTTTACACTTGCGTGTCTCTACTAGGATAACACAATTGTTTCCCTACTAGAGGCTTTTATATTTCTTGTTTGTGGAAGCTCCCTTTACACCCTACATTTGGTGTCACATAATCTTACATTCTTGCTACCCCAAATCTTTGTCACGACCTCTTGTGTATGTGTTGTGGCCAAGGCATACCTCTAAATCACTCGCATTGGTGGTCAGACCATATAACCGAATGGGGATCCTACTCCAAAGGGTGTGAGGTCTAGCTGGGAATTCACATCGAGGAGATCCCCTGTCTATTAGCGACATCTAGCACCGTCAACAAGAGTGCTAGACTTGGTGCACTCGGATATTTGTGGTCCTATGTCTATTACATTGATTCCAGGAAAACTTGGAGCTACTTCTTGAAGACCAAGGATGAAGTCTTCGATCAATTTCAGGAATTCAAAGCTCTTGTGGAGAACCAGAATGGGAAGAAGATTAAGCTGTTAAGATCTGATAACGAGGGTAAGTATACCTCCAACGAGTTCCAGGATTTTTGTAGGGAAGCGTGAATTAAGGAGGAGCTCATAGTACCTTACAATCCTCAGTGAAATGGGGTTTCTGAGAGGAAGATTAGGATCATCATGGAGGCAATGAGGGAAATCATCTATGATCAAGAATTTCCTATGTTTTTGTGGGTAGAGGCTTTCAATACAGTTGTGTACATGCAGAACAACAGTCCTCGCAGGATTTTGGAGGACATGACTCATGAAAAGTTTTTTACAAGAGTGAAAACATATGTGAGCCATTTGCACATATTTGGTAGTCTGGTTTATGTCTATGTTCCTATAGAGAAGAGGACTAACTTGGAGCCCTTGTCAGAATGGGGTATATTTATGGGCTACAGTGACGTCTCAAAGGCCTACCAAGTCTACATTCCAGGACAGAGGAGAGTGATCTTGAGTCGAGATGTCAAATTTGATGAGGACATGACCCTAAGGAGATCTCATGAGAAGGAGCCAGCAATGGTAGAGGAGTAAGAGCGAGAGGTTCCTAAGGCTGAACAAGGACCAATAGCACTAGCATCAGTCACATAGTAACTATATATGAAGGATGAGTTGGATATTCCTTCGAGATCTACCGGAAGGAGGTCGATATGGGCCAAGTAGACCTTTAGAGATGTTGAGGAGCATGTGAAGGCTCCTAGCATGTTAAAATTGGAAACTAGGGCCAAACTCCACCTTGAACAGTGCATATGATGCAGCTGATATTTTTATTGGAATCCTCTTTCCCAGAGGTGTAGGATTGATCTACAAATCATCCCATTTTGACATGTACAAATTAAAATATGAATTTATTTCGTTTATGGACAAATTGTCAACGTCGGCTAGTAATCTAATGTAGGCACAAAAGCCAAAAAGACATGTTTTTTCATCTTCAATGTTGCATATAAATAGAAGGTGCATCTACCTAATTTGGATATCATTCATCTCACACATATTTCTCTCTCCTCATATGATTGGGTCGTACAAACTTTAGGTTGCCCTCTTCTCCTCCTCATGTGTGAATTTTGACTGCGATTTTCTATTTCCAGTGTTGACCAAGTCGCAAGAAATTTGACCAATGTTGACTGAGCATCTTTGACTTATTTGATTTTTGTGGGATTATTTATGTTTGGGCAGGACGCATTCATTGGCAATGAAACCGAGATTTTCTGTGTTGTTTAACCAGCATTGACCACAATAAGTTTGATCACAGGTTTGACTATGCATTCACTGAGTCTGATCGATTTTTTTTTAATTGTTTTGGGCTTATTCAAACTATTCTTGGAATTTGAACTGGTTGGGTTTGATCGAGCTAATTTGGAGGGGTAATTCTGCTCAGTTGACCAACGTTGACTTTCTGGTTAGGGCATCTTGTTGACTGCAATTTGACTTGACAGATTTCACTGTATTTGGGCAAATGAATTTTATATATTGTACTCTCTCTCTCTGTTGAACTTTTGAATAATAATAAGAAGACTTGATCAAAGGGTTTCCCCACATTGGGGTTTTACCCTGGCATCTGCCAAATATTGTTTCCTCTTGTCTTGGCTTATCTTCTACTTTTTATTTATGTTCTATCTGCATTTATTGTCATGTTAATGTGATTCCTAATCTAGAAAATGATATTGGGCTAATAATAAAAATTGAAGTAAATTGCTCTTAAGCATAGAACATACCATTGTTATCTAAAATTAACACTGTACCAGAGCCGACATGAAGATAAATCTCAAGCAAGAGTGAGAAGATAAATCACTAAGATTTGTTGGACAAGGACAAGATACAATGGCTTTTGCATCTTACTTCAAACCTGATGACAAGCTCAATGATAAGTCTGATTATCATGCATGGAAGATGTCTCTTGATTTGAATTTGGAAGAGCAAGATGTTATGGACTATGTCCAAGGAAAGATTACTGAACCTCCTTCAAATGCATCGGCTACCGCTAAGACAAAGTACAAGAAAGGTGAAGTCAAAGCTAAGAAGATTATCAAGGATTCTATTAACAAGCATTTGGTTGCATACATCTTCGATTTGAACACATCTAAGGAGATGTATGACAGGTTGGTTGGCGTGTTCAAAGTTAGCAATGCAAACCAAGCCATATTTCTCAAAAATAAGTTGAAGGACATAATGAAGGGAAGAGGTGAAGATATCCAATCCTACTTCATAAGGATTACCGAGATCAAAAATGGTCTTCTTTCAATTAGAGAAGTTATTGTTAATAGGGAGCTCACTCTCATTTCCCTTGGAGGTCTCCCTCGTGAATGGCAGGTGTTCAACACTACTATCCTCAATAATGTTAGGATTCCGAGTTTTGATTAATTGTTGACTAGATGTACTCAAGAAGATACAAGGATGATGGAGAGAGACATCCCTTCAAATAGGAATGAACCTATGTAGGTTCAACAATGCTAAAAAGAAGAACAGTTTAGGTTCAAAGAAGAAATGTCAAAGAAGACCGGGATTCAAAGATGGAAGGAAGGGAAGATGCTTCATTTGTAACAGGTTTGGCCACTATGTTAGGGAGTGTCCTACTAGAAGGGATACACCTCATAATGATGACAACAACAACCACAACAATTTCAGGGGAAACAACAATCAAAGGAATGGCATATCCAACAACAAAGGAAAAATGAATGCTCCCGCTACTGAACATGGAAATAGTTGACCTCCCAAAGGATCAAGAAAATCCAGGTATGATGAATCTAATGTTGTAGATAACAAGAAAAAAGAATTTTATCTTATATATGCCCTCTCTACTGCCTCTTCTTCGGACACCTTGGGAAATTGGTTGATTGATAGTGGTGCCTCAAGGCACTTCACTTGGTATAAGGAAGCTCTCTCAAATCTGATATAAAAAGATACAAATTTGGAAATCATTCTTAAAGACAATGCCACCTATGCCGAGAAAGGAGTTGGGAATGTTACTCTTCAATTGAATCAAGGTAACACCATTCATCTGCAAGAAGTACTATATCTACCCGATCTAAAGAAGAACCTGGTATCTATCTCGACAATGGAAGACAAAGGATTCAAGGTGGCATTCATTGATGGAAAGGTAAGTGTTTGGAAAAGAAATTTCAAAGAAGCATTTACTCTTGGAGTCAGGGTTGATAGCCTGTATCAAGTTGGAGGAAGCCCGTTAGGAGCTATGTCTTGTGACACATCTCTTCAATCTGAATTATGGCACCGGAGGTTTTCTCATCTATATTATAAGGCTCTACCTGATGTAAGGAAGATGGTGACAAGTATGCCTGAATTTAAAGTAGAATATGAAGGTTTTTGTCAGGGATGTGTTGAAGGAAAACATACAAGGGGACCATTCCCCTCAAGTGATAGCAAGACTACTAACATTCTTTTCCATTGGTTCATTCTGATCTATCTGGTATGTTGCCTATGACATCTTTGGAAGGATACTTATATTATGTTATCTTTGTGGATGACTTCTCTCGCAAAACTTGGATTTATTTCTTGAAGAAGAATGATGAAGTGTTCACATGGTTCCATTCTTTAAGCCTTGGTTGAAAATAAAACAAGGAAGAAGATCAAAATATTAAAGACCAATAATGGAACAGAGTATGAATCAAATGAGTTCAATGACTATTGTAGAGAAGTTGGCATTAAGAGGGAGACTACTACCGCATATACTCCCAAGAAAAATGGAGTTGTTGAAAGAAAGAATGTTCCATTATAGAAGCCACTTGTTCCATGCTTCATGATCAAAGCCTTTTGAAGTTCCTATGGGCAAAAGCTGCCAACATTTCCGTGTACGTTCAAAATAGATTCCCTCATCAAGCGTTGGACTCCAAAACTCCAGAAGAATTTTTCACCGGTAAGAACCCTGATGTTTCTCACTTTAGAATTTTTGGTAGCCCTATGTATTTTCATGTGCTGAAAGAAAACAGAAGCAAATTGGATGCATTTGGGAAGAAAGGAACATTTGGGGGCTATAGTGAAACTTCCAAGGCATATAGAATCTATGTGCTTGGTCAAAGAGAAGTGGAGATAAGTCATGATGTCACCTTCGATGAAGATGTTTCCCTTGGGAAGATTAGTAACCTTCATATTACAAGGAAGGACAAAGAAGCAAATATAGGAAAGCAGGGAGAACCACAGGATGAGTTGATGCCCAGTGTTAAAGGACCAGTGGATCCCATTGATCCACATCTTCATGAGCCCTCCTCCTCAAAAAGGAGACCCTCATGGCTGAGTGAAACTCTTGAAGATGCCAAGAATCATATTTCTCCAAGGGGAAATTTTCGTGAAAGTAAGAAGTCGAATAGGTACCAAGGGTACTTAGCTGCCATGAGCACCATTGTTCAATCTGAGCCTTTCACATTCGAAGAAGTTGTGAAGCACCAAGTTTGGAAGGATGCTATAAACGAAGAGTATGAGTCGATTATGAAGAACGATGTCTAGGATGTGGTCCCTAGACCTAAGGACAAATCTATTGTCACCTCGAAATCGCTCTACAAGATCAAGCATGGAGCTGATGGAAGTGTTGAAAAGTTCAAGGCCAGGTTTGTTGTTCGAGGCTTCTCTCAAAAGGAAGGTGTGGGCTACGATGAGATATTTGCATCAGTTTCTCGATATACCACCATCCGTTTGATTATAGCCATTTTTGCCTCGCAAGAAAGGAACCTACACCAGATGGATGTCAAAATCGCATTCTTGCATGGTTCAATTAAGGAGGAAGTATATGTAGAACAACCCGAGGGACGAAGTTCAAGATCGTCAGGCACATGTATGCAGGTTGAAGAAATCCCTCTATTGTTTGAAGCAAGCTCCCCATGCTTGCTATGAGAGGTGTTAGCTCTGCTACAGTTCGCAGCATTTGATGGGTTAAAAGCAGGTTTGGCAGTGCTGGTCATGCTTTCAAGAGGTTCGCAGCAGTGGATTTCTTCTTCCCCTTCATCCTCCTTTTTCTCCTTCATTACCCCTTAATCTCTTCACAAAACCCGTTTAAACCCCTTTAAACCTTTTTCCTAAAATGCCCGCGCATTTTGTTTTAAACATTACAAAGGCCCCGCATTAACCCATTTCTCACGGCTTTTGGGCGTTTTTGTTTTATTTTCATTAATACCCATATGTAAGCTTATTATTTGTTTTACCCCGGCATTACAGTTTTAACCCTTATAGCACCACGCATATAGTATAATTCATAACCCTTAATTTTGATAGAGCCCGGGCCCGCAGCTTTACATGTCACATCGCCTGTCACATCACTCCAAAACGCATGTTAATTCCGCGTCGTTTGATCGCGCCCATCTTATCATCTGACAATAGTCGCTTTCCCCGCCCCGCAGACCTACACACCCATTAGTTCCCGGGGAAAGTGGTTTCCCCGCCATTGCATCTGCCACGCGTTTCAATTTCATTGCATCGCTGCCCGCAGAACGATTACCACCGCAGCGTCATAAGCGGTGCGATAAAACCGCTCTCCGCTTTCCTGTATGGTTCCTCGCACATTAATTGCCGCCCACCTTTGCTGCTCGTCAACCATCCGATCATCAAACTTGCGATCGGACGGCCCTTGTCCCTCCTTTCATGTTTTCCCTCAGTGGCTTCCATATGCCGATCTCCGCCGTCCGATTCGTTGCATCCACGGCTAATATTTAATCGCGCTCCTGTTTTTTCCCGACGCTGCTCGCCAAGTGATCTTGACCGTCCATCTGAGCTTTTCAACGGTCGATATTCATTCGCAGGTTATCGTCCATTTTTGGGCATTTTTTTCATGATTTGAGCCTGTTTTGTGTGCTTGAAGAAGGAAGAAAACGATCCCGCGACCTGCGCATTCAAACCCTCAGCTACCTGCATTCAAGAACAGCACGGTCAAGGACAAGAAGGACGACTTCAAGCAGATCAAGATATAAATCAGTTATGGAGCATTGTACATATTATATCCCGTATGCTCAGAAAGGACACCAAAATATCAGAGAATGTCAAATTTGTTAATTAAAACAGTCAGAATGTATCAGAGGCCCATAATAGTTCGTAAATGTGGTTGGTGATCCATTAAGACACCTCCACGCATAGGCTAGCTGATATTTTTTGTAAACAAACTCTATATATACTCAGAAAAATGATGTAATAGGTTGATGAGTGTTAGATGAATGCAATTATGTTGTAAGCTTCAACTTCTGGAGACTATAACTACTGTGTAACCTGCAGGGTCTGGTCTTCATTTCCAACTAATACAAGCTTCTTTTGTTGTCAATTGCTCATTTTTCACTTCTTCTATGTTCCAGGCTGTGCCTGTCATGCATTATTTCATGTGCTGTTAATTTTTAGCAGCAGAAGGGTTGTCATCACACCTCTATGTTAGGATTTAGCATCCATCATTGAAATTGTTTGCAGTTTCCTGTTGTTTTAATGCATAGAGAGCTGTCATCCTGTCTGTGTATTAGAAAACAGATTTACAGACCTTTTAACTGGCTGCAGCCGACCATCACAGGGTCCTGTGCATCTGCTGGTGTAGTCAGTGTTCAACATCATCACACTTTCTTTAAACTGTGAGTAATTGGTGGTTAAAAGCCTTGTAGTCTGGGGGTATTCACCCATGTCTGGGGTTCAGCATAGTAGGAGTGGTTATCTGGCTTGAATATGCAGCATTTCTTTCATTCATCCACCATTTATCTAACTTTTTGTTGAGTTTGTAATGTTCCCAAGCATCACTGATATACAACCTAGGTGAGTTTCTTGGGGTGATAACATTAATTGGCGCTATTGCCGGGGAGAAGAGAATCGAAGCTCAGCTTCCCTGGGAGAACAACACAGCTTCAAGCTTTGATGACAGACAAGGTTTGAACACAGTTTTCGGTTGTAATCATTTGTCTGACGACTCCATTGGAGGAAGACCATCTTTTGGCGACTCCACATTGAAGTTTTGGCTCAGTTTGTGAGACACACTCAAAGAAATCTTCAGAAATCACAGCTGAACCAGTGCCTGAACCTGAGAGGACTGTTAAATCGAAGAAAGTTGCACAGAAAGGGGCATCAGGATTAGGTAAGCCTAAGAAATCTAATTCATCTCTGAAAGATAAAGTTGTAGCTGAAAATGTGCAGTCTGAAGATTTAGAAATCAGCACTGTTAATAAGGAAAAACCTTCAAAGATTAGTTTAGCCCCTTGCTTATTTAGTTCCCCTTTGAATCTTAGTCCAAAGAGGGCTTCCCATTCAGTCCAAAACATCCCTTTATCCCTGCCATCCATCACATTACTCCCTACCATTCAATCTGCTAGTATTCTTCCAAATATTCCAATCATGGCAGGACAGCAAGCACCTACGAGGATAGAGAGAATTGTTGCTGCTAGATATGGACCATTGGTGTTGCCTGTGCCTCTAAATCATATGCCTGTGGGAGAATATCAAAAATATATGCCTAAATTCACTAGCACAGAGGGAGTAACAGCAGAAGAACACCTTGAAGCTTTTTACAGTTATGCTGATAATTTAGATATAAGTGAAAATGATGTGTGGATGAGAGTTTTTGTCCAGAGCCTTGATGGGGAGGCTAGGAAGCGGTTTAGAGAGTTATCCCAGAGATCAATAACAGATATTGAAGCATTAGATGATGCATTTTTTAAGCAATGGGGAGATAAAAAGGACTTGTTGTATTATCATACTGAGTTTGGTAATCTGAAGAGGGAAAATGAGGAATCAATTCCTGATTTTAATAAAAGATTCAATCGAATGTATAGTAAGATACCAGCTGAGGTAAAACCTACCCCCACCTCTACCAAACTCACTTATGCCAATGCTTTTGACTCTGATTTCTGCCTGTTATTGAGAGAAAGGAGATGTGCTACACTGGCAGACATGCAGGATGCAGCCCTAGAAGTAGAATCTAATATCATGGCTGTAGAGAAGCTAAAGAGTCAAGCTGACAGAAGAAGACAGAGAAATCAGGCTTCTACTTCTTTTACATCATTTTCAGATCCTAAATTAGATAAAATGACTAAAATGATAAAGTCATTGGCTACTGAAATTTCTAAGCTAAAGGTTGAGCAAAACTCGAGGAAAACAAGGCAGCAAAACACATTTGCTCCAAGAAACACTAATCCATTCAGAAGAGTAAATGAGCAATTACAAATTATGCAGAGGTGTGAAGAAACAAAGGATGAACAGAAAGTTAAAGCTCCTTTCCAAAATGTAGTCATGGAGGAAGAACATTTTGAAGAGGATGAGGATGAAATTCACTTCATGGAGGATAAAGGCAGTGCTGCCTTCTTGACATTGGCTGAATATGAATAATCATTGCTGCAAGAACAAGACAGCCAAGAATGGAACAGAGGAGCTGTTCTACAAACTGGTGACCAGCAGAGATATAATCTAAGATCCAATGCAAAGAATGCCAAGGAAAATGTTGCCCAGAGAGCTGCTGTCCAAATGGAACCACAAAATATCAAGCAGAGAAGACCAGCAGCTGATCCAGTCATCCTCAAGGCTCCAGTTCAAGAGGTAAAAAGTTCTGATAAGTCATCTTCTTCTTTCAGCTTTGAGTCAGAAGTTCAGAAATTGAAAATATATGTGCCTCTGGTTGAGTTGGTGAAGAGTGAAGTATTTAGGAAGCCTATCCTTGAAGCCCTTGAGCTAGAAACCAAACAAACCTCCACTGACTCTGTCAATTTGCAAGATGACAAGCCTGCCATTGTGCTCAGCCCTATGATTGAACCTGCTGATAATAATTCTCCATCTTTTTATGTCTCATTGACCATTCATGACAAAATCCTCCACAACTGCCTGCTAGATACAGGGGCCAGCCACAATCTGATGCCTAAAGCTGTAATGGAAGAGTTGGGCCTTGATATCACTAGACTCTATCATGATTTATTTTCTTTTGATTCAAGGAAGGTGAAATGTCTTGGATTGATTAAAGATCTGGCCATTACCTTAACTCAGCTGCCCATGAAGAGTATGATGATGGATATTGTGGTAGCAGATGTCCCTCCTAAGTTTGGCATGTTGCTGTCTAGAGGGTGGATTAAGAGACTAGGTGGGACATTACAGAATGATCTCTCTTATGCCACTATCCCAGTGTTTGGAGGAGAAAGCAGGAGATTGTACAGAGAAGCACAGCTGGCATACATCATCAGTGATGAGAAGAATCCTACCAATCATCCTATATATGTAGTGGACACTAATTTTGGAGCATGTATTCTCCAAATAGAAGAATCTCAGAAGGCCGTAATGTAGATCAGAAAACCAATAGTTTAGGCCGAGAAAGAGCAAGGAAGTCAGATTTGGGAGTTGTTCTTTGATGGAGCACGTTCCAGGGAGACTGCAAGAGCAGGGGTAGTGCTAGTGTCTCTGGAGAAAGAAAGCATTCAGCTATCTTTTAAGCTGGTTTTTCAAGTCACAAACAATATAGCAGAGTATGAGGCTTTGTTGTTGGGCCTTGATGCAGCAAAAGACAGAGGAATCAAAAGTATAAAGGTATTTGGAGATGCTGATTTGATTATCCAGCAAGTGAATAAAACATTTCAAGCAAAGCACCCAAGGCTGAAAGCATACAGAGACGAGGTATGGAGAATCAGAGATTCTTTTGATTTTTTCTGTATTTCATACATTCCTAGAGCCCAAAATCAGCTTGTTGATTCCCTTGTTGTTTCTGCTAGTCTATTTATACCTCCTTTGCCTCCCAGACTAGTTTATGAAGTCCAAATGAAATACAGACCATCATTGCCTGACAATATTGTTATAGCTCCAAATCTCACTCTTATGATTTGTGATGCTGCACTTATGGCCTAGGGCAACCCCTCCTTCCAGACCTGGTCCAAAATTTAAAAAACAGTGTTTTATTCCCTATACGCGACTTTGCCCTGTGTTAAACGCGTGTACACGCGGGTATGTCATACCCAACCCGCGTGTATCTATTAAAACACTTAAAAAAATATAATTTCCTCTTTTTCGGGCGGTGATCGCGGGTTTACCTGCTGGATCACCTGTTAGTGCCCATGGCCCAACTGTTCCCAACCAACTCCTAACTAAAAAACTACTTTGGAGAGGGTATAAAAAGACATCAAAGGGAAGGCCAAGGAGAGAGAGAGAGGAGAGCAAGATTATTATGCTGAGATTTTTCCCTTAGACCAGGTCTGAAGTCCTTGGTGCATTCTGCACTTCCCCCATTTTGCATAGGAAACCCTTGTTTCCATGTGTATTGGTGATCATTCATCCTTGACATCATCATTGAGTAAGACTTGGAAGGAGCTCTTGTTGGAGGCTGGAGGCTGGAACGAATCCGGGAGGAAGCTTGCTTGGAGCCTGCTGAAGGTGTTCAGGTGATATCTTTCCGATATCTGTACTTTATTTGCCTTTATATATAAAGAAACACGTCTTTGTTCCCGAATAATCTTTCTTTATGCTTATGAGATTCTTGTGTTGAATTCTTATGAAAGTGGTTACTTAAAGATTTTTTATAACTAACTTTATAGCATAAAGATGATTTATATATAAACTTCTATACATGTACTGTTGTGTTCTTTGATTTGTTTGTCTTGCAGGTCAAAGAAAGAAGAAGGGAACTCCAAGAAGGGTTTGCACCCTAACGGTCTTCTCGAACGTAGGACCTTAGGTATGTACCCTAAACATTAGAATTTGCTTAAAAGTAAAAAAGATGGCTGTGTGTGTGTGTTTCTTTGTATAAGCAATTTTCAGTCTGGTAGAGTCTTAGCCCAAAGGACCCTAGGGGTATTTTCCCTTCAACCAAATATCCACCATTGGAAAGTTTTTGAAGATGATGATGAGTTGAATAAGTTCCTTCAAGTCATTGATGAGTTCTCTGAGATGAAAATTGACCAAGAAAATGAAGCCTTGTTAGAAAATCACCAGTCCCGACTTAGAAATAAGATTGGCAAAAATAGCATAGTCCAGCTTCCTAGTAACCATATTCCTAAGGGTCGAATTCCTCTTGAAAGACTATTTGACCAGAATGATGTGCCTTACAAAGCTACCCAAAAAGAAGATCAATCAGCAGTCTATAAGTATGATATAGGAAGTCCAGGTCAGCCTAAATATGTAAATTTGTCCACTCATTTGTCTGTTGTTCAAAGTGTTGAATACTGCAATTTAATGAGGCAATTTGCTGATGTGTTTGCCTGGAAATATAGTGATCTGAAAACATACGACAGAAATATAATTCAACATAAAATCTCTCTGGAAAATGACACTACACCATTCAAACAGAAGCTGAGACCAATAAATCCCATGCTTTTTCCACTAATTGAAAAAGAAATTAAAAAGTTGTTGGTTGCCAAAATCATTGTTCCTCTCAGGTATTCAAAATGGATAGCCAATTTGGTGGTGGTGAGGAAGAAGACTGGTGAAATCAGACTGTGTGTTGATTTCAGAAATTTAAACAAATGCTCAAAGAAAGATAATTATCCCTTACCAAAGATGGAGCATTTGCTGCAAAGGGTCTCAGAAGCCAAAGTCATGTCTTTCTTAGATGGATTTTCAGGCTTTAATCAGATTGTTGTGCACCCAGATGATCAAGAAAAGACTGCATTTACCACTCCTTGGGGCACTTTTATGTATGCCAAAATGCCATTTGGATTGATGAATGTTGGAGCAACCTTTCAACGAGCTATGGATATAGCATTTGTGGGAGAGAAGGACAAATTTGTGCTGATCTACCTTGATGATATAACAGTTTATTCCAGCAGTCATCAAAATCATTTGCAGCATTTGGAAAAAGTGTTCTTGAAGTGCAGAAGGTTTGGAATATCAGTCAATCCAAAAAAATATCAATTTGCTTTAAATGAAGGCAAGCTGTTGGGACATATTGTGTCTGCTTCAGGTGTTCAGATTGACCCAGAAAGAGTCAAAGCAATACAGTCTTTGTCTGTCCCAAGATCAAAGAAGGATGTTCAATCCTTTCTGGGCAAAATTAATTTTGTCAGGAGGTTTATTCCAAATTTTGCAGAGTTGGTTAAGCATGTGACCTCCATGTTGAAGAAATGATCAGAGGTAAAATGGACTGATACAGCAAGGAAATCATTTGAGTCAATTAAGAAAGCTATTATGGAGGCTCCCACATTAATCAGTCCTGACTACAGCAAGGAGTTCCATATATTTTCTTTTGCCTCTGAAGATACCATTGCAGTTGTTTTATTGCAGCAAGATGAAGAAGGTTCAGAACATCCAGTAGCATTTTTCAGCAAGAACTTGAGAGATGCTGAACTGAGGTATGATATTATAGAGAAACAGGCATATGCTCTTATTAAATCCTTAAAGGCTTTCAGAGTTTATATCTTGCATTCAAAAATAATTGCATATGTTCCCTCTGCTGCAATAAAAGATGTCTTAACTCAACCTGATGCTGATGGAAGGAGGGCAAAATGGATTGCAAAGATGATAGAATTTAATATAGAGCTGAAGCCTACCAAGCTAGTCAGAGGTCAGGGTCTTGCCAAGCTATTAGCTGAAGAAAATTGCAGATCTTTAGACATTGATTTCCTATGCACGATTGCAGAAAATGGTCAAATAGAAGAAGAGGAAAACGTAGCTGAAACAAAGAGAAAACAGTCAGTGGCCGAGAATCTAGCTTCATGTAACTGGTATGCTAAAATAATTAATTTCTTGTTGAAGCTAGAAATCCCTTCAGAATTTACTCAAAGTCAAGCCAGGGCTTTAAAGCTTAGAGCAGCAAAATATTGCATTGTGGAAAATCTGCTCTACTAGAGGGATCCATCTGGAATATTTTTAAGGTGTCTGGACAAAGAGCAGTCAAAAGAAACCATGCAGCAGTTTCATTCCAGCATGTGTGGAGGGCATCATTATTGGAAGACTACAGCCCATAAAATTCTCAGAGTTGGGTACTATTGGCCCACTTTATTTTTTGATGTATTCGCTTTTGTTAAATCTTGTGACAGGTGCCAAAGATTTGAAGGAAAGCAGCAGTTGAAATCCCTGCCCCTAAAACCAATTCAGGCAAAAGGACCTTTTCAGCAGTGGGGTTTGGATTTCATTGGTGAAATCAATCCGCATTCTAGTGGCCAGCACAGGTGGATATTAGTTGCCACTGATTATTTCACAAAGTGGATTGAAGCAGTCCCTACAAGGAAGGCTGATCATAATGTGGTCATAAAGTTTTTGACAGAGAATATCTTCAGCAGATTTGGTTGTCCACATAAATTAATAACAGATAATGCAGCAGCCTTCAGGGCCAAAGAGCTGGTGGAAATGTGTGATTCAATGGGCATTAAACTTGTTCATTCCACCTCATATTACCCACAGGGAAATGGTCTAGCAGAATCCTCTAATAAAATTCTGATTAGGATAATTAAAAAACTGTTAGAGGACAATAAAAAGAATTCGGATTCAAAGCTCAAATATTTACTGTGGGCTAACAGAGTGACCATTGAATAATCCACAGGGAATTCTCCTTTCAAGCTGGTATATGGCACTGAGACTGTATTTCCAATCCAACTAACTCTCCCTGTGGCAAAATTCCTTCAAGAAGAGCAAGATGAAGAAGAAGACATGGCAAAAAGAATCACTAATTTAACAGAGTTGCATTAGATTAGAGAATAGCTAGTTGAAAAAGCTGCAGCACATCAAAGAAGCATCAAGGAAGCCTTTGACAAGAGGGCAAAAAGAAATAATTTTCAGATTGGTGATTTGGTGTTGAAATGGGATGCACTGAAAGAAAAGAAAGGCAGTCATGGGAAATTCGATGCTTTCTGGACATGGCCTTTCATTATTTCACAGGTTCAAGGGAACAACACCTTCATACTGAAAAGTATGGGAGGAGAGACAGTTTTTGATGGCCCAGTCAATGGGCGGTTTTTGAAAGTTTATGTTGCTTAAGGTCTTTGGCCTTAAAAGTTGTAAATATTTTGTTTTTATCAGTTTTGTGCAGGGAAAGTAGACTCCATGCCCAATGGAACACTAGGAATTTTGCTAATTGTTTTTCATCAGGAAGGCATTGATTTGCAGGTTCTTGAGATCTCACAGGGAGGATCTCATCCCCAGAAGGAGCCAGTGTTAGCTCTGCTACAGTTTGCAGCATTTGATGGGTTAAAAGCAGGTTTGGCAGTGCTGGTCATGCTTTCAAGAGGTTCGCAGCAGTGGATTTCTTCTTCCCCTTCATCCTCCTTTTTCTCCTTCATTACCCCTTAATCTCTTCACAAAACCCGTTTAAACCCCTTTAAACCTTTTTCCTAAAATGCCCGCGCATTTTGTTTTAAACATTACAAAGGCCCCGCATTAACCCATTTCTCACGGCTTTTGGGCATTTTTGTTTTATTTCCATTAATACCCATATGTAAGCTTATTATTTGTTTTACCCCGACATTACAGTTTTAACCCTTATAGCACCGCGCATATAGTATAATTCATAACCCTTAGTTTTGATAGAGCCCGGGCCCGCAACTTTACATGTCACATCGCCTGTCACATCACTCCAAAACGCATGTTAATTCTGCGCCGTCCGATCGCGCCCATCTTATCATCTGACGATAGTCGCTTTCCCTGCTCCGCAGACCTGCACACCCATTAGTTCCCGGGGAAAGTGGTTTCCCCACCATTGCATCTGCCACGCGTCTCCATTTCATTGCATCGCTGCCCGCGGTACGATTACCACCGCAGCGTCATAAGCGGTGCGATAAAACCGCTCTCCGCTTTCCTGTATGGTTCCTCGCGCATTAACTGCCACCCACCTTTGCCGCTCATCAACCGTCCGATCATCAAACTTGCGATCGGACGGCCCTTGTCCCTCCTTTCCTGTTTTCCCTCAGTGGCTTCCATATGCCAATCTCTGCCGTCTGATTTGTTGCATCCACGGCTAATATTTAATCGCACTCCTGTTTGTTCCCGACGTTGCTCGCCAAGTGATCTTGACCGTCCATCTGAGCTTTTCAATGGTCGATATTCATTCGCAGGTTATCGTCCATTTTCGGGCATTTTTTTCATGATTTGAGCCCGTTTTGTGTGCTTGAAGAAGGAAGAAAATGATCCCGTGACCTGTGCATTCAAACCCTCAGCTACTTACATTCAAGAACAACATGATCAAGGACAAGAAGGATGACTCCAAGCATATCAAAATATAAATCAGTTATGGAGCATTGTACATATTATATCCCGTATGCTCAGAAAGGACACCAAAATATCATAGAATGTCAAATTTGTTAATTAAAATAGCCAGAATGTATCAAAGGCCCATAATAGTTCGTAAATGTCGTTGGTGAACCATTAAGACACCTCCACGCATAGGCTAGCTGATATTTTTTATAAACAAACTCTATATATACTCATAAAAATGATGTAACAGGTTGATGAGTGTTAGATGAATGCAATTCTGTTGTAAGCTTCAACTTCTGGAGACTGTAGCTACTGTGTAACCTGCAACGTCTGGTCTTCATTTCCAACTAATACAAGCTTCTTTTGCTGTCAATTGCTCATTTTTCACTTCTTCTATGTTCCAGGCTATGCCTGTCATGCATTATTTCATGTGCTGTTAATTTTTAGCAGCAGAGGGGCTGTCATCACACCTCTATGTTAGGATTTAGCATCTATCATTGAAATTGTTTGCAGGTTCCTGTTGTTTTAATGCATAGAGAGTTGTCATCCTGTCTGTGTATTAGAAAACAGATTTACAGACCTTTTAACTGGTTGCAGCCGACCATCACAGGGTCCTGTGCATCTGCTGGTGTAGTCAGTCTTCTCCATCATCACACTTTCTTTAAACTGTGAGTAATTGGTGGTTAAAAGCCTTGTAGTCTGGGGGTGTTCACCCATGTCTGGGGTTCAGCATAGTAGGAGTGGTTATCTGGCTTGAATATGCAGCATTTCTTTCATTCATCCACCATTTATCCAACTTTTTGTTGAGTTTGTAATGTTCCCGAGCATCACTGATATACAACCTAGGTGAGTTTCTTGGGGTGATAACAAGAGGATCGACAGTTATCTGATGAAGTCCGGTTTTACTGGAAGTGAAGCTGATTTGAACCTTTATTTCAAGGTTGAAAATGATAGACCTCTCTTCTTGGTACTTTATGTGGACATTCTCTTTCTGACAAGTGAAAACCCTCTCATTCATCAATGCAAGAGGGGGTTGGCTTCTGAGTTCAAGATGAAGGACATAGGACTAATGCATTATTTCCTAGGATTGGAGATCTCGCAAAATCCAAGTGAGATTTTCTTTTCTCAAGGAAAATACATTGTGAAGCTACTTGAAAGATTTGGGATGGTGGATTGCAAGTCTATGACTACTCTGATGGAACTTAACTTCAAGAAGTTATGTGGAAGTGTTGTTGGGCCCGATTTGGGAAATCCCTCTGAGTATTGTCAACTTGTGGGGGCCCTAATGTTCTTGGTGAACTCCCTTCCAGACATATGCTTTGCAGTGAATACGTTGAGTCAATTTATGGTCGAGCCTCATCACATACATTGGATCACTGCTAAGATCTTATGAGATATCTTCGGGCACAATCACCTATTAACTGAGATACATTGTCAAGAATGTGAGGCTCCATGGTTATTTTGATGCTTACTGAGCTAGCAGTGTGGTGGATCGTAAGAGCACATCTGGATGTTGCTTCTCACTAGGTTATCCTTCAATATCCTAGATGAGCAGGAAGAAGAAATCGGTTGCTTTGAGCATCGCCAAGGGCGAATATATTGCTGCTAGCATGGTCCACTGTGAAGTTCTTTAGTTGAGGAAGCTCTTTAGTGAGTTGTTTGGACATGTGTTGGATACCACCGTGATCTTCTGCGACAACCAAAGTGGGGTTCGTCTTTCTAAGAATCATGTGTTTCATGACCACTCCAAGCATATTGATATCAGGTACCACTTTATCCAGGATATGGTACAGCGAGGAGCAATAAGGCTCTGTTACATTGGAACTGATGATGAGGTCACAAATATTCTTGCGAAGCCCCTGGGATAGGTCAAATTCTTAACCTTCCATGAAGGACTTGGAGTCGTGGAGAGACCCTCTTATGAGGGTCCCGTTTGAGTTGGATATTGAGCTCTAGGAACTCCAGGGGGGCTTGGCATACTTATTGGAGCGATGAATGACCATAGGCTGAGTGGTTCACCTTCCCCTAGTGGTGCTTTGTGTACAGGGTGAGTGGTTCACCTCCCCCTAGTGGTGCTTTGTGTACAGGGTGAGTGGTTCACCTTCCCCTGTGATACCCCATGTTGGTTGATAAATGCATAGGATGAGTGGTTCACCTTCTCCTATGGCATATGAGCAGGATGAGGGGTTCACCTTCTCTTACCGGTACATCCTACCCATGCAGTCCAGGACTCATCGGAAGTACCTCTCATTTGGTCGATGAGTAGGGAAATGAGGATAGGGACCATAGTACTATCAATGGACACATCGTGTGCTACCTTATTCCCTATGCTAGGATGTTTGATATTGATCTGGGACCACTGGACACTGACTTTGGGTCAGTGGAGAGTGGTATGATACACTCTCGATCAATGGAGACTGACTCTGGGTCAGTGGAGAGTGTTATGACACACTCTCGATCATTTCTTCTTCAATATTTCTTCATGGTTCAGCAAAGAAGAGTATAACAGCGATGTCAGAGATGGTACAAATTGACAGATGATTTGGAAGGTGGAGTTCTCCCTAGTTGAGGGGGAGTGTTAAAATTGGCAACTAGGTCCAAACTCCACCTTGGACAGCTCATATGATGCAGCTGATATTTTTATTGGATTCCTCTTTCCGAGAGGTGTAGGATTGATCGAAAGATCATCTCATTCTGACATGTACAAATGGAAATATGAATTTATTTCGTTTATGGACAAATTGTTAATGTTGGCTAGCAATCTAATGTAGGCTCAGAAGCCCAAAAGACATGTCTTTCATCTTCAATGTTGCATATAAATAGAAGGTGCATCTACCTCATTTGGATATCATTCATCTCACACATATTTTTCTCTCCTCATCTGATTGGGTCGTACAAACTTCACGCTTCCTTCTTCTCCTCCTCACGTGCGAAGTTTGACTGCGATTTTCTGTTTCCAGCATTGACCAAGTTGCAAGAAGTTTGACTAGTGTTGACCTTGTCTGACTGTGATTTTTGTGGGATTATTTCTGTTTGGGAAAACCGCATTCATTGGCATGGAAACCAAGATTTTATGTGTTGTTTGACCAGCGCTGACCGTACCAAGTTTTACCGCAGGTTTGACTATGTGTTGACCTAGTTTGACTGACTTTTTCTTAACTGTTTTGGGTTGATTCAGACTGTTCTTGGAGGCCGAATTGACTACGTTTGACCGAGCTGATTTAGAGGAGTAATTCTGCTAACTTGACCAGCATTGAATTTCTGGTTAGGGCATTATGTTGACTGCAATTTCACTAGACATATTTGACTGTATTTGGGCAAGTGAATTTTGTATATTGTACTCTCTCTCTATTGAACAATTGAAGAATAATAAGAAGACTTAATCAAAGGGTTTCCGCACATTGGGGTTTTTCCCTGGCATCTGCCAAATATTGTGTCCTCTTGTCTTGGCTTGTCTTCTGCTTTTTATTTATGTTCTATCTGCATTTACTATCATGATAATGTGATTGATAATCTAGAAATTGATATTGGGCTAATAAGAAAAATTGAAGTAAATTTCTCTTGAGCATAGAACATACCATTGTTATCTAAAATTAACATAGCAACGCTTTCAGGTAGAGTAGACCACCCACTAGATTTTCCAATTATTTGGCATTGTCGAGCAACGTTAGCGAGTCTAAACCTTCCACTTTTGAGGAGGATATAGATGAGCAAGTCTGGAGGGATGCAATGGTGGAGTATAGCGCCATCTTGAGCAATGAAGTATGGGATGTAGTGCCAATAACGAAGGGAAAGTTAGTGGTAACTTCTCAATGGATCTATAAGATCAAACATGCAGTTGATGGTAGTATCAAGAAGTATAAAGTGATTTTCATGGCGAGAGGGTTCTCCCATAAGGAGGGAGTGGATTACGAGACATTTGCACATATTTCCAGATATGCATGCATTAGAGCAGTTATGTCCATTGCGTTAGAAATAGGGTGGATGATACATTAGATGGATATGAAGATTGCTTTCCTCAATGGAGTGATTGAGAAGGAGGCGTATATTGAGCTGTATGGGAGAGATTCCCATGTATGCAAGTTGAATAAGGCCCTTTATGGGTTGAAGCAGGCTCTGGGCTCATGGTATGCCAGAATCGATGGATATCTTCTTGGTTTTGGCTTCACCAAGAGTGAGGCAAATCCCAATTTGTACTATGTACTTTTTGAGGGTCGGTCACTCATGTTCGTACTTTATGTGGACGATCTCTTCTTGACATGATTGGAGAAGCTAGTGGGGATGTGCAAGGAGGATCTTGCTTCAAAGTTTGAAATGAAGGATATTGGCCTAATGCACTACTTCTTGGGATTGGAGGTGTGGCAGCAGCGAAAATTTTTTTTCCTTGGACAGGGCAAGTATGCAATTGAGATCTTGAGGAGGTTCAGGATGGAGGATCGCAGGCCTATGTCTCCACCAATGATCACTAACATGAAGAATTTGATTGCTTATGAAGGTGAATTAGTGGATCCCACACTATACATGCCACTGATAGGTTCCTTGATGTATTTGGCCAACACCATGTCAAATATATGTTTTGTTGTAAACACAATCAACCAGTTCATGGTGGAACCAAGACAAGTTCATTATGTGTTAGTGAAGCATGTGTTGAGGTATCTATGAGGTACGATAGACTTTGGATTGAGATATGTCAGAGCTTGAGTGGAGTTGCAAGGGTACACGGATTATGATTGGGCAAGAAGTGTAGTGGACAGAAAATCCACATATGGGTGTTGTTTCAACTTGGGATCAGCAATGATCTCATGGTTCAATAGGAAGTAACAGTCAATGGCACTTAGTTCAGCAAAAGCAGAGAACATGGCAATGAGTATGGCAATTTGTGAGGCAAAGTGACTTTGCAATATGCTTGCAGGACTTTGATCTGCAGATGGGACCAACATTGATTCACTGTGATAATCAGAGTTGCATTAAGCTCTCTAAGAATCTTGTGTTTCATGATTAGTCCAAACACGTCGAGATCAAATATCGCTTCATCGGATACAGGGCCCAGAGAAGTATTGTGATATTATTATACATTTCTACAGAAGAGCATGTGGCAGATGTTCTCACTAAGCCTCTAGTGAAAGGGAAGTTTTTGAAGTATCAAGATAAGCTGAGGGTGGTGGAGAATCCCTACCTTGCTAGGAAGGAGTGTTGAAGCTAGTGGTAGATTTGAAAGGTCTTCTACATAGTTTTGGTGTATTAACATATGGAAAACATTATTTGCCTCTTATAGGTGCTTTCTTGGTGGAGTAATAGATTTATGTCTTCTTTCCTAAGTAAATTAATTATTGCGAACTATTAAGTCATTTTCTAAGGATAAATAATTTAATTATTTAAGTGACTTAGAAAAAATTTCAACCATTGATCTCCAAGATTATTCTAGAAGGGAGATTAGGGTTAGGGATTTAGGCTTAATGAAGATTATAAAAGAAGCCTAGCAAAGAGGTGAAGAAACACAGATCTCAAGTGAGCGAGTCATCACAAAGAGAGAGTGATTTTCTCCAAGTGTTAGTGGTTTAGTGGACCAAGAGTGCAGATAAGGGGAAGTGTGAGGGATTAAGGGCGAATCTAGGAGGCCGAGTTGAGGATATTGCAGGGTCATGTTGCTGGAGGGAGATTGATTTGATCTAGAGGAAATAGAATTGTTGGAGGGCTGAGTTTTCCCTAGTGCATAGCAGTGGCACGCAAGGAGGGCACAGGTGATTTAGATGGTTGATTATTTGGGTCGATTTCTCCAAGATGATTTCTTTCAGGGGATGATTTCCTAGGGGCCAAATTCATTATGTGGGAGTTGAGCTACAAGTTTCGGATATTATATTTCTCCTTGTATCTTTGTAGGTCGAAAGACCCAGATTTTCCAAATTAATAGATGACGGAGAATTGTTGCGGGTGAATTATTCTTGCAATGTGTGATTAATCACTCTAATTTAAATTTTTTTGCATATACTTATTCCAATGATTTTATTTTTCGATAATTCAGTGTTTATTTGAGTAAATAAATAAATTGTTAGAAAAAACAAATATTGCATAAGAAAATAAATATGGTTGTTATACGAAATTTAACAATTATAAATGAGCCAACCCCCTTATACTTTAACCATGGCTTAACAAAATGGAAAAATTAAAATGATGATACCAAACTTATGATGAGGTGTTATGCAACCAGCTCACAAAAAGATAGAAAATATAGATCAACGACTTCAAAATCAACCTCTTCGAGGGGGCAACCTCCTTTAGATTACACAAATGAACAATTCTTGGAACATTCAAATGAAAAAACTTTCTTTCTAGATATAGGAGTCTAAGGGGTCACAATATAATCAGAGACGAAATAATAATAATAATGTAAGGGAACAATAATAACAATAGTGGACTTCTATGGGGCACAATAATAACAATATGGGGACAACATGGGCACAACAATAACAATAAGGGGTACAATGACAATAATAATGGGGGAATACATGAGCATTATAGCGACCTAACATGCCCCTCTCATCCAAAAAAGTGGTGTCCTCAACACTTGAGTAGTTCTAGATGCTTCTGTATAAAATTATCATCCTCCCATGTGGAATCTTCAGCGGGTAAGTTCTTCCACTTGATGAAATACTCTGAAATTGATAGATTTTGTAACTATAGAGTTCTTGTTTCTGTGACTGCTTCAGGTTCCAATATGATTTTTCCTTCCTCGTCAAGTTCTGGCAATATTGTTTGAACTAGAAACTTGTCACCTATAACCTTCTTTAAGCATGAAACATGGAATACTAGGTGCACTCAAGAAGATGCGAGAAGCTCCAATTTGTATGCCATAGTACCAATCTTTTGCAACACCCTGTATGGACCATAATACTTTGGTGATAATTTATTATCCTTCTTAGCTTTCTTGAGGGACATTTGTTTGTATGGTTGTAGTTGTAGAAATACCCAGTCACTTACATCAAAACTTCTTTAGCTACCATGTTGATCTACCTATTGTTTCATTCTATTTTGCGCCAAAGTGAGGTTATCCTTTAAGAGTTGAAGAACTTGTTGTTGATGCTCGATGTGATCTTCCACTGCTTGAACCTTAGAATTTTCTCTTAAAGATGATGTGATGGACGGTGGATGATATCCATAAAGTGCATAAATGGGGTCATTTTGCTGTAGTATGGAAGGAAGTGTTATACCACCATTCAGCTAGAGGCAACCACGCAACAAAGATATCCTTCCAAACATTTGTTCACTATCTCAGTTTTCCCATCAGATTAAGGATGATAAGATGAGCTATGAGCTAACTGACTACCCAAACAAGAAAATAATTCTATCCAAAAATTTCCAGTGAAAATGGGATCTCTGTCACTTACAATAATCTTTGGGTTTCCATGTAGCTTTTGTATTGTTTCCATAAATGCAGTAGCAACTGTACTAACTTTAAATGGATGAGATAATGCACAAAAGTGTGCATACTTGGTAAGTCTATCAACTACCACCATGATGACACTCTTTCTTTCAGACTTGGGTAGACCTATGATAAAATCTATTGAAACCTCCTTCCAACGTTGACTTAGAATGGATAAAGGTTGTAACAGACCCGGGGTCTTAACTGTTTCAACTTTATTTTGTTGGCAATCCAAACATTCTGCCACAAACTTTTGATAATAGATTCAAGGCCATCCCAAAAAAATTTCTTCTTAACCTTGTGGTAAGTTTTTAAAAATCTTGAGTGCCCTCCTAACGAAGAGGTGTGCAATTCCAAAGAATCTTTTGTTTGAGTTGGAATTCTTACAGAGGTAGAAGCGATCTTTGTACCATAATGAATCATTTTTCCAGCAAAATGTGTTAGATGTACTGGGATCTTGCTGCAACTTTTGAATGAGTTCCCACACTTCTTCATCATTCTTCCATTCATCCCTTGCGTCTTTTATCCAATCTGGTTGGATAATAGAAGTGGCACAAAAAAATGCTTCCACATCCTCATCCTTTCTTGAGAGTGCATCTGCAACAACATTTTGCTTCCCTTTTTTGTAGATGATTTCAAAGTCATAACCCAACATCTTTGTGGCCCATTTTTGTTGCTCTTCTGAAGATAATCTTTGTTCTAAAAAGTATTTAAACTATCATGACCCGTTTTTACCTTGAAGTGTTTTCCCATTAGGTAAGGTCGTCATTTCTTAACTGCATGTAGTATTGCCAACATTTCCTTCTCATAAAAAGCTTTGTGTGAATACTTTCCTTTGATTGGACGACTTTCAAAAGCAATGGGTCTTCCTTCTTGCATTAAAACAGCACCAATTCCATTTCCTAAGGTATCATGTTCCATAATAAAGGTTTTGTGAAGTCTGACATAGATAATATTGGTGCTTAGCACATTGCCTCTTTAAAATGTTCAAAGGCCCTCGTTGTTTCTGGAGTCCAAGAAAATGCATCTTTCTTCAGTAATGTTGTTAGAGGTGATGTTATTCTCTCATAATTCTTAACAAACTTGCGATAATACCCTGTCAACCTGAGAAATCCTCGCAAATGCTTTATGAATGTGGGAATTTTCCATTCATTAATGGATTTAATTTTGCTAGGGTCTAACTTAACACCTTCATGAGATACAATATGACCCAGATATTCCACCTCTTGTACTCCAAAGAAACATTTGGAGGTTTTTGCATATAATTGTTTCTCCTCCAATAGTTTGAGCACCTTGTCAACATGTTGAACATGATCCTTCCAAGACTTGTTGTAGATTAGTATATAGTCGAAAAATACTAACACAAATTTTCTAAGGAAGGGTTTAAAAATGGAACTCATCAAACCTTGAAATGTAGAAGGTGCATTGGTAAGGCCAAAAGGCATAACAAAGAATTCATAATGACCCTCATGAGTTCTAAATGTTGTTTTCGAAATGTCTTCAGCCTTCATTTTGATTTGATGATATCCTAAACGAAGATCCAACTTGGTGAAGTAAATTGATCCATGTAATTCATCCAATAATTCATCAATGACTGTAATGGGAAATTTATCTTTAATAGTGAGCTTGTGGAGCTCCCTATTATCCGGACACGTGCGCTATGATCCATCTTTCTTGTGCACCAATACGACTGGAGCAGAGAAAGAACTTTGACTAGGTTGAATTATACCAGCGTCTAGCATTTCTGCAACCATACGTTCAATTTCACTCTTTTGGGCATAAGGATATTTGTAAGGCCTGATGTTTGGAGGAACACTTCCTGGAATCAAATGAATAGCATGGTCATGATCATGAATAGGTGGGAGGACTTTGAGAATCTCAAATACCTTCGAATGATTGTCCAAGATTTTTTGGAGATCTGAAAAAATATATGATTTCGATGTGGGAACCTCTAGTGAACATAATTATGCAATTATGAGCCATTATTCTTTCTTTAGAAGCTTTGTCATGCCGTTAGAGTTTATTATCTTTCATGGTTTCCCTGTGATACCCCTTAATTCAACTTCCTTTCTTTCCTAAAAAAATCAAGAAAAGTTCTTTAAAATTAAAAGCTATTATACCCAAAGATTGTAGCCATTGGACTCCTAGTACAACTTCAACACCACCCATTGGAATGGAAAGCATTGGACTATTCAATATATATTTTCCCATGGATAACTTGATATTATGGCGCTTTCTAGAGCAATTTATGGTTCCTCCATTTGCAACCATCACTTGACACTTTGGTGTTGGATATTGGAAGCAATTCAATTCGTTGGCTATCTTACAATGAATAAAATTATAGGTACTACTTGAATCAATCAACACTATTACCTTTTTCTTCTTGATATGTCCTTCTATCTTAAGAGTTTGAGAAGTGGTAATTCTTGCCAATGCATTACAAGATATGGTCGGATTCATTTATTATTTCTCTGGGGTTGGTTCCTAGTGTATTTCCTCTTCTTTTGACGTTTCTTGTTCATTTTCTTCCTCCTCTTCACAATCTATGTAAAATAATTTCTTCTCAGCACACTTATGACCTTTAGTGTATTTGCTATCACAACTATAACAAATCCCTTTTGCTCTTTTTTCTTCCAATTTTTGGTGTGTCAACCTTGTAGGTTGTGGAAGGCTAGGGGCAACAACACTTCCATTTTTATAATTGTGAGTGGTAGGCTTCCTTGTTGCCATTATTTTGCTTACAATTTTTCTTGCCAACCTGAATGTCTTTTCTAATGAATTGGGTTCTCAAAGGCGAACCTCGTGTTGGATGTTATCCTTTAAGGCCCCTATGAACACATCAATCCTATGCTCCTCTGGAATATCATTTACCCTTACATTCAACTTTTGGAAGTCCTCAATGTGCTCCACCATTGAACCCTTTTGTTTGAGATTTATCAATTGACTAAAGAATGTGTTGCTCTTTGTATCCTCATAATGTGCCATCATTTCCTCTATAAAAATTGACCAAGTGACAATTTTTTTATGACAACAAATTCATCGATACCATACAAATTGATTGGGTTATAAATTTGCAATGTGTACCTTTTGTGTGTTTTTCACATTATGGAGATCGAAATATTGTTTCATTTGTAGTATCCATGTTACTAGATCCTTGCCATCAAACTTCCTCATATCAATCTTTGGAACATGGTGCATCTTCGATCTAATGTTAGGGTCTATGAAATCATGATTAACAGTTCTTTTGTTCTCATCATGAGTTTCATCTAATACTTTTTCGCCATTAGGAAGCATTTGTTGTAGTAAACTTGTCAAACCTTCCTTGAATCCTTTCATGTCTGCTTTTAAACCATTCTTAAAATCTTCCATATTATCTTTCATGTCCACCATATTAGCTTTCATGTCATCCATATTAGCTTTCATGCCATTCTTCAATCCTTCCATGTCTGAATTTAATTTATTCTTCAAACCATCCATCTTAGCTTCCATTTCATTTTTGGTTATTTTTTGTGAGAGAAAAAATTATTGCACTTGGTCTCGTAATTTTCATATATCATGTTGTATTTCTTCTTCTTCATGCATCATAATAGAACTTTCGGGTTGCTTATTATGTATTTCCATTTTCTTTCTTCGGGGCATCAATTAATGAGTATTATGCTTCATTATGCCCTTTCAAATTATTTTTTCAAACAAAACTTATGCAAATTTTTAAAAGAATACACAACTTGTTTTTTTTCTTTGTAGCTCAATATTTAATCCATTGTATCTCTGTAATGGAAAATCTCCAAGGTTTGACATTTTGTCCTGTGGTAGCCCTCTGAGTCCTCTTTCCAACCCCACAAGTCTGATCAAGATTGGATTCTTCAAGAAAGCGTTATGCCAAATCTCCCACAATGCCCTGATTATATACTGGTTCAATAGAGTGAACTTGTACGAAGTGCCATGTGTCACAATTTCGATCTTCGGATCTGAAATCGATACCCAACAAACTACAGTCTGTCCTCTTTCTGTCACTTCTTAAAAAATTTGAATTTGATGCTCAGAGAGAAAGTTATGATGATTTTCCCAAGGTCACATGTTTGAGATGGAATTTGGGAGCCTGCAAAAACCCTAACTTCCTTGTATCATATATCCGAAAATATAGCGAAGAAAGATCTGAAATTTGGACACAACGTTCATCACGATGTCATCTAAAATGGGTTTTTTTAGTTTCTGAAGCTTTGTAGAAAAAAGTTATAGCGAAAATGCCACGCGGACCTGTGTGAAGCAGCAAAACCCTAGAATCCAAAGCTCTGATACCAAATGTTATGCAACTAGCACACAAAAATATAGTAAATATAAATCAACAACTTCAAAATCAGCCTCTTTTCGAGGGAGACCTCCTTTACATTACACAAATGAACAATTTTTGGATGATTCAAATGACAAAACCTCTTTTCTATATATAGGAGTATAAGGGGTCACAATATAATCAGAGCCGACATAACAATAATAATGTAAGGGAATAATAATAACAATAGTGGGCTTTTATGGGGCACAATAATAACAATGTGGGGACAACATGGGCACAACAATAACAATAAGGGCTACAATGGCAATAATAATAAGGGAATACACTAGTATTATAGGGACCTAACATGAGGCCACCCTTTTATTGTTACCGTCAACTAGCTTAACTTTATAGCCAACTCTTTAAAGTTGTGGTATGGCCCAAAATGGATGGATTCAACGATGAATTCAAACTAAGTTTGCATGAGAAAAGGGAATGTGGAGCATGAGGGCACCTTCATCTTCTTTAAGCAATAGACATATTTTGAAGCCGTGCTACAACAATTTTAATTTCCATTAGATTTTGATATGGGGACATGTGGACACTTCAAAGGACTTTTTGGAGTGGTTGTAACCTTATTGTTAATTAAGTTAGCTCATTGGATTTTTTATAAAGAAGTTTCAACTAACTCCTAGTTTATCCATTGTTGAATTGGTTAATTAAAGGAGAAGATTTTTTTTGGTAAAAATCACATTCAAATTGTTGGGTCGATGTGTTTCGAACCACCCAGTGTAGTTCATCATCAATGCTAAGATGGAAAGTTCGATCCCAGCGTGAAAATAAATAATGTAGAGGGGGAGAAAATTGTTCCATAACTATTAGAATATAATTATATTCTAACTGTTATGGAACAATTTTCTCTCAAGACAGTTAGAATATAATTATATTCTAATAGTTATGGAACAATTTTCTCTCCCCCTCTACATTATTTATTTTCACGTTGGGATCAGAATTTCCATCTTAGTCTTGATGATGAACTACACTAGGTGGTTCGAAACACATCAACCCAACAATTTGAATGTGACTTTTACCGAAAAACTTTACTAAATATAATATGGATCACAAAAGCTTAAATTCAAATAATATTATATTTATTTTCCTAAAATATTTTATTAGAGGAAGTTGAGATCTCAACAAACTCCTTGTTACTTTTAATAAACAAGTTGTTGAGGGTCTTATTTTTTTTGTATTCCTTGGAAAAAATGTGAATCTAAGAAAATAAATTACATTTAATTATATGAAGAGTTAGAGCTCAAATTTATATGAGGATTTGCTCACTCCATTTGCAAATGGAATTTGAATTGGAATATATTATTAATGGGAGAACTTGTGAGCATGATAGCTCCAAGCAAAGAACTAAAGGTACTTGCCATGTAAGTTATGTTGTTGTTTTTGTATAGGCTTTTGTGGTAGAATTGCTCTAGACACATCTCTAGTATGCTTGTATTGCAGATTAGATTGACAAAAGTTAAAGTTGGAAAGAATCTTATTTTGAGGAAAGGAGTTAAAGGTGGAAGACATCCTTCTGCGAGTGAAGCTTGTGCCTTACCTTTGATGGAAGAATTTTAAAACCCTAGACCTCCCATAGTGGGTGAAGGTTTGACAATTCATACCTTTGTTTGAATTATGGAGCTCTTATTGTGAGGCATTTCCCTTCTACACCTTGTTGTATCTTGTTTGCTAACCCTTAGTAGAACACCCATGTAGATTGCATCCATGACTCCATAACCCAAGTAACAAGGCACCAAATGTCTTGTTCAATCTTTCATCTCCAAGCCCATCTTTTTAAAACATTCATTTTTCCTTTGTTGTATTAGTTGTCATGCTTCCTTTACTCCCACTCAATACTTTACAAAGTAAGCCTAGCAACTATAGGAAAGACCCCTTTGACTTAGATTTATCAGTTTTCTAAAGTGTAGAGGAGTGATTGTGAGGTTATAGTGGTCATCCTACTAGTTTCACATATCTCCATCTAAGTGTTACGCCTTTTCTTTGGTTGTGAGAATGTATGTTAACACTACTTGTATAAGAAAATTTAATTAATGAGAGTGTATATTTCCACAGTTACTCATATTGAGAAAAAAATCGGAAGAAACTTTGTGGAGGATGTTTAATCCTTTCCAGAGAAAACGTTTCAGGTGGACACTCCACCCATCATCAAGGACTTTGAGAATTGAATGATTACAAACGAGAGATGTGAATCCTTTAATAGAAGGAGGCATCCAAAATTAGCCATTTAAGAATAATACTAAAATAATAATGAAAGTAGTTGTTAAAGAATAATAATATTAAATTAAATAATTAGTTGTTAAGAGAAAGGGTCAAGTCAATAGATTAAATAAATTAAAATATATAAATAATTGTTAAGGTCAAGTCAAAAAAATTGAATTAATAAATGAGTAATTAAATAAATAAATGATATTTTTTTTACTGGCGGAATTGGTGGTGCGGCAGCTCTTGTACTCATGTGACATGGTGTTGATCCCTGGTGGTTGCCACTATAACCTCCAAGTGCAACCGCACCGCCCCCAAGCACAATGCACAGGTAAGTCAAGGTTTGAACATGTGACCTGCACAGCGGCACAATTGCCTTAGCATTACATTCGCTGGCCAACACGCCGCAACCCTGGGGGCTAAATAAATAAATTATTAATTGAATTAAATTAAAGAAGAATTAAAATAGATAAATGGGATGGAACCTCTTTGAAAAGAGGGGGAGGAGGGAGCTCCCGATGGCAATCATGGCGGAACTAGGGTTTAGTGCAGGTTAATTTCCTTGGTTGACAGTCATGGTGGGACAGGTTTTCTTCCGTCACTGCGTTAGATTTCACAGGCGCACTGGGGTGGGTCTTCACCCATCTCCGTAACCTTTGGTTTTTTGTTTGTTAGTTGCGGGTTCATTTGGCGGACGGGGGTTTTGGAACCCGGCTACAGGTTTACTTACCGCAGAGTTTTTTCAACACACCAGCGTGGTTTCTGGCCCCTTCGCGGATTGTTTCAAGTTACCCCTTATCTGCATGCGGTTATTGAACGGATTAGTTTAACCTTTGATTACCCCTAGATGGTTTTTGGTCCCCCACCGACATTCCTTTAGGTAGCTGTCAGCTTGGTTTCTCGACAGTTATGGAGGCAAAAGACGTTTTCTCCGCGGTTTCTACAGAACAGCTGCCGATATGGCCACAGACCAGGTCATCAATGGACGATTATTTAACTTTTGAACAAGAACTGGCTACAGAAGTTGATGCCCTACCCTCACTCACTCAGCAGCACATACCCACTATTTCGATAGCTCCAGAAGCCACGGCCATTCGAGAATACGCGGGTCCTCAACTGCTCAGGGAACCCATATCGCAAGCTTTATGCGGGAGTGCGACAGACACACAGGCCCTTGGGCCGGGCTCTAGTTTGTTTCCTGTGGGGAATGAGTCGAATAAACCCTCGGTAGGGTTTCTGCTCGCATCAGACAGCAGGGCACCGGTGCTTACTGCTCCACAAGACCTGGGAAACCCTCCACAGGGCAACTTCACGGACATTGGCATCATCACAGGGTACTTTGACAATCTAAAGGATAAGGGACCATTGACAGGGAAAGATAAGGCTGCACTAGTGGATGGCCTAGAGGATAGGACGGTGGCAGCATTGAACAATAAACAAATAGGGACATCAAAAAGGAAGAAGCGCCTCCCTTTGAGCAGCAACGAAATCTTCTTAAAACTAGCTGAAGACACACCTTTCAGTGAGGCAATGGACTCGGCAGAGAAGGTACTGGTTGGACGTGTTAGGGGCAGACACTACAGCATTGAGCGGTTACAGAAGTGGACGATGGAGGTCTGGGGACACCATCTGTCGGAACCCCCTCATGTTCAAACCTTTGTGAGGGGTTGGTTTGCACTGCGCTTCAAAAGCATTGCCCAAACCAATTGGGTCCTCACTACAATTTGGCACATTGACCAAGCACCAGTCCTCCTTCGAAGATGGACTCCATTGTTTGATCCAGAGACTGAAAAGGCGGGGACTGGTCCGGTTTGGGTACGTCTCCCGGGTCTCCCTGTACATTTCTGGACTGAGCAGATATTCAGACAGATTGGGGATGCCATGGGTACGTACCTAACACATGATGAATCTTATATCACCACAGGAAGAATGGCATATGCCAGAATCTTAGTACACATGGACCTCTCGGGAGGACTCCCGGAATATATCAATATACAATGGAGGGATGCAACTCGGAGACAAATGCTGGACTATGAAGGGGTTCCCTTCAGATGTAGGCGCTACCACAAGGTGGGGCACCTTTTCAAAGATTGTCCACTGAACAAATGGAATAGCAGGAAAACAGTGAGGAATTTTCCCCAGGTTCCACCGGATCAGGATGCTCTATCACATGGAGACCCTGCTAGAGATGAATTGCCTCGAGCCTCTGAGGAATTTCATAGGATTTCTACTCCTCACTCTGGGGGAACAGGCACATTATCGAGCCCTGGTCAGCGTTCAGCGGAGCAGGCCCAGAACACTCCGAGGAAGCGTGGTCGACCGCCTCACCGTCCCCCTCCACCTATTCCTAGCACTGCAGCGACGACCTCGGGAGATTCCTTTTCTTCGGGTATGCATTCCTATCACTTACCCACCACACAATGCTTTTCTGATATTCATAATACAATATCTGAACAGTTATTGAGTCCGGGTACTGATATCCCTCTGGAGTCCCCTGTTACTAGTATTTGTGCCATTACCCCTCCCCTCACCACCTTTGCCCCCACTCCCCCCGTACTGCTTCGTACCCCCCCTCCGCAGACCTCGACTACATTGTCGGAGACCTCGGCCCCTCGATACAATACCCGGTCTCGTTCGAGGCTTTCGACTATGGACCAGGTTGGACTAGACATTCTCCACCCCCCCCTCTCTACCAAAACCTCCCAAGGTCGTCCTTCTGATCTCAAAATTGCACAAGCTCAAGCTGATGTTGACATTGCTTTGGGAAAGCAATCTACTATCACTGGGGTTCTTAGAGCAAGAACAACCCTACCTGAACCCCCTCCATGAAGATCCTATCCTTCAATTGCAGAGGGCTTGCTAGGCCCGACAAAAAACTAGCACTCCGTCAGCTACTCTCTGCCGATTCTTTGGATATCATTTTCCTTCAGGAGACCTTGGGACAATCCAGTGAAATTGCTCGGACCCTGGAACTTTATCTGCCGGGTTGGAGATTTTCAGGATTGGATGCACACGGCCGATCTGGAGGACTTGCTTTGGGCATAAATACTAGATCTATTAAAGAAATCAACTGCTGGGGTGGGCAGGGTTTTATTGGGGTCGATGTACACTCTGCTGAGTTGGGGACCCCCTTCAGAGTTGTCAATATTTATGGACCTTGCCTGAATCGCCCTGCCTTCTGGGATCACCTTCTTGATTTGGAACAATTTTCTGCTGGAAACCTGATTGTTGGTGGGGATCTAAATTTTTCAATAGGCTACGCCGAATCTTGGGGTCAGCGGGCTCAAAAGGACTCTCTCTCAGACTACTTCTCGTCTATATTGGAACTTCACCACCTGATAGACATCCCAGTTGCAAAATTACAGGCCACTTGGAGGAATAATAGGGTGGGTGATAGTGGCCTTGCTAGGAGGTTGGATCGATTTCTGGTCAAGGAACAGGTTATGGATATGGGCCTCAATATTAGACAATGGGTTGGGACTGGAGGGCTCTCGGATCACTTGCCAATTTACATGGAAATTGGACGAGGAAGGGACAGGCTGAAGGGTCCTTTCAAGTTCAGTTCTATCTGGCTTAAGGATGCTTCATATATCAGCATGGTCACCGAATTTTGGAAAACAAACCCACCAGGGGTTGGAGGCACAGCTTCAGCCGGATTTATTAGCAACTTAACGGAGCTGAAGAAGATGTCTAAAAATTGGGCCCATCAAAAAAGACTACAGGATGATCAAACGTTGAGACAGATTGAGTATGAACTGGAGGTATTTGAAAAAGAGCAGGGAGGACTATATAGATCTGAGGAGCACAAGAATTATATCACATCCCTCTACTCAGCCCGTGGTAAGAACCTAAAAGAAAAGGAAGACAAATGGAGATTGAGGAGCAGGGCCATCTGGATTCAGGAAGGGGATGCAAATACTAAATTCTTTCATAAATTTGCAAATGGGTGGAAAGTTGTCAACACTATTTGGCAAATGCAAGATGAACAGGGAAGGACAGCACATACTTTCCCCCAGCTGGCCTCTCTAGCAAACTCTCACTTTAAACAGACCTACAGTGACCCCGGGGAGATTAACTTAGCAGAAATTATCAGAGTTGCTCAGCTCTTCCCAAGATATGTGGATCAAGACGAGGAGGAGGAATTGATTCAGGTGGTCACTTTGGGGGAGCTGGAGGATACATTAAAGTGGTTCAGCAAGGACAAAAGCCCTAGACCTGATGGATGGTCCATCGAATTTTACTTGGCATTTTTTGAGTTGATTGGACCGGATCTACTCAGAGTTGTGGAGTCGTCAAGGATTTCGGGACGGTTGGAAGCTGCCATCTCATCCACTTTCATTGCTCTGATCCCGAAGGTTGACAATCCATCCACCTTTGAAGAATTTGCCCTATTTCGCTATGTAACTGTTTGTATAAGATTATAGCCAAAATTATTGCAAACAGATTGAAGCCTATCTTATCTAAGCACATCCTGCTTGAACAATTTGCGTTCCTGAAGGATAGACAAATTCATGAAGCGATTGGTATGGCTCAGGAGGTATTACACACTCTACACAGCAAGAAAGGCAAAGGTATGATAATGAAGGTGGATTTATCTAAAGCTTTTGACCGGGTGAACTGGTTATATCTGAGAATGCTTCTTACCCACCTTGGTTTCCCTTTTATTTTCATTAAATGGATAATGGGATGCATCACTAACATACCTTTCAGTGTATTGGTCAACGGGAGTGCATCCCCTTTCTTTTCGTCGACTCGTGGCTTACGACAGGGGTGTCCTCTCTCCCCTCTACTTTTCCTCTTGATAATGGAAGGCCTTGGACGGTTAATAATGGAAGAGCATAGGAGAGGCAGACTTTCTGGTATTAAGATTACAGATGAATGCACACTCACTCATCTTCTTTTCGTGGATGACGTGCTGATATTTCTCAATGGGAGTGTGGGGGATATAACATCGATCAGAGATATATTTTCCTTATTTCAAAAGGCCACTGGTATGATCATCAATGAAGGAAAATCTACATTGACGGTAGCGACCTGCACACAGCACGAAATTCATTATGCACTTCACAGATTTAACTTTACATTGATTGCTCTGGAGGAGGGGCTGAAATATTTGGGATACAAGTTAAAGCCGATAGGATATAAGATTGCAGATTGGACTTGGCTCATTGCTAAGTTGGAAAAGCGGCTAAGTACTTGGTACTTAAGATTCTTATCTCGAGCTGGCCATTTGACACTCATCAAGAGTGTTCTGGAAGCGACCCCGGTCTATTGGATGTCACTTGCCTGGATTCCTAGGGGCATTCTGGCAAGGATACAAAATCTTTGCTGCAGATTCTTATGGAGGGGTAATCAGCCGGGAAGAATATTTGCATGGGCTAAATGGGATGCCCTCACACTTCCAAAAAAATGGGGCGGCTGGGGACTCAAAAAGCTTGATGAATTTTCCTCAGCCCTGGCTGCTAAACTTGGTTGGCAGTTGGTTGCTTCGGACAGCCTATGGACAAGAGTGGCCTACTCGAAATATATCACCCCTGCTCATGTACTGGAATGGATTAGAAGACCGGCAAGGCTCTACACAGGTATTTCGATTATTTGGAAGGTTGTCCTGAAAGCTTTGGATCCCATCCGCGCGGGCATCACCTGGAGAATTCATTCGGGGAACAGGGTTCGCATTGGTATTGACCCGTGGATTGGCTGCGGAAATATGCACAGATTACCTCCAGATCTCTTATTGCACCTAAGGGAGCAACAAATCACACACCTTGAACACATTGTTGATGAGAACAACACCTCTTTTCTTCAACAGGCTTGGAAATCCGAACTTCAACTCAACATTCCTCCACCATGGCAGCAGCACTGGAGGAACTATATACAAGCCCTCCTAGAGGCTCATATCCGATTGACTAGGGGTGATGACGAGATCATCTGGGCGCTGGCGAAATCAGGGAGATACACTCCAAAGGAGGGATACATTGTGCTGGCGGAACCTCGAAAGCCCCCCATACTACACAAGTGGTGGAAACACCTCTGGAAACTCAAGGCGCCTCCTAGATCCAAACTTTTAATGTGGTGCATTCTGCGAAATAAAATTCCAACGGGGGACAACCTGATGAAGCGATCCTTCTTTGGCCCACACTGGTGTCATTTCTGCAATAAGGAGGGTGAAACTGCTTCCCACATTTTCTTGAACTGCCCGGTCATTCGCCACTTATGGAACCTTGTATCATCTGCTATACCATCTAATCATACCTGGCACCCGGGCACCCTGGACAAGGCCTGGAACAATTGGTATTCCTCTGTCACAACCCCCAAATTGAGAAATCTCCCCTTATTATTCTGTTGGGCTGTCTGGATAGCCCGTAATCAGCTCATTTTTCAACTTTCCCCTCCTAGGTGGACTATCATTGCAGCCTTGATCAAAGCGGATTATGACCTCATCCCTGATGACCCGCCCATAACTAGTACCTGCATCATCACTCAAGAACTGATTGATCCCATCCGTCCCTGGGCATATTTTGATGGGGCTACACAAGGGGAAGGTTGTGGGGGGGGGCTATCCTACACCTATCTGAGAGGCACTCTTACAGGCTATCCATGGGATTGAGAGGGGGCACAAATAACTTTGCTGAACTTTCAGCAGCCTATTACATCATCTGTTTTGCTACAGAGAAGAACTGCCATGCTCTTCAACTATTTGGTGACTCTAAGATTGTCTGCGACTGGTTAAATAAGCGTTCCTATTCCTGGTCTTTTTCATTAAGACACATACTTGATGAAGCATTAAGATTGATCTCCAATTTTGATTTCTTTTCATGTAACCACATCTACAGGGAGCGGAACACAGAGGTTGACCATCTTTCCAAAGAAGGCGCGATCCGGGAGCAGAGCATCTGGCTGATCACTGAGCAGATAGATGGAGTTAGCTACCAGTACTATCACAAACCCTTTATGGACATAATGGTCTAATTTTTGGACAGTTATTTTAGATATTGTACATATTTATTTTGTTGTTTATGAACTGATATGAGGCCATTATGATTGGTTCTGCACTTATTTTTTGGTATTATCTCCCTGCGTGGACTAAGATAATATTTACATGACTGTTTTTGGTTTATTTTTTTGGACTCCTCCCCGACTTTGTTGGGGCTACTACCCAGAGACTTTGGTAGTAGGTTTTGATATTTCATCGGTTATGTTTTATGTCGATAGAAATATCGAAATATGCATATGCATCTACAAAATGTAATTTCTTCCACTAATGAAATTACAAATTTTTCCATGGGAAAAAAAGATAAATGGAATGGAGTTTTTTAAAGAGAAAATTAAGAAAGATAATGGAAAGGATAGAAGTACATGGTCAAACAATTTATTAAAAAGAAGGAAAATAAGAGTAAAATCAGAAAATTTGGATAAAATTGAAAGGATAAATAATTTTAAAAATGCATTGGATTAGAAAACAAAATGTAAAAACAAATATTTAAAAGAATTTATTATACTAAACAGTTATTAAATATAAGGAAGAAAAAATAGTTATTTAATGAGTCAGATGGTAGATAATCGATTGCCACGAATGGCTTAGTTTATAGCCATCCTCTCGGTTAATGTTTTTTGGGTGCTTCTCTATTTCAAGGGTCTCTCTAATGATTCTGGAATTGTAAAAAAGAATAGAGGCGAGGATTTTTGTTTGATCAAAGCAGATTAGATGTTTTGAGTTAAAAGAGTGCTCAGCTGTGGATAGAATTAAACATCCTCCACACAATTTCTTCCCAAAATTTCTCTCAAAATTTAATTAATATCCAGCAAATGACCACAAAAGTACATTGATTGGACTAAAAGAACCCATCCAATGTAGGTACAAACTAGAAGTGCAAAAGGAACTCCTGTTTCAAAAGTCCAAACCTGTTCTAGAAACTCGGGCCAAAGTTCTTGCACTCTGCTACCAGCTATACATGTGATGCACCCATGGAAAGTTTTAGCAAAAGAGATCCACAAACTTATACATACCACTTGTCCTTGGGCATAAGTCCCGGTAAGCCTCTTCTTTTCATCAATTCTAGAAAACCTTTACATCAAAGTTAGAAAGCAGTTTGTATTTTCTATGTGATTTTTGCAGTTGACTTGAGAAACAAGTTAAGAGATACCAATCTCTTATGGCACAAATTGAGGGCTTGTAGAAACAAATGGTAAGCTTTCATATGCAAAATAATCAGCCATTTTATTTATATAGTGAATAGATGCACTTAAAACCAAATCGAACAATTCTCTACAAGTGTAACATGATTGAGGACCCATGCATTGTAAATGGTTTAGGTGTGAAGATCTGAAATTATTAGCAGCATATGTTTCCATTTTTATCTTTGCATCTACATCATGAGTTTGCTATGTTTGACAAATTGTTCCAGCTTTTCTGACAAGTGAGATCATTTGCCTTGCATAATCACAATGATTCATTGGGAAGCATGGACAGTACTCTTACTGGTGGAATAGGAGAGCAGACTGGAGCACAGAAGTTGTTTCTGATAGAAACATTACAGCAAACAATACCTTGTAGCAACATGGCCAAAATTGATGGCAATACAGCATAAAATTTTATGTAATTTAGGTGCTTCAAACAATCAACTTGTTCCTCAAGTTGTACTCGATATTAGGAACTCTATTTAAAACGCTGAAAGTCATCCAAGAGAAATACAAAGGGTCGTGGAGGTTTGGATAGCCAGAATCATTAGTGATCCGGAGGGGATGCTAGCACATAAGGGACTACTTGTAGTGGTCATTAGGAAACCCTTTTACCTGAATGAAGTGAACAATGTTCCTTCTTCAGATTTAATTACTCCAGAAAACTTGGAATACAAAGATATCCATTGAGGGTACAAATATATATTAAGAATGTGAATGATACAAATGAGAGTGAGAGGTTTGCTTATATACTATGCAGATGCCTCTTCACGGAGAGTCATGCCTCATTTAGACATGACTCTTCAACCTAATTACTAATTAACTAATCATTATTTATGATTATTATCATTTATATCATTTCCTATATATATATATATATATATATATATATATCTATATATATATATATATATATATATATCTATATATATATATATATATATCTATATATATATATATATATATATATATATATATATATATAACATTGCCTTCCTCCTCAAAAAGCTTTGTCCTCAATGCTTGTTGATGAAAAAGACTTGATCTCTTTTTCGGTATCGAATGTCTTCTCATCTCAGAACAGTCATCTTCGTCGATACAAGTTGATATGATCTTCTAAGTGACAAACAAAATTGTCGCACTGAGAATGGATCAAACCATCCTAGATTAAGCTTCTGTGGAATATTCTGATCACTGGAATTTTGTAACGACTTGTCATCATAGGATTGGATTGAGGTTACATCACTATTCTTTGGAACATCAGTTTGTTGTTTATATTCTGAATGGTCCCGATACATAGCTTGGTTGAGTTGTCTACTCTCATGATTCGTATGTTGATAGGGAACCTTTTTGGTTTGACTTTCCCTTATTAGGTGTGTGGGAATTTTTTTGTTTCCTTCTCGTACTACGGTTTTTGAGTTAGGTACATAACCTTTGCTTGGAATTTTCATCATTTGGATTGTAACACGTGAATGTGTTTTTCCTTCCACTAATTGATCCGCTTCTTGAGTTCTGTTATTGACTTGTTCGGTATTAATTTCCTTATCTTCAACCTAGATTGTTACGTCTGGAGACTTCGATACTTCTTGAGTAAGTTGCTCTAACTTGTCTTTAAGTGACGTCTTATCACATTTAAGCTTATTTATTTGTGTAAGGAGGTTTTGGTTATGATTCCTTAGACGTAAAATCTCTTTGGTTTCTGATTCATCAACCTTATTTTCAATGTTTTGACTTTTAAGTTTTTCATCTTTTAGATCTTTGATTTGTTCTAATAAATTTTTATTAAGGTTCTTTAAACGTAAAGTTTCCTCTTCTTGTTCTGATAAGTGCTTCTTGAGTTCTTTCTTTGTGACCTTAGTCTTCTTCACTTGTGCAAGTAATTTTTCGACGTGGTCCTTGAGGCGAGAGATTTCTTCATCCTTTTCCATTACTTCCTTGTAATGCATATCCACAAGATTTCTATGTCCCTGTTGTAACGCTTCCTTGTTTTACCGAAGTTTACCGAAGTTTGCTATTTTGTCTTTACCGAAGTCTTGATCTTCTCGCTGCAATTTCTTGGTACACTGGGTTACATCGTTTTGTAAGAGTGATGATCGGCGTTCAACTTGCAATGTGGATTCTGTTTCCTTCATTTCCTTATCAAAATCAATTTGTCGTCGCTTATATATTGCCTTTAATTGTCCTATATCTCTTGGGATTAATTGTTTTTGCACATCACTTAGATATTAGACTAAGGTAAACGTTTTGTAAAATTTTGTGCAGACGACATTTTGATTTCTAAATGATTCATGAGAATTAGGATATCCCTATGAACAAAACGGACATATTGAAAAGAAACCAATGCTTTTGGTGCACGGCATATTTTTGTTTTTCTTCACTTATTTGATCTCCCTTTTTTTATTAATTTTATTGTTATTCCCTTTTTTCACCTTTTTATTAAATAAATTAATTAATTAATAAATGATTTTCATTTTTTTAACATATATATAACTTTCTTTTTATAATTTTTTTTGTTTTTTATTAATTAAATAATCTATAATCTATATATATATATATATATATATATATATATATAATGTGTTTATTTTATTATATTTATATGTTAGATTAAAATGTGATGAAATAATAAAACGTGACTACTAGTTAGATGGTGAACCAGGGAAACACAACAATCGGCCAACCAACGTCTATGGTGGACCAGGGGGCACAACAATTGACTAGCCTCAATATGTTTTCGGGTTGACAGTAAACAGAATGTCGGGCTGTAACTTGGATAACGAAATGGGATAATGGAGTATGGGTGTAGACCGCTGGGAACACACGAGGGAAGGAGTGGACGGCGGAGAACAGTGATGCGGGGAGGGGCTATGAACAAAGCAATGGAGGGTGGCGACAGAGTTGTAGCCTGTGCATTTTTCAGCAATGGTGGCGGTGATATGCAGGGTGAGAAAACAGTGGTGGATAGGGTCATTGTAGCCACAGAGAAAAAAGAAAGTTGCAGCGCTAAATAATTTCGCTGATAGACTTTGACAGTGATTTCTGTGTAGTGCATCGATTCTTCAATGTTTGGTGTCGGTGTCTGAGAAATCATTGAGGTTGTGGTTTGCGGCTACGTAACATACAGCGGTGGATTGTAGGTAGTGATGGATAAGAGTAGGGCGGCACAATTCTGTGGCTTCAGACGGACAGGTTGTGATGGTGGTCGTCCGAGTGGTTGTTACTACAAACAATGGCCATCAGGCTCCTGGCGTTTAGTTTTTTTCGTTGTTGTTGTCATTGTTTTTTGTTTTTTTTAATAATTTGTTTTTATATTATTTTTTTGACCCCTTTTTCTTTAATAATATTTTTTTTACTTTACTTTTTTTTCTTTCCTTTTTTAGTAGTGAAACTGGCAGAATGGAGAACTTCAGAGTTTGTAGCGAAGCGCTTGAATCCTAACGGCAACAATGTTGACGATGATTGATGGGCAAAAGTCGGGATCAGATGTGGCTCTGATACCAAATGAAGCGAACAAAGTTTCTTCTTCAAATTTAATTACTCCATAAAACTTGGAATATAAAGATATCCATTGAGAATACAAATATATATTAAGAATGTATGAATGAGGATGATACAAATGAGAGCGGGAGATTTGCTTATATACTATGCAAGTGCCTCTTCACGGAGAGTCATGTCTCATTTAGACATGACTCTTCAACCTAATTATTAATTAACTACTCATTATTTATGATTATTATCATTTACATTATTTCTTATATATTTATTCATAACACTGAATATTAGTTTGTTTACTTCCAACTGTTGTTTGAGGACCATACAAGTACATCTAGATGAATCTATAAAGCTAGAGCTGTTTTCTATGTTTCCCTATATACTTGTTCATGGCTTTAGCAAAGAGGTTGCGGGAATCATTTACAAATTCTTATATACAATAAATTTTGCTGCCCACTTCCATATACAATCATATCAGTTAGTAGAAAAATTATGCATTCAGTTGCAAACGGTTAATGCTCGAGACACGCTTATAAATATAGTTGTTTTCAGATAACAAGATTGTTTATTTCTACATGGTTCAGAGTATTGTTTATTCGTACATGGTTCAGAGTCTAAACTAATTATAGCACAAGTGCATTCATACCCACATCTTTGTTGTAGGCACTCTTCAATAAAGCACAGACTCTTCCATTTTTCTTCTATGGCAAGTGGTCATTTTATTTGCAGGTTTATGCTGCATCATTTATCCTTCTAAGAGTTGGAAACTTAAAGAATGGCAAACTCTATTTTGCAGGTAATGCCAAACAGGTTGAGGAAAAAGCAGAAACCAAAACTGTATGAAATAAGATTCCTTCCAAATCTCTAAGGTGTGCAGCTTGTAAACACTCAAAATTCTCGATTTACCATATTCGTGCTGTGCAATTACATGAGTTCCATGAAGAATTACCTCACCAAAAAACCCACAGCAAGTTGGGAAGGACAGCATTAGCCTATTTCTTCTATTTTCACAGAAATAAGGCCTCAATTGTGAATTGTCGGAACAATGCCAAAAATATTAATATCTAAAATACCTGGACTTTATAGCCACCTGAGTAAGCAAACCCATATATTGTAACTTCTAAGTCAACAATACAACTTTCTTGATGAAAATTACTGGTAATGGGTATTTCCGTAATACCTTTTTCTTTGTAAAAATGTATAAATGTTTACACGACAACTGAAAGGAAAATGAGTAGTACTTCCCTTCAAACTGATAACAGAACAAGAAAGCCAAATTATAAAATTGGAAACATGGGATAGCTCAATCCAACTTTTATTTTGCAAGATGCTAACTATAAATACATTTTCTCCAAAATTGAATGCTCGCTGATTCTGCCCTTTAGATATTAATTTAAAAATCGCTCTCATAGTTGTCATAATACTTGGCACATTTTGTATATTAAAGAGCTTACATATAAAAAGTTTTTGTTTCTCTTCATTTGGAGGTGAAAATATTTGGGGTTCTTAAAAAACATTGGAATTTCACAATTTGGTCTTTATTATATTGTTTAATTTGTAAAGCATAGAGCCGAGGAAGATGCCTGTATAGAGGTATATAAGTAGAAACTAACCAAACATCTATCTGAATTAAAGATTCATGCAGAGACCAGGAAAGGAAGATTTGTTCATTTGAAACAAATTTTGCAAGGACATCGTTGGGAATGGAGAAATAAGGTACTGCCCAAGGTACACAAGCTTCCACTATCAGCTTATATATGGGCTCTGTATGACACCTCTTGGTATGAAGTATAGTTTTCCCAGACTCACAACATTGAGGAGGGGGACATGGAGTTTACATAACCATATCTCTCTGAATCTAAAGGCATACACAAGGGATTCAGTGCACTTTTTTTAGAGAAATAAATTACTCAGATTTGAGAATATATAAGCTGTTCAAGCTATTCAAATGTTAAGACCTCAAAAGTTGATTTCACATATCCTTCCGGATGATTCTCTCTTTCTTGGTCAATATTCATCATCTATGTAAATAACTGCCATGAAATCATATGGATTCCCTTGCTCAATATTTGAAAGCAATTATCAATCTTTGCAATGTCATGCTTGACTTAGACTTTCCTTGAATATTGAGCACATTGGAAGGGCAATGATGTGCAGGAACATAGTGTTGGCAACTTGGCACTTGCCATAACAACAACTCTTGCTCAATATTTAAAGAGCTTTGATATAAAACGTTTTTGTTTCTTTTCATTTGGAGGGGAAAATATTAGGGGTTCTTACAATTTGGTCTTTATTATATTGTTTAATTTGTACAGCATAGAGCCTAGGAAGATGCCTGTATAGAGGTATATAAGTAGAAACTAACCAAACATCTTTCTGAATTAAAGATTCAAGCAGATACCAGCAAAGAAAGATTTGTTCTTTTGAAACAAATTTTGCAAGGATATCGTTGGGAATGGAGAAATAAGGTACTTCCCAAGGTACACAAGCCTCCACTATCAACTTATATATGGGCTCTGTATGGCACCTCTTGGTATGAAGTATAGTTTTTCCAGACTCACAACGTTGAGGAGAGTGGCACAGAGTTTACCTAATCATATCTCTCTGAATCTAAAGGCATACAAGGGATTCAGTGCACTGTTAGTTTTAGAGAAATAAATTACTCAGATTTGAGAATATATAAGCTGTTCCAGCTATTCAAATGTTAAGACCTCCCCGAAAGTAGATCTCACATATTCTTCTGGATGACTGTCTCTCTTTTTTGGTCAATATTCATCATCTATGTAAATAACTGCCATGAAATCATATGGATTTCATTGCCCAATATTTTAAGGCAATATTCAAGCTTTGCAATGTCTGGGTTAACTTAGACTTTCCTTGAACACTGAGCACATTGGAAGGTCAATGACGTGCAGGAACATAGTGTTGGCACGTTCCATAATAACAACTCTCTTGCTATTTGTATAGTATAAAAAATCAATGATAAAAAGGTTTACCACAACTCTGTCCAGCACGATGTATACTAAGGATACGTTTGATGAAATGAATGAGGAGAAATCTCATTCGAGCACAAATATGTATATATATGTATATATAAAGGCCTTGGACATCGGAATTCCAATGTCCATGGATGAACATCGAACTATCCATGTCCCACTAGAGGTTAATGTTCAAATTTCAACATCTTTGGCCTTGATGGTATAGCAAACAAGTTAGTGGGGCATTGGTCCACCAACACCTGACTGATCTCCTTGTCATAACATTGAAAATGATGGGACATTGGAATAAAAAAATTTGAGGTCATGAAGAAGTTACCACGTGGCATGACAAAGCATTGGTAGACCAACATCTCTGAGTTGATGTCACAATACCAACAACATTAAAGCAATGTTGAAATATACTTATTTCCATCACCTACAGCTCTAACATCAGTGCAAGTGATCCTAAAAAGGAGTTGTCATCCTTGGGGCCTATTGCCGCAAAATCTAGCAGTCCTTGTGAGGGGTTCATAGGGCGAGGGCCAAATCCTTTAGCCAAAATGAGGGAGACTACCATTGTCACCTCAGCAATCTTCCTCATGTTGTTTAGTGGAGTTTCACCACAAGGGAGGCTTCCCTGTATTCACCTATAAGAATAATCTAGTCATAAGGTTCCAAGTGATGTAACTAGGTTAGGGAAAGACACCTTAAATTGGATAAGGCTCAATTCTTCCTTATAAAGGAGCTACAAGTCTTACCTCTAGACTAGATAAAGGCTTCTACATACTAGGGTTTATTTATATTCAATGATAATGGAATACCTAGACACATAGAAGCTAAGGGAAGAGTTTACTTGAAGATTAGATCATCAAAGAAATAATGTAAACCCTCAAGTAGGCCTCAAGTTGAAGCTTGGCAAGGATTTAGGGTTTCCAAGGCACAAAATTGTTTTAAGAAAGATGATGTCAGCCCTATTAAGGGAAAGTTTACCACAATAAAGGCTAGATTTTATGTTTAAAAGGTATAGGGAGGTAAACCCTTAGTTCTTATCCACAAACATGAATCCAAGCTACACTACAAGCAATTCGGCCCTAGAAAAAGCCCTAGCAGCTTGCCTTTAAAAGCCTAGGAGATATAAAATGAGAGAAAATATTTTACTTTGAATATTTTTTATCAACACAAATTTACCAATGCCCAATCCTACTTGGGTTGATGGAGTTCTAGGGAAAATTTTGGAGAAAAGGGACAATAGATTAGAGTAAAGGGGGAAAATAAGTTGTCCACTTGTGAAACCCTATATCTTTTTTGTGAGGGGAGAAATTAAATAGAAAATGCACACTAGGAGTCCTTTTATGGATTTCAAGGAAGAATATATTTAACATGCAAATTTTAACTAAGAAATCCAATAAATATAATCCTTTTAGTCGTGGAACATAGAAAAACCCTAGCATTAATTCATTCACATGCAAAATAATGAAAAATCAGCAATAAACTTACAAATTCTTCCAAGAAAAGACCTTTCAATCCCAAAAAGACATCTCAAATACAATATCCAATCTCCAATAGCAAATGCTCCAAAAAATCACATCTCTACCAAGCAGTGAAATAGACAAAGGTGATTCACACTCTTCTAAGAGAGGCCGAAATCTCAAGTGTGTGGATGAAAAAGAGCTAGGGATCCTCTATTTATATGAGGCCTATCCCTTTACTTTACAAAATAATATTACCTTACAAGCCCTAAAACAAGTTTGACTTTGAGTGTTTAACAAGACAAGGGGTTACAAGCCAACCTCATACCTCAAAACAATAAAGTAATGCCATCAAATCCCACATGTGTGGGTAGATATCCTCCAAAAGCATGATGTCGTGCCCCTTTTGGCATAAATTCTACAAAAATGCATAGGATGGGCCACTGAGCAGTGTTATCAAAACCAGACCGGGATCGAACTGAACTACCCGGTCATACCGTTTTCGAGGGGAAATCAGTTTGAACCAATGTTACAGATTGGAAAAGGCTAGTTAGGTACTAAACCAACTAGTTCTTATATGAAACCAACCAAATTCACCGAACCATTCGGTTTGGTACCAAACCAGCCAGCTCTTGTACCGAACTGACTGGTTCTTGTTTAATGCTACCAAGGACCCTTTGAATGCAATTTTAAAAAAACAATAATTTATGAGTGGGGAAGCCTAGTAGTTGACCATATTTCCCTACTAATGCTATGAAATTAATGGTAACGTTAAATTCTTAAAGTAAAAGTAACTTTTTCCTTTATCTTTCTTTTTATCCTTTTACTTAAATTTTTAACATTACTATTAATAGCATAGCAAAAATGGTAATGTCAATGCTATGCATCATCATTTTACTTGAATTTTTAACATTACCAATTTACCATTAATTGACTCAGGATGTTTGAGAGTGGTTCCAACCTCATTGGATTCATATGGAGAAAGTAGAATTTTACATCCCATTCAAAATCCAACAAACTTAATAATTTTCAAGATGGGGGGGGGATTGCAACATTTCCATTGGATTTTGTCATGTACGAGGGTATGAACCAGCATTTAATCATTAGCACCAAGCCCTCTATGTACCTTGATGTTAGTTGCATTGATTGTAGAACTCCTTTATCATGACCCTTCTAAAAATGTGTTCATCACTCAACAAAATCTTAGACTTGGCATGCTAAGCTTTTTCTATCTTATTTAAATGCTTAAAGGGTGATATTAATGACAAAAATCTCAATATAGGCAATGACTTTGATGATATTCAAGTATTTATTGTAGCATAATTTTTTTGGATACTAGAGACTATCTAGGCCCTGTTTATTGATGTATTTTCAGTTCAGAGATGGATTTCACTAGGTGCTACTTTGGTTATGTGCACCCTTACATGCTATATAAATGGGAACTTTTGCTTATTTGTGTATAAATGGTTTGGATTCATATGGATGCACATGAATATATATGTTTTTCTTTAAAATTTGAATATTTTATGTGTTTTTGGTTGAACATTTTTTTGGTCTGATTCGTTTACCGATTTCAGTCCGGTTTTGACCAGTTCCTTCAGCCAATGGTTCGGTTATGACTGTTAGAAAATCAAGGGTAAAGTAAATTTTCTTACTTGGTAATTACTTGTGAGAGTTAATTTTCTTTCTTTTGTTATTCATTGTTCTTTCTTCATCAAGCAATTACACAAACTATTCTTCCAAGAACATAAAGAAGCAAGAAACATAGAAATTTAGGCTTTCAAGCCAGGGCAAAACCTCTCAAAGGGGAAACCCACCAACCCTCTTCTTATTGAATCAAGTCAAAAATGAGATATCCAAACCAAGATCAAAGACCCTTCAAAGGTTCCAGGTCAGCCCTCCTCTCCAAGTCAAAGTAAATGGTAGTCAGCTGTAGACAATTCAGAATTTCGGCCTAGTTGCAGATGTCAAGAATCTTGGCTCTGTTATAGACTCCAAACAGCTTCGATACTATTACAAACTTCAGGTAGCTTCAAAGTTTCGGCTCTGTCATAAATTTGCAGACTACTTCAAATTTTTGGCTCTGTCACATAACTACAGGGAACTCGCACGTGTGAAAGGCAAAGTACAGAACTTCGGTATTCCTCTAATTATAGTCTTCTTCTTACTCTTGAAAGATCAGCTTGTCTTTCTTCTATCTGCTACAGAGATCGAACTACTACTTTTCTTCTTATTGTTCCACCAAAAGGGCTTGAATAGGTGTCTATTAATAGTTGATCATGAGGTGTCAAATAGCTACACAGGTAAATTGACTGAGAAAGAGCCGACCTAAACCTTTTGACTGTCTATAATTGCCCAAAATAAAAAATCCTTTTCCATCTTTTCAAATGTCAAATGACATGACTCAAATACATAATATTTTGACTTCAAATGCATGATGAACATGCTTCATTAAATAATAAAAATAAACTCATTAATAAATATCTTTCATAATGAAGACCGACACTAGTTACATTCGCCAGCACTCACTCTTAACTAGGAAGGTATTCATAGTGACTCAATAGGTCTATATCAAGTTGAAATATTCACATAAGAAGGGATCCAGATTGATAAGCATCAAAGATGATAATAACATCATAGCCAGCATTGTCACATTACCAAGGCCTTCACAGGTAGACTTTATCTCTCCACAAGATCAGAGCACAATGTTGGGAGGCATTCCATGGGACACCACACCACCTCTTTGAGGTACATACTCCACCTAGGATACCTGGAGTATGTCCTCCACTGGACCATTTCCCTCAAGGAAATGTTTGTCCATCAAACCATTCTTTATCCAAGTCCATGTACTTGACTTAGGATCTCCATCCTAATCCATCACAGTACATGACTCAAGAATGTTTGTCCAAGATGCTTATCCAATCCACCATTCTCCTTATCCATGTCCATGTACTTGACTTAGGATATTAATCCTAATCTGTCACAGTACATGACACAAGGAGAACCATGCGTCCTAACTCCCTCTTAACCTGAGAGGAGAAATCCATGCTCACTCCCTCTCAAACAAGGAGAATGCATCAACAAGCCTCAGCTTGTGACAAAAGTATTCATACTTCCCTTACATCAGTTACCTGTCGAGATTTATTGTAGCTTTCAAAACCAACCCTCTTATCACTAAGTTTGCTCAACTTGCAACTTCTTGAACTAGGGCTCCAAATCTACCTCTTGACAGTTCATAATCCTGCACTTGAGGTATTCACGGTTCACCAACTATATTTTGCATTGTGTCCAACCATACTTCCTGCATTGTGTCCTACCTTGAAGATAGTCCATCACACAGTCCTTCAACTAATCATCTAGGTTAGCCAATCCACAATTCTTTCAACCTTGAACATAATTTGGTTGCCCTTTCCAATCTACGAACCTTCAGTCTCTAGCTCCATAGACTCAAACATCTCTACCCTCTAGCATAGATAGGGTTGCTCCACTATCTATGTTCTCAGGGTCTTTCAAAATTAGCCTTTTAACGATGATTTCACGATCATGAAATCCTTGAACTAGGGCATCATCAAATCTGCCCCTGACCCTAGGGCTTCTACACAGCCTTCTTGTTGTCCTCTTAGCTATTCCAAATTGATAGTTCTTAAAGTTCCAAAATTTGTCCTTTTAACAGTGATAAATTTGATCCTTGTTCATTGTACTAGGGCACACAACAACTAATCCTCTTGATTGAATTCTAGGTTGCTCCAAGATCAGTCCTTAGGACACAACAACATAGCCCTCCAACAATGATAAGACGCCTTCTTTATTAGTGCTCTTGGGCATCAACGAGCTATTGTTCATCACTCATGACCAGACCTTATACCACTGCCATCACCTTGCAAATGTCAAGATAAAAGACAAGTCATCTTACCTTTCACATCTTCTCAATATACCTTGGTTTGAGCACTTTATTCCTGAAATTCTCAGCCCTCTTTTATGGCTTTTGCGGCTGCTTCAGGAAAACCCTAACTTGGCCTTGACAAATCTACCACAACCAGCGGTTACCCTTCCTTAAGACCCTTTATATCTGCGCACTATCATAAGGGAACTCGGCCCTCATACCAGCTCTTTAATACGTCTTTGTTCAGCTGATTTAAGGGGCTCGTCCTTCCTAGATGTACAAGACCTAACTCAGTCCCCTTCTTTAAGACCCTTTATATCTGCGCACTATCATAAGGGAACTCGGCCCTCATACCAGCTCTTTAATACGTCTTTGTTCAGCTGATTTAAGGGGCTCGTCCTTCCTAGATGTACAAGACCTAACTCGGTCCAAATCACAGAGATACCCCACTATTATATGCATAGAAAACTGGCCCAAAACCACAAAAAAAAACAACTAGCAACCCTCCAAACTTAGTTCAGACAGAACATAGAAGAATAGGCATGTAACTTGTCTTCCTTCACTTCCTAACTAGGCTCCTCTTGGACTACGACTACTCCAGACTTGATCTAATCACGTGAATGAATTGCACTTAGATGGTGTTCGTAAACTAAGTTGTCTACTCCTCCCTCTTTCCACTAATTCTGATGAGGGAGTTAACTATCCTTCTAATCATCTTCTCAAATATCTATCTAAATATGCTATCCTGCCTTCTAAACATTATGTTACAAACCTAGTTCCTGATATACCAATCATCACTCTCATGATATCTCAGTAGCAAAGGTCCCTTGGATCTTCCTTCCGCTTCTTTGAAGGTTCTTCATCTTTGACTGTTAATGCTTCAAACCTTTCCTTTCGTTTGTTGTTTTTAGGGTTCTTAGGACAGTTTAACTTGCACTGTCCATATTCATGACAACCAAAGCACTAAACTTTGGACATGTCTTTATTTTTGTTTTTCTTCTTTTTATCAAAATTCTTCTTTGATTTAGCTGCATAGGCTTGAGAGGCTTCATTGACAGGTTGAGAATCACTTCTAGCCTTTATTCTGGATTCTTCTATTGTAAATTGAGCCCATAATTCTTCAAATGATGGAGCTTCTTTTCTGGCACAGATGCTACTTGCAAAACCATCCCACTCTTTAGGTAAGGCATTGATTGCCACTATAATTAATTCTGAATTAGATATTTTCTCACCAGCTTCTTGAAGTTGATCTTTAATTTTTGATAGCTTCATGAAATAAGAAGCTATAGTGTCTTCTTTTGTCATTTTTTATTGATATAGTTGAGTTCTCAGGGCTATCATGTGACTTGTTGTACTGATGGAGTATAATTTCACCAAGGTATCATAGACTTCTTTAGATGTAGATAATTCTGATACAAAAGTGATAAGGTGGTATTTGATAGACTCAAAGAGAATTTTTTGAGCCTTAATTTCCCCTTTTTCATATTTTTCCATTTCCTGGGCATTATTCTCATTTGGAGTTGGAACCTTTCCTTGAATGAATTTCATGACATCATTCTCTCTAAGGACTTAGTCAATTCTCTTTTTCCATGCCTTGAAGTTGGATGCTCCTTCTAGCTTATTGTTGTCCTCGCATACAAAAGCCATTGAATTAGACATGTAGGATTGGAAGAAAGTTGCTATTGAATTGCTCTATTAGAGATGTCTTCAAATATAGTTGCTCCAAAGATGACCTTCTATTTTTTGTCTAGTAAAAATGTCTCCTCTTCAACTTGGCTTGATACCATGTTAGAAAATCAAAGGTAAAGTAAATTTTCTTACTTGGTAATTACTTGTGAGAGTTAATTTTCTTTCTTATGTTATTTGTTGTTCTTTCTTCATCAAGCAATTACACAAACTATTCTTCCAAGATCACAAAGAAGCAAGAGACACAAAAATTTAGGCTTTCAAGCTAGGGAAAAACCCCTCAAAGGGGAAAGTCCACCAATCATCTTCTTATTGAATCAAGTCAAAAATGAGATATACAACCCAAGATCAAAGACTCCTTCAAAAGTTCCAAGTTAACCCTCCTCTCCAAGTCAAAGTAAATGGTAGTTGCCTATAGACAATTTAGAGTTTCAACCTAGTTGCAAATGTCAAGAATCTTGGCTTTGTTATAGACTCCAAACGACTTCGGTACTATTGTAAACTTCATGTAGCTTCAAAGTCTCGGCTCTATCATAAATTGTAGACTACTTCAAATTTTCGGCTCTATCACAAAACTACAGGGAATTCGCACATGTGAAAGGAAAAGTACAGAACTTTGGTCTTCCTCTGATTCTAGTCTTCTTCTTGCTCTTGGAAGCTCAACTTGTTTTTCTTCTATCTACTACAAATATCAAACTACTTTTGTTCTTCTTATCGTCTCCACCAAAAGAGCTCCAGTATGTGTCTATTAATAGTTGATCATGAGGTGTCGAATAGCCACACAGGCCGACTTGACTGAGAGAGAATCAACCTAAACCTTTTGACTGTTTATAATTGACCAAAATAAAATAAAAAAAATTTCCATCTTTTCAAATGTCAAATGACATGACTCAAATACATATTATTTTGACTTCAAAAGCATGAAGAACATGCTTTATAAAATAATAAACATAAATTCATTAATAAATATCGTTCATTATGAAGACCGACACTAGTTACATTCGCCAACAATGATAACATTTCTAGCGAGATCTCTCATCATCATAATCAACTCCAAGTCTTGAGGGAGACCTCAAGAAATGCCTCAAAATACCTCCATGTGTCAAAACCATGCTCTGGATGCCCTATGTCACCCTCTCATAGGCTAGATGAGTGACATGGCATCATTTCTCTCCAACGTTGGGGCTCCAAGTGTGAGTACAAACCCTCCCTTGTCATCCTAGTGTTGTAGCGTTTTTTTCTCAAAGATGTACGAAAAGAACCCACTTAAGATTGTGGATGACAAACAATCTCAACAATATAAATGGCTGCTAAATATTTTAGATCTGCGGCAACTGATAGAAACAAAACATGCCAAAGTCCGGATCTATGCTACAATCATAGTTAAACAGCAAAAGAAAGAGTAATAACTCCAATCTTCCAATGGAAACCAAATATACAAAGAATAGTTTTATTATAACACCTGTGAAAGGAACAAATAAATGTTACCAGTTCCCATCTATGGGATGGGTTCTTGGCTATCCTCAAACATCTTCAGCTTGTGTAGAGTCTCTCTCCTCTATAATGTGTAAACCCAGTAAAAATATGGTGTGCGACAATGAAAATAATAAGAGTTACAACAATGAGTGCAACAATGAAAATAATCAAAAATGAATAATGAATGGAAAACCCTTCTATTTATAACAAAATATTGAGTTATCCTCGAATAATAAGCAATAATAAAATATTATTGATCCCATTCTTGGAATAACCACCTGGAATATTTTATTATATATATTTAGGAGTGAAAAAGTATTTAATCTTTTATTTAGAAATAATAAATAAATAAATGATTTATTTCTCATCTCAAGGAATTAGTTAAGGAAAAATAAATAAGGATTTATTTAATTATTCCTAAGGGATTTAGTCAAATTTGACAAAGAATAATAATTAATTAGTGATTAATTAATTATTCTTAGAGAAAATATGATAATTAATGATTTCTCTGTTTATTTTTCATGATTGGGTCAAATATGACAAGGAATAATAATTGAACAATGGTTTAATTAATTATTCCTAGAAGAAAATCAAATAAATAGTGATTTATTTAATTATTCTTCATGGGTTTAACTATAAATTACTTAACAAAGGTGGTTTATTAAGTAATTTCTCATAGTGAAAGCAATTTTACTATGGTAAAATTGGCTTTACATGGTGTACTTCGATCCATCTAGTAAATTAGGCTAGATGATCAATTTTTTGGTGATAACAGATTGCCCCCCAACGTACGAGTGTTAGGAGCAAAACGTATGACCGAAGTACGTTGTAAAGACACAATCACTAGACAACACAGGGGAGTCAGAGAGAGAGAGAGAGAGAGAGCAATGAAGCTGAATTAAAAGAGGATAGGGACAGAGGGGGCAAGACTAATGCAAGTATCCTTTTATGTTGTGGTACCGGACCTTAATGAGGCGGGGGAGGCATACCCATACCCGTCGAGATAACTTAGTACAAAAATAATGGTTCGCCCAGAAATATAAAACTGAGCAATGAAGTACATGTTGGCATAACAGAGTCAAAAAATAATACAATGTGTCCCATATACATAATGCACCTGGAAAAATATGAGCCAGGACTGAATACAATAATATCTGAGTACATGAGATACAAAGGCCCTTCCCCAAAAATAGGTGGGAAGGAGGGAAGAACAACCGAAGAAGCCCTGCTGAACAAGGGTTGTGCAAAACTGAATGGATCATCTGGAGGAGACGTGCATGCTATGAACACTGTAATCGGTAGGAATCGAACCCATCAACTCTGTAGAACTGCATCTGAGACTATAGCATAATAGGAATGCATCCAGGCATGTGGGGGGCTACCTAAAGGGCCAACCCTTCATGAGGTTTGAAACATCTCACACATACCCGGGATCACTGGTACAATCTGTTGCATCACTGGACCTTCAATTGTATGAATCACGAACATGAAACGACCAAGTCAAAGGGCAATAATGAGTCCCTCTGCTCGATCCAAGGCGCCAAACAAGAATGGGTGTTGGAACCAAGATACACTGCCCTTTAGGTCGTTCTTCTGGAATAAATGAGCTGATGTCGACAGAATAGGGCCCGCGATAGATGAGGCAATGAGGATCCTCAACTAAAGCATGAGGGAAAATAGTAATGTGACTGATGGACTGACACCAAGGATAATGGGAGAAATGGTACTTAGGGACAAACAGACGACTTCCCTTATCAAAGCATAAAGTGCATGTTTGACCTGGCAGCCACTGATTCAACTCCGGAGGCGATGGGGGGCAGTATGACTGGAGGCCAAAATGGGCAACACAGGATGAACAGTATGCAAATATGGACGGAATACTATGACATGATATAATGGAACGTGAAACAGACTCCATGGATGCAAGGGTGACTCATCGTGAATGCTCTGAACAAGGGTGACTCGATAATGTTGTCACACATACTAAGCTCGGTGGGGACCATCAAAACATGAGTAAATGATGGTTACTCATGACGAAAATCGACACATGGTACGACAAGTATTAAGAGGAGGTGGACCTCAAAGTACAAGTGTCGCTTTATGAAGAAATTCGGTTTTGAGAGGCGACGAAGTGACCCTTCTTGGAAAATTGTCTTCTTGGTGAAGTATCAAATCATCAAAAACTGAGGAAGACCCATTATAGAGCTCAATGAAGGCTTTCCAACGGTGCTAACAGTTCATCAAACTGAGCTACGGTTTGGTCGTAATGTATGACAGAAAAACTATGGGTTTTCTTATAAAAGGGCGTTTTCCCTCCAATTTAAGAGGAGGAGAAGGCCCTAAATCTTGTGGAAATCATAGTGGACAAACCGACCATCGAAATCGGGATCTACGACTTTCAGGCAAGTGGCCTTACTCGTCTAAAGATGGCCTTAATGCTTCTTGGAACAATGGTTCCTGATGAAGAATTAAGGGAAGAGGAAAACGAGAATGAACTACTAGAGGAGGTCTAGAATCATCCTCACCCACTAAGTCAAACATGGGGACTATGTGGTCATAGAGTAGAATATTTAAAATATGGTATCAAACTTCTACGATATGCGATGTGCATATGGCTCGCCGGAGAGGCCAGTGGGACAAACTATCCAAAGGAATGGGAGGATAATCGACCATACGTAGATCCAATGGGATCTAGGCCGAGACTTATTGAGAAGACAGCCAGGGGAAAACCATCATGCCCGCTAGCAGGAGGAGTTTTTGGAGTGCCATTGTGTTCCGAGTGCTTGAAAAAGGGATTCAAGCATCTCGACCCAACTTGACACGAGATCCTCCAAAGGATGATAATGAGATGTAGGGGCATATGTGCCCCCCCAGTATGCGAAGGGCGTATTGGATGTATCTAGAGCTATGGGCTCCAAACACTTATATGTTTTATGTGATACATAATATGATTATGCATTTTAATATGACGATGATGGTTCGCCATGTGTTTTGTTTATGGTTGTCTTCTATGGTATACATGTGATAAATGCCAATCTAGAATGTTATTTGCAATGGTATCTACATAGTTATTTGTGCTCTAGGAACATGACTGAATGTAATGGTTTCAAATTCACGTACCAACAGCTTAACTCGTAGATATTTTCTAAATAGGACTTGGTTATGCACATGATACACACCATTCAATTGCATGACAAGTAGCAAGGAATCTAAACGAACATGAAGATGAAGGATGCGATGAGCAAGGGCATCGACTAACAAAACTATCACTACATCATATTCGGCCTGATCACTGGTGGCAGATCCAATGCACACACCATTCGAAAGGACTAACGTATGCAATGGGATAAAAATGGCCCAAGCTGCCGAGGCTAGATTCCAGGAGAAGCGACTCGCACCGTCGGCATGACCGATATACGGTGTGGATGGTGGATCCATCTAAAAGGTGCAAAAGACAACGGATGAGATGATGCAATCTACCTAACTTTATGGCATAAATAAAGACACACAAATCAAAGGGATGTGCTATGAGTGAAATTTCTTGAGGTAGAGCACATGGGAGAATTAGGAAGGAAATGGCCTTCAAAATCCTCCGAAGAAATGCCCCCCTTGCCTAAGTGCAAGGGTAATCAGGGGTATACATAGCTTCCATGATGTCCTCATCACACTGGAAGATGGGCGGACGGGAGGAAGACTGACTACATGATGCGGTGGCGTTACCTGGTGCATCAACCTGAGAAAGAAGGTTCACATACGCATCATCTGGAATGGTAGACGACGAGTTGGTAGATGGAGGATCTATGGATGTTGAGACCTGGGATTCTGTCGAAATAGGTTCGATAGAAGCGCATGCAGAAACCTCAGAAAGTTTTTCCTACGAGGAACTCAAGGATGACGACAGGTAAAGGATATGGCCTGTGGTGTCTGTCATCTCGACATCGGGGAGGGATCACAATGGTGGGACCAGAGTCCCCTTGTTCTGGTTGACTAGGGGTACCAAAATCCACGGGTAGAGGACTAGGGGTTCCACTACGAGTGGCCTTGTATTTGCGAAGCACTTCAAGGCAGTCGCAAAATTCATCGAGACGAGGGCAACAATGGGAATAGTGACCATGATGATCACACAGGGCACAAGGGTGGTTTATGCGCAACATTCTGAGTTTCTTAGGTGGACCCGGCAAGTTAACATGGACTTCAGGGATATTTGACTCAGGGAACGTTTCATGAACCAAAGGTTTGAGATGAGGAAGCTCGGGACAATTATTGGTGGCATGCCCAACAACTTTACACAAAGCGCACGGAGGTGACGGCTTTGGGGCCTTAGGAGCTGGAGTAGCTTGGGGAGCCTTGTCCTTAGGTTCTTTCCTCTTAAGATTTCCCCCCCTGTTCGGATGCTTTCGCAACAGGAGTGGGTTCCTGTTGAGGTTGTGATGGAACTGAAGCAACGGCAGGGGTCGTAGGGACTGGTTGAACCAGGGTCAAAGCATGATAAGGTCTTAGCTGACCAGGTGGAATGTTTGCAAGGGGATCGATGTACCATACTAGGATCCCCAGAGTCATGTTAGGAAGGACCAGCAAAGCCATGACAGGGACAAAAAATACTCTCGGAGGGGGGAATAAGAAAGGTATCTGGCCTGCAGGGTAATGTCCTGGCGGAATAGCTCCTGGATGGTTGAGACCTGGAGGAACAGTTCCTGGTGGAAACATAGGAGAGGCACCCACAAACAAAGGAGGTCCTGGGGGGTGGATCCAGAGGGCTCAGCTGGGATGGCAACAGCAGGGTGCTGAGGAGCTAGCTGTTGATTGGATGTATTGGACTGCTTGAGAGCAGCCCGTGATGCTTGTAACATGCAAACACTCATAGAGTTAAGCTCTAATATGGGAGAGTGAGGACCAGGGAAAGCACCTAACAATGAGGAATCTTTATATACTCCGGGTGAAACACCGGTGAGAGGAGTTGAAGACTGTTTATCGGACACCGACGAGATAATGGACTCGGGGGAGGTCATGGATGCTGGCTCGTAGTAAGTCAACTGATCAATGGTAACGATCTTCCCTTCATGGGGGAAGCACATCTTGCAGAAAACCGCAGATGTGACGGTTGACATGGCGTATGTGTAACTACGACCTAAGAGAATGTTGTAATCTAAAGGGGCATCAATGACTTCAATGTTGACATGGACAGTCTTGCCCGCAAGGGTCACTGGACAGTTGCGGTACATGCCAAGGGGCTGGGAGGAGTGTCCATCCCAAGCACGCAAAGTGATGGTGGAGGGGGACAACTCAGGTGACTTAAGTTGTTTCCAAACAACAGCAGACATCACACAGGTGGATGCACCTTCATCAATAATGCATCGAGAGATGATGGCATTACAGACTCAAACTGGTATCTGGAAAGCAACAGATGAAGGCAATGGGGGATGTTCTGATGTATCAACTGGGAAGACAATCAAACGATCGTCAGAAGGATCTATTGCACCCAAGGCAGTTAGTAGATCTTTCTTTTGAGATGGGCACGACTGGAGTACTTCCAGCGTCGACATGGCAGCAGGTGATTGCGCCAAGTTGTCTACTATACTGTATGTATGGGCAGCTCGGTTAGAAGCCGCATTACGGCATAATGGTCCCTTTGGGATCTTGGGAATGGCCTCAACTTTAGGTTGAGGGATCTGTAACGGACCATTTGGTGTCGTAAGAGGCTCAGCAGATGCTTTGGTTTTGGACTCAGTGGCGGACGAAGTCGATGGCTTGTCATATTGACGCGACCGAGTTTGCAAGTTGATATTGGAGGGGTTAACCTCATCAGAGTTCATCATAAGGATCTGGTAGTCACCAAGACCAGAAGGTTGGGGGGGATGGGCTGCTTGACCTGGCTGAGGTTGAGCAGCAACAAATCCTTGCTGAGGGAAAGGATTTGTGAGCACTGTCAGTTGAGATGGCACAGGATTCTGAGGCAATTTTGACCTCTAGAAGCTGCTTGAGCTTCCCACATTTGGCGCATCTGGGGTAAGAGAGGACACTCATGTGTATAATTGCCATGAACACCACAACATGCGCAAGGCTTGTTCATACGAATAGCCTTGTTCTGCTTGGGTTGGTTGCCCTGTTGTTGGTTGTTGGTGTTAGGTTGGTTCCCTTGGGGTTCACTAGGTTGATTACCTTGATTACCCTGGTTACCCTTGTTACCCTTCCCCTTATTCTTTTTCTTTGAATTTTGGGGATTGGTCGCACTCTGTTGCGCAAACACCTGACCCTGAGGGGGCGGTGGCTGCTGGCATTGAAGATGCATAGGAGGCTACGGCACTAATGCTTGAGGGGCTGGAGCGCTAGGCTGTGCGTAAGGAGGAGCTATCGTGTTTGTCAAAAAGAAAAAAGTTTGCTGAAAATAAACTGAAATTAACAATAGAAAATGAACAGCAAAACAATTAACTAAACCCCACCCAAACTGGGTTTGCAAACACTGTGTTGGTTGGTGGCTAAATCGATGGAAAATACACTAAAAATGTCAAGAGATCTAATTGTTGGTGTGACTGGGATCAAGTGACACTAGGTTGTTGGAAAGTGGTGCAACGACAGCAAAAAACCAGAGAGGAAGATTGCTGCAAAAGATAGCGAGATGGGTGAAACACCTAGGGCAACCAATGGGATCCTAAGGCCAATGACCAAACAAGTTGTAATATGAAACTATGGATGGTGACAACCTATCTTTACATATCTGAAACAGAAGGGTACAGATCTGGAAAATGTGGCTGAAAGTGCTGTAAAAACTCAGACTACTCACTCAGCTAAACTCCTCCTACAAAGGTGGAAGCATACTAGAAGCCCTAGGGGGGCTAAATTTGACTTCGACGAGTAAATCAGAGTAGATCAAGGCCTAAGCGGGATGAGACAGAGGTCAGACAACCCAACAGATAGCTCTCTGCAAAACCCAGAAACAGATCTGAGAAAAACCCTAAAACCTAGAAATCGCAGGCACTGACATATTTTCCAGTTGGGATCGCACTTTTTGGGCTGATAAGTGCGTTCTGGCCTCCAGATCGCACTTTTTGGGCCAAAAAGTGCGATTTCTTCTTCGTGGATCCTAGTCGGCAAATCTCGGAAAACACTGTCGCCTTTGTCGCGGCTGGTTCCTGTGACCTGCGGAAACAGAAAGCTTGCGAAAGTCAGAAATTTAACAAATCTAGGGTTAAAAAACTAAGAAACATTAAGAGAATTAAAAAAAATGCTAAGCTGAAAACCGAGGGTCACCCAGGTTTCTGAATCTGAAGTATAAACCCAACAGAGTCGCCAATTTTGTGATTGGCAACAATCAAAAAGTCCCCAGTGGAGTCGCCAATTTTGTTGTAGTGTTTTCTTCTCAAAGATGTACGAAAAGAACCCGCTTAAGATTGTGGATAACAAACAATCTCAACAATATAAATGGCTTCTAAATAATGTAGATCTGTAGCAACTAATAGAAACAAAACCTGCCAAAGTTCGGATCTATGCTACAATCATAGTTAAACAGCAAAAAGAAAGAGTAATAACTCCAATAGTCCAATGGAAACCAGATATACAAAGAATAGTTTTATTATAACACTTGTGAAGGGAACAAATAAATGTTACCAGTGCCCTTCTATGGGATGGGTTCTTGGCTATCCTCAAACGTCTTCAACTTGTGTAGAGTCTCTCTCCTCTATAATGTGTAAACCCAGCAAAAATATGGTGTGCGACAATGAAAATAATCAGAGTTACAACAATGAGTGCAACAATGAAAATAATCAGAGTTACAACAGTGAGTGCAACAATGAAAATAATCAAAAGTGAGTAATGAATGGAAAACCCTTCTATTTATAACAAAATATTGAGTTATCCTCGAATAATGAGCAATAATAAAATATTATTGATTCCATTCTTGAAATAACCACCTGGAATATTTTATTATATTTGTTTAGGAGGGAAAAATTATTTAAACTTTTATTTATAAATAATAAATAAATAAATGATTTATTTATCATCTCAAGGAATTAATTAAGGAATAATAAATAAATAAGGATTTATTTAATTATTCCCAAGGGATTTAGTCAAATTTGACAAAGAATAATAATTAGTGATTAATTAATTATTCTTAGAGAAAAATAAGCTAATTAATGATTTATCTGTTTATTTTTCATGATTTGGTCAAATATGACAAGGAATAATAATTGAACAATGGTTTGATTAATTATTCCTAGAAGAAAATCAAATAAATAGTGATTTATTTAATTATGCTTCATGGGTTTAACTATAAATTACTTAACAAAGGTGGTTTATTAAGTAATTTCTCATAGTGAAAGCAATTTTACTATGGTAAAATTGGTTTTACATGGTGTACTTCGATCCATTTAATAAATTAGGCTAGATGATCAATTATTTGGTGATAACACCTAGAAATAATTATTATCATCTAGACTCTGGATCAAGTAACGCCCATCAAGCAGTGTCAAGGCCTTCCTAGGGGCATACTAGGTCCACTAGGTAAAACACAAAGAAAATCCAACACCAAGCAAGAGGAGCTCAGTGTTTCAACCAACGCTGCTTGGAAGTGAGAGCGAGAATGGGAGCAGGATCGACAAATTTCAAAAGCTTATGAGTCGAGAGTGTTTTCGGGATCGTTTTTATATAATATATATTTTTATATATTTTGATACATATATGTCAACAAAAGCATGTTGAATGATGAATTAGTTATAAAAAGCATAAAAACATGGATTAAACCATATAACATCAATCATCTAATAGTTATAATCTTCATCAACGACAGGTTCACAACATCTCGATTCCCACCAACCTCAAAGTTTCAAAATTCAATATATAACATTTGTCATCACTAAAGTTGTACTTGTAACCATTACCAAACTATAACAAAGAGTATCAAACATGAAATGAAATGTTTCACAAAGCATCATATTCATAATTCATTACCAATGAGTTATAATTGCCAACTTCAAACTTAAATTGTCATATATTGTTTACAAAAAGTACCATAATAAATATGAAAGAATCAATAGGTATAAAAGTACTAGAAGATAGAAAAGACAAGTAAATCTACTATCTACTAAAATGTATTGTTAAAATTAGCAACTAGGGCCAAATTCCACCTTTAGACAACTCATTTGATGGAGATGATGATTGCATTGGATTCCTATTTTCGAGAGGTCCAAGATTGATATAAAGATCATCTCATTAGAACAAGCAGTAGTGTGATTTTGAATTTATGCCAAAATGTGCAAATTGATCAAGTCGGCTTCATCATTTTGTAGGCTCAAGAGCCCAATGGATGTGTCACTTCACCCACAACGAAGTGTATAAATACAAGAGACCTTACACCTCATTTGGACATTCATCACTCACACATTCTTCTCTCTCTTCATCAGATTGGTTCGTACAACTTGGGAAACCTCTCTCTCTCTCACACGTGTGGCTAGGACAAAATTTCTGGGCTAAATTGCAAAACCAAAATTGCAGAATTTCAATGTTTGACCAGCGTTGACTGAGGTGATTTTGACCAATTTTGACTGCGGTTTTTGGGGCAGAATTTTGATTTTCTTAGGCCGCATTAACTGGCACAGAAATCGAGGTTTTCTGGGATGTTTGACCCGTGTTGACCGCAAGCTTGTTTGACCATAGAGTTGACCACAAGTTGACCGAGTTTGACTAGAACTTTAGTAACTGTTTTGAGTTGACTTTGATCACTACTGGAGGTCGGGTTTGACTGCCTTTGACCGAGCTTTAAAGGAGGTGTTTGACTATTGTTTTGACCAATGTTGACTTTCTGGTTAGGGCTGAAGTTTGACTGCAGAATTTGACTTTTGTACTCTCTCTCTCTATTGAACTATTGAATAATAATAAGAAGAATTGATCAAAGGGTTTTCCCCACATTGGGGTTTTTCCCTGGCATCCGCCAAATCTGATGTCCTCTTATCTTGGCTTGTCTTCTGCATTTTGTTTTATGTTCTATCTGCATTTATTGTCGATGTGATTAATGGTTAATGCGATTGCTAATGGAAATAATTGGAAAGTGTTATTGGGTTGCTAAAGGAACATTGAAGTAAATTGTGCTAGGAATAAAACATACCATTGTTAACTAAAATTAACATGGTATTAGAGCCAAGGTGAAGACCAAGCCCAATTAAGAGTGAGAAAAGCAATCGCTAAGGAAAGTTATTGGACAAGAATTTTGAGCTAGCTTCAATGATGACTACATCATACTTCAAATCTGAGGATAAGCTTAAGGACAAATCTGACTATCATTCATGGAAGATGTCTTTGGATTTGACTTTGGAAGAGAATGATGCTATGGACTATGTAAAGGGAAAAATGGTGGAGCCTCTTTCAAATGCACCCATTGCTTCAAAAACAAAGTACAAGAAAGGTGAGGTCAAAACTAAGAAAATTGTTGTAGATTCCATTCATAAGTTGTTGGTTGCCTATATTTCTGATTTGGAAACATCTAAAAAGATGTATGACAAGCTAGTTGGGATGTTCAAGGTAAACAATGCAAATCAAGTTCTCTTTCTCAAGAACAAGTTGAAAGACATCAAGATGGATAGAGGAGAGTCCATTCAATCCTATTTCATGAGGATTACCGAAATCAAGAATGATCTTTTATCTATTGGAGAAATTGTTGGTAACAGGGAGCTCACTCTCATTGCACTTGGAGGTCTTACAGGAGAATGGGGTGTGTTTAACACCACCATCCTCAACAATGACAGGATTTCGGGTTTTGATGAATTATTGGCTAGATGCACTCAAGAAGAAATAAGGATGATGGAAAGAGATAAGCCCTCAAATGGAAATAATCCTACCGCTTTCTTTGCTCATGCTAAAAGGAAGAACAATGTTGGTCCAAGAAGACAAGGTCAAGGATTTAAGTCAGGTTTCAAAGAAGGAAGAAAAGGAAGATGCTTCAATTGTAACAGGTTTGGCCACTATACTAGAGTGTCCTCACAAGAAGGATACTCCAAGGGATGATGACAACAACTACAAAGGCAATGGAAATTAAAGAAACAACAAGTTCAACAACAAAGGAAAGAGTAATGCTCCCGCTGCTCGTTATGGAAATGGTCATCCTTCCAAAACATCAAGGAATTCCAAGTATGAGGAACGTAATGTTGCAGAAAAACAAAATGAATTTTATCTCATTTCCTTTTTATCTACTGCCTCTTCTCCAAATACATTGGATCATTGGCTGATTGATAGTAGAGCCTCAAGGCACTTCACTGGGTACAAAGAGGCCCTCTCGAATTTGGTTGAATAGAAGACTAACTTGCAAATCATGCTTGGAGATAATGCCACCTGTCCCGTGAAAGGAATAGGTACTGTCCTTCTTCACTTGAATCAAGGTCAAACCATCCATCTACAAAAAGTATAGTATGTGCCCAATTTGAAGAAGAACCTAGCGTCTATTTCTGCAAGACTTCAAGGTAGCATCTGTTGATGGAAAGGTACGTCTTTGCCAAAGAAACCCTAAATATGCATTTACACTTCGATTTAGGATTGATGGTCTTTATCAAGATGGAGGAAGTCCTTTGGGAGCCATGTCTTGCGACACTTCTCTTCAATCCGAATTGTGGCACCGTAGATTTTCCCACCTTCATTACAAAGCCTTACCTGGGGTAAGGAAGATGGTCACGGGCATGCCTGATTTCAACATGAAACATGAAGGTGTTTTTAGGGTTGTGCAGCTGGGAAACTTACAAGGGGACCATTCCCCTCAAGTGAAAGTCAAACTTCTAATATTCTTCAACTGGTCCATTCCGACCTATCTGGTATGTTGCCCGTAACATCATTAGGAGGATACTTATATTATGTTATTTTTGTGGATGACTTCTCTCGCAAAACATGGATTTATTTCTTAAAGAAAAAGGATGAAGTATTCAAATGGTTTCGTGCTTTCAAAGCCTTGGTGGAGAATCAAACAGGGAAGAAGATCAAAATATTGAGGACCGACAATGGGACTGAATATGAATCAAATGAATTCAATGACTATTGTAGAGAAGCTGGCATTAAGAGGGAGACAACCATTGCATACACTCCCGAGCAAAATGGAGTTGCTGAAAGAAAGAATTGAACGATCATGGAAGCCACCCGTGCCATGCTTCATGATCTAGGTCTACCGAAGTTCTTATGGGGAGAAGTTGCAAATACTGCCATATATGTTCAAAATAGGTGTCCACATCAAGCATTGAATTTCAAGACACCTAAAGAAGTTTTCATTGGTAAGAACCCTGGTGTTTCCCATCTTAGAATATTTGGTTGTCCCGTATGTTTTCATGTGCCTAAAGAAAAGAGAAACAAGTTGGGAGCATGCGGGAAGAAAGGAACTTTTGTGGGCTACAGTGAAAACTCAAAGGCATATAGAATCTATGTGCCTGGTCAACGAGATGTGGAAGTAAGCCATGATGTTACATTCGATGAAGACATTGCTCTTGGGAAAGCCAGAGATCTCCCCATTCCAGGAAAAGAAAATGATGATGCTACAAGAAAGCAGGAAGAACCTTCGTCCGATGAGCCTATGCCCAATGTTGAAGGTCTAATGGATCCCATTGATCCACCTCCTAGTGATCCCTCTACCTCAAGGAAAAGACCGTTGTGGCTCAAAGACACTCTCGAAGATGTTGAAAAGCATATTGCTCCAAGAGGGACATTTCGTGAAAGTAAGAATCCCACCAGGTATCAAGGATACCTTGTTGCCATGAGTACCATTGTTCAATCTGAGCCTTGTACATTCGAAGAAGCCATGAAACACCAAGTGTGGAAGGATGCGATGAATGAGGAGTATGAATCCATCATGAAGAATGATGTCTGGGATGTGGTTCCTAGACCCAAGGTCAAGTCTTTGGTCACGTCTAAATGGCTTTACAAAATCAAACATGGCGTTGATGGGAGTGCTAAAAAATACAAGGCCAAGTTCGTTGCTCAAGGCTTTTCTCAAAAGGAAGGGGTGGACTATGATGAGATATTTGCACCAGTTGCCCAATATCCGTTCGATTATAGCTCTTGTTGCCTCTCAAGGATGGAGCCTACACCAAATGGATGTTAAGACTGCTTTCTTGCATGACTCGCTTAAGGAGGAAGTCTACTTGGAACAACCTGAGGGGTTCAAAGTACAGGATCGAAGGACACATGTATGTAGGTTGAAGAAAGCCCTCTATGTGTTGAAGCAAGACCCTAGGGCTTGGTATGAGAGGATTGATAGTTATCTTATGAAGCTGGGATTTACACGGAGCGATGCTGACCCTACCCTATAGTTCAAGGTTGAGAATGACAGGCCTCTCATTCTGCTCCTTTATGTGGATGATCTCTTTCTGGCAGGTGCAGACCCTCTCATTTATCAATGCAAGAGGGAGTTGGCTTCCAAGTTCGAGAAGGACCTAGGACTGATGCACTACTTCCTAGGCCTGTAGGTCTAGCAAAAGTCAGGTGAGATTTTCCTTTCTCAGGGAAAATACATTGTGAAGCTACTTGAGAGATGTGGAATGGTGGATTGCAAGTCCTTCTCTACTCCAATGGAACTCAACTTCAAGAAGCTATATCGAAGTGTCGCTAGGCCCGAATTGGCGAACCCTTCCGAATATAGACAACTTGTGGGGGCCTTGATTTTCTTGGTAAACTCTCGTCCTGACATATGCTTCCCTGTGAACACAATAAATCAATTTATGGTCGAGCCTCATCACAAACATTGGATTGCTGCTAAGAATCTCTTAAGGTATCTTCGGGGCACAATCTATTATGGACTGAGATACACTACCGAAAATTTGAGGTTGCATGGATATACATATGTTGATTGGGTTGGCAGTGTGGTGGATCGTAAGAGCACGTCTAGATGGTGTTTCTCATTGGAGTATGCTTCAATTTCTTGTTGATTTTTAATGTACCTTGGACAAGTGGTTTCCCATGGGTTAGTCTCTACTTAGGGAAAAGTGGCCAAAATAATTATTTTCCTAAGTGTGACTTTATAAAGTGAAAGTGACTTTATAAGTGGTAAAGTTAATGTTAAATTATAAAGTGAAAAGTGACTTTAGACATAAAGTACAATGTCGGTACTTTATTTAATGGGTGAGTTAAAAAATAGAAAGTGAGAATTAAATGCACATTTATTCTCATCCCTTGATCTAAATGAATCTAAGCCATTAGATCTTAGGGTTGCCCAAAATTCATTTAGGGAAACAAAGGGGGGAAAAGAAAAGAGAGACTACATTCATTCTTCATGAGTAGATTGGAGAAAGGAGGCTGAGAGCTGGAGAAAAGTTCTAAAGGAGAAATTTGTTGCAGCAAGCTGAAGGAGTGATTTCTAGGCAAAGTTGGGCATGGAAATCAAGGTTTAGAAGACAGTAGAAGGTACAGTACGAACAACATTGAATGTTGTGAGTTGCATGTCGTTCAAGAGAAGTTTTTGAAAAAAAATTCCATATGGGATAGTCCGTACAGTCGTATCTGTACAGTACATATTTTCAGCTTCAAGTGAGCACGAAAATCGAGGCAACGTGGGCACGGTTTTCAAGGAGTTTTGGGCTGAAGAGATAAGTTGTATTTTCCTATTTTGTTTTGTCTGCAAATGTATTTTTCCTGAACTTGAAAGATAAATAAATTTGAAGAGCTCTCTAACAGGTTTTCCCTAGAGAAGATTGAAGGGGTTTTGCCTGGGTCTAAGTTGACCAAAAATATGTGTGTATTTTTATGTGTGTTGCTAGTCTGGTTATGTCCATATTTATTTTCAGCGTGTGTTGACAGTCCCATGTGTTTAAATTTCATTTCCAGAATTCTATATGTTGAATGTATATTTATGGGAAAGGGCATTTAACTGAATGGGAGTGATAAGGTGAAATTAAAACCGGGTTGGGATTGTTGAAACTTTTTTTAGTCATCAAATTTCAACATTTCTTGGATGAGCAAGGAGCAGAAATCAGTTGCACTAAGCACCGCCAAGGTCGAATACATTGCAACTAGTATGGCCTGTTGTTCAGTTGTTTGGTTGAGGAAGCTCTTCAGTGAGCTATTTGAGCACGTGTTGGATACCATCGTGATCTCCTGCGACAACCAGAGTGGGATTCGGCTTTTAGAGAATTTCGTGTTCCACGACCACTCCAAGCACATTGATATCAGGTACCACTTTATTTGGGATATGGTACAACGGGGAGCAATAAGGCTCCAACACATTAGGACTGATGAGCAGGTCACAGATATCCTCACAAAGCCTTTGGGGAAGGTCAAATTCTTAGCCTTCCGAGAGAGACTTGGAGTCGTGGAAAGACCCTCCCATGAGGGTCCCGCTTGAGTTGGACATTGAGCTCTGGGAGCTCCTGGGGGCTTGGGGTACTTCTTGGAGCTATGAGCGACCATAGGGTGAGTGGTTCACCTTCCCCTATGTGGTGCATTGTGTACAGGGTGAGTGGTTCACCTTCCCCTACTAGACATGCGTGTAGGGTGAGTGGTTCACCTTCCCCTACGATTGACATATGCATAGGATGAGTGGTTCACCTTCTCCTATGGCATATGAGCAGGATGAGTGGTTCACTTTCTCCTGCTGATGCCCCAACATACGTCCTACCCATGGAGTCCATGACTCATGGGAAGTACCTCTCATCAGGCCAATGAGTTGGGAAATGTGCATAGGGACCACAGCACTACTGATGGACGCATCGTGTACTACCGTACTCCCTATGTCTAGGATGCATGGTGTTCAACAACTTGATCTGGAATCATTTGAGGTTCTACTTTTGGACTGGCTTTTGTCAGTGGAGAGTGGTAAGGTCTTGTGACTCACTCTCGATCGATTCTTCTTCATTATTACTTCATGGTTCAGTAGAACAGAGATGAGATGACAAATATGGTACATGAAGACAAGATGCACGATGACGACAGATGGGTTGGCACTCTCGATCGATTCTTCTTCATTATTACTTCATGGTTCAGCAGAACAGAGATGAGATGACAAATATGGTACATGAAGACAAGATGGCATGATGACGACAAATGGGTTGGCAGGTGGAAGTCTCCCTAGTTGAGAGTGAGTGTTAAAAGTGGCAACTATGGGCCAAATTCCACCTTGAGACAACTCATTTGATGGAGATGATGATTACATTGGATTCCTCCTTTCGAGAGGTCCAAGATTGATATAAAGATCATCTCATCTGGACAAGCAGTAGTGTGATTTTGAGTTTATGCCCACATGTGCAAATTGACCAGGTCGGCCTCATCATTATGTAGGTTCAAGAAGCCCAATGGATGTGTCTCTTCACCCACAACGAAGTGTATAAATACAAGAGACCTTACACCTCATTTGGACATTCATCACTCATACATTCTTCTCTCTCTTTTCATCAGATTGGTTCGCACAGCGTGGGCAGCCTCTCTCTCTCAAACGTGTGGCTAGGATAGAATTTCTAGGCTAAATTGCAAAATTTCAAGCAGTTTGACCAGCATTGACTAAGGTGATTTTGACCAGTTTTGACTACGTTTTTCAAGAAAAATTTTGATTTTATTAGGCTGCATTAGCTAGCACAAAAATCGAGGTTTTCTGGGTTGTTTTACCTATGTTGACCACAGGCCTATTTGACCGCAAAGTTGACCAAGTTTGACCAAAACTTTTGTAACTGTTTTGAGTTGACTTTGATCACTACTGGAGACGAGTTTCACAGGAGGTGTTTCACTATTGTTTTAACCAACATTGACTCTCTGGTTAGGGCTAAAGTTTGACTACAGTTGACTGCGGAACTTGACTTTTGTACTCTCTCTCTGTTGAACTATTGAATAATAATAAGAAGAATTGATCAAAGTTTTTTCCCGATATTGGGGTTTTTCCCTGGCTTCCGCCAAATCTAGTGTCCTCTTGTCTTGGCCTATCTTCTTGTTTTATGTTCTATCTACATTTACTATCAATGTGATTAATGGTTAATGTGATTGCTACTGGAAATAATTGGAAATTGTTATTGGGCTGCTACAGGAACATTAATGTAAATTGTGCTAAGCATAGAACATACCGTTGTTAACTAAAATTAACATTTCTTCTTGCCATGAGAAACTTCTAATTTCGTTTCCAATTATCTATGAACAATGGGAGTCTCCTCCTGCATAGTCTGACTCTGCAATGGTCGTGAACCACGTCTAGAACCAGAAGGCACATGACCTCCACGCAATGTTGCAGATGGAGGTGGCGGCAAAGCTAGTGCAACTTGAGCCCTGCTAGTGGATGGGGGTGGCATTGTTGTTGATGTTGTTGTTACTACTTGATGACCATCATCCTCATCGTCCAAAATTTTTGCTTCCAATTGTTCTAAATGTAAGGCTCCATCCTCCAAATTATCCTCCTCTAGGTTGTTGTCCCAAGTGATATATGCTCTATCAAATCGAGCCCGCTCACAATAATGTGTCAACAACCTCAAGTTGTAGTGTACATAAACCAAGCTTTCTGCCTGGTTTTCATTGAGGCAGTTTCTTTTGACATTGTGGATGAAGCTATAGGTGCTCCAACACCTCTTTGCAGAAGAAGTATTAACCACCTATGAAAGCACTTTAACTACCAATTTCGCCAAAGGTCCCCTAGAGCCATACATGTTCCACCATTCAACAAGATCCAACCTACATCTATCATTGATTGCATGCAAAGTACCAAACATTCCAGTTTTACTGAAGTATTTGCTTAATTCTCCACGCAATCTAGCACACTCCTCCCTATCAGGGACCAGCTTGTCTAATGCTAGCATGTACCCATTTTGTACCTCTAGATCTGTATGGGGTTTTCTCCTAACCCCACCCCCAAGTGCAGGTTTGGCCAACCAAGATGGAGAGTAGTATTTTGGAATAAGAACATATGCCAAGGCATGGAGTGGAACATTAAGATTATCCCACCTTTTGACCACATGTTTGTGAATATGATCATACAAGGTAGCATCTTTCGATTGAACAATATCTTTGATTTTCCCTAGCATGCTATCCAGCTGCTCATACACCTCCCCAGTCACCTCCGCATCTAAATCTACAAAACAAATCATGTTATAAATGGACTTGGTTAACTGCAAAACCTACTTCACACTTGCCCAAAACTAACCATCAAGGACGGTGTCCTCCACCTCTTGAAAATCTTCCTTGTCAAATGCAGTTGCAGCCTTGTCCTTTAATACCTACCATGATTCACTTGATACCATGCTAGTCAATGCCTCTCTTACCTTCAAAAGGCGCCTGAAGGTGAGGTAATAGCTAGCAAATCTAGTCTTTGCAATCTTCAATAGCTCCAACCTTGAGTGACTATGGAAAAGGCCATGGGCATTGCTATGATTGGTAATAAATCTTATCATGTACTTGCCTCTCTTGTACAATGAACCAATCCATTTGTATTCAGGTTCCTTTATATTAGTAATGCCATGCATCAAAAGGTTCATTGTGTGAACCAAACACCCATACCAAAATACGTTGGGGAATCTATCCTCAATGATTTCTCCCGTTTACTTACAATTAGAAGCATTATTAGTAATGATTGGGATGACATTGTATGGCCCAAAAGTTTCAATTGTTTGAATTAATGGTTCTGCAATGCTAATGTCGATCTTGAACTTCTTTGAATAGTCAAGAGATGAAAGGAGGAATACACTAGTAGCAAAACCACAAAAACACTTATCAATGGCTTGCCTTTTACATTTTTCCAACGATCGGATACAATGGATACCACATTTTCGTTCCAAGCAATTGTGAATTCACCCAAAGCGTTTTCTATTTTGGCTTTTTCCTAATCAAGTCCCATGGTTCTAGCTTTGTCATACCCAGGGCTCTTGTATCCTTTAGGGGCATCATTGATGATGATAGTCATTTCATGCCAATAAAGTGAGTGAAGAACATTGAATGGTATACCACATGCAAAGAGAAACCGATAAACTTTTGCATCCACGTCATCCCTACAACCTTGATCAGGGAGTTCTGATATTGTTCTACGCCTTAAAGGGATGTTTGTGCCTATGGTTGTGAATCCACTACCATGGGTGGATGCCAATGGAGTTCTTGTTTAACCATTGAATGCTCTATGTGTGCTAGTGGCCTCATGTTCACCGTTTGATCTTTTCTATTAGTATTGTGCTTCCTCTTGCTCCCTTATATATTTGGCTCTCTATTGTGTTGGCACATTTGTACAAGTTTTTATTCCTATTGGCTTATTTCCATCCCATGGCCTTTTCCCACATAGATGCTTTCTCGCACGGGTATATGAACCTTGTGTAAGTAGATTTGCAATGGGGGCATATAAATTTAGTGGTTCCACCCCCTTTCCCTCCTCCAAGCCTTGTAACATATTTCCACAAGGGTGTTTGGTCTATTTGGTTTTATTTCCATCATCATCTTCACTCCCATTATCCTCCTCCTCCTCTTCCTCTTCGTACTCCTCCTCTTCTACACAGTATCTGAATCCACCACTACCCACTTCTTCATCATCTTCATCACTTCTTCTTCTTCTATTTCCCAACCCCGTCATCATAGCCAAACATGGAACAAACAAGATAAGGCTAAACTATATACCCATCATGTTTGTTGAAGCTTGAGATTTTTGCCTGCAATAAAATGAGGGAGGAATGGGAAAGAGTAGGAAAAGAGAACACCTAGATTATATTAACTAGTTTTTACTTCTATATTTGATAGATTCATTCGACATATAAAAAAACTCAAATGCTACAAGGAAAAAAAGCAAGAATGGAATTAGACCCTACCTCTTTGGCTCTCCAATGGTGATGGCAGCCTTCAATCTTCCAAGCTCTCAAACATGGCAACCTTCAATCTCCCTTGCAAGCTCCCACAATCTTATCTTCTCAATCCTCTCAAATCTTCTCCTTAAGGCTCAAACCCTCTCAATCTCTCTCACAAACTCATAAAATGATGTTAAGGGATGGGCCACACGTGCACTAAAGGACCGAGAGCGATTTTTTTGGCTGCGAAGCATCAGGGAACGTGCTCTCAGAGCACTCTCGGGAACATTTTGGATGTTCATTGAGCGCTCTCGGAACCTCCAAGGACCCTTTTTCGGCTTCAGCTTCAGGAGCGCACTTTTGAAAAACACTCTTGTTCAAAGCGTTCTCCGGGAGCGGGTGTGGGGGCGGAGGGGGGGAGCACTCCCCAGCATTCCCGGTTTCAGCATCTAGGGGTGCTATGAGGTGTCAATCATCAGCTGGAATCACCAAAGTGCCCAACGCTCTGCTTTGGAAGAGTGATGCTACATTTGTAAGGTCAACACTGCTCTCTAAAAGGTGCAAAAAGATCTAAGCAAGTTGTGTAGTGGAGAGATGTAATGTGCCCTCAAAGGCCTTTATTGTTGAGTGAAGAACCACCTGGCAAAACCATCTCAAAATCAAGTGAAATCCACCAATCATTAAGGGAAATGACCATAGATTCCTCATAATGGACCATACTTAATTGTTAAGGGCATGATAACACTTCAAACCGAGATCACCTTCAAAGATCTAACTAGACCAAGTCCCGTAAAAGTGTTACCTACTTGTGTTAGGGATGACTAGATGATCAACCCTATTAGGTGCTTCTAGCCCCTAATGGGAGGTGACATGTCCCAGATCAACCATTCAATCCATAGGTGCTTGTGATAGCGGTGGCAATGGAGGGGAAAGACTTCAAGGCAAGGTGTCATGGCCATGGGACCAACTAATGGAAGCCCATCATCCTGAGTGTATAGATGCAAGGAGAGAGCACTCATGGGGGCATGAGTTAGCCCTTTCCTCATCCTGCGTTTTCCACCCCTCTAGTGTGCCTTCTATTTCTTTTTTATAATGCTTTGACTGGGAGCATAGCTTAGGAGCCCAAGCTTGCTTTTAATGATTTAGCATTTATTTACCCCTTAATGATGAGTCAGTTTATCGCTCATCAAGGTTGGGACATGCAAGAGTTCCTTTATTATGTGATGGAGCATCAAGTGCTCAAGGAATTGGGTGATGGCTAATGAGGGGGGTAGAGCTCATGCTAGGATTTTGCCCACGCGCTAATTAATGTCCCGACCATCTTTTGCATTTTAACTTTTCTTTTTCTTTCATTGTAGCCATTTTATGCTTTTATAATTCTTTTAGCTGCATCAACATCCGGGCAAAGTTTCCAACCCAAATTCAAGGATGAGGATAAAAGAGTGTCATCCCAATGAACTAGTGACCACAAGCCTGAAGAATAGAGATGAAATCTAGGGAATGATGGAAAGTGGTAAGCATGGGATAATCATGGACGCGCTACTTCAATCCTAAAGCCTCAAAGGAGGTCCCATTGGACTAGGGTCAAAAACTAACCTCCCCGGTAAAGTGAGATAACAAGTTTATAATCGAGATCGATCAATCATCTAGATCAGCGCTTAATTCATGTTAGAATGTAAAACATTAAGTAAAAGCACATGACTGCAAGATGGTTAAAGTACCTATTGAATGATGACCCACCTTCCTTCAAGAGGAATGTCAAATGGTGAGAGGTGTCCGACCGGTGCAAATGGTGGAGGATCATGTCATATCATCATGCATTGAGCAATGTAGAGTTGTTGGTTTGCTAGCTATCCAAAGAAGAAAAATTTTATCCTATTGGGTTACCCACTTTTTGGTGGGTAATAAGGCCATATAATTGATCCAACCTAGCATGCAACTTATCACAACATTATTTGTAGTTAGTCCAATTGAACCAACCACCATAATATGCCCCCTTTTTCTTCTAATTGGGATCATATACTCGAATAGTTGACTTACACAAAGACCAAGCATGCTTCTCTGCACCACTAATCACACTTCTTATGCCACCACCCTAATTACCCTTCCATTCCACCATATTAAAATCCTCCACCATTCAATACGTGGCTTTTGGTGAGGAGGCCAACCAATCCCAGAGATGACCACACTTTGTGCTAAGACTAAGAGCATAAATTAACAAAACCTTAAAAGTCAGAACTTTGACCTTCTAGTTAAACTTCAAAAATATAAGATAGAATCCACCACAAAACTTCCAAGGTGACCCTAAACACCAAAGATATCCAAAACATTCACCATAAACAACACCAAGAATATAGAAAGAAGAACCCATGAGGTATAGTAACATCACCAAATACTCCTTATGGAAGGAATCACTTCATAAGCAATGTTTGTTACAAAACAATATAATCCAACACACCTCCAATACAACTATATTCATGTGTATTTGTACTTTCTCATTAGTATTCCTAAGGATCTTATGCAAGTTACCCATAATTATTAAATTCTTTCATTTTAATTACATAGTGGGTTTATTCCATTACTATGGCCACATTATATTCGTTGTCCCCTTGGGTACCTCCCTAGGTTCTCCATATTATCCTCCTTAGGTAAACTGAATTCCATTCCCCTTGGCATGTTTCATCCTCGAAACATGGAAAGAAGCTATATAATATGACCTATTGAGCAATGTAGTCAACTAGTACCATGCGCAAGGATCCATCCATCCTAGTGAAATGTGGACATATGGTCCAACTGTGGCCTTTCCTCGATCTTGATTCTAGTTTGTCTTTGGGATCCATGTCTTCGTTGTGCTACTCCAATATCTCCATGCATAGCTTTTAGTCCTCCATGTACCTCTATACCAATTTCCTTTCTAGTTCCATGTTAATCTATAACAATTTTATTGACACTCATGCCCTTCCCTTGAAGATTGTTGTTTCTCTAAGTGGTGTGGGTGGTGATATACAACAACCTTGTCTATCAGTTATTCTTACTTTGGCTCATCAACATGTTTTGTGGCCTTCTTCTTCCTGTCTATGCCCTTCCTTTGGCTTTTCTTCAAGTGCTTTTGTAGGCTCTTTATCTAATTCAACCCTAGACTCTTCATGTGAAGTGTAATGAAGTACTGGCATTTGTTTCCCTACAAAGACATCTTTGTGTGCCTCCTTAAACCCTTCTTGCTTAGTAAGAGAAATATCCTACAACATAATTTTATTTTTCTTGTACCATAGCTTCAAAAACTTCTTTTGCATATTAATATTAATTGTACCAAGTCCATCCAAGGATATCCCAAAACAATATCAACATCATTTTTATCTATAACATAAAAATATGAATGCAGAGTGTATTTATCCATGGTAATCTTCAAATCTTTAAAACTTGAACATTTTCACCCTCGACCTGTGTGCTTTGAATACTCTTTGCAAGTATTTGCAATGTTTTAGCCAAGTCAACATTGATGAAGTTATCCCTGTTATTAGGGTTTATAAAAACAATAACCTTTTCTTGTTGAATTATCCATGAACCTGTAATATGAAGTTGTCACACAAAAATAAATACCTATTTCTTTTCTTATACTTCTTCTCAACATGAGACCACCTAGCTAAAAGTACATGTTCATATTCTTCATTGCTAAGTTCCTCCATCTTATCGTCATCAAGTAAGTGCCCCATGTTGTAGCATCATCCTCTATATAACAACCAAATTCAGATCTCCAAACTGTGGGCAATTTAATTTTATCCCATTGATAAACTCCTCAATACTAAGACCATCAAATTTTCTTAAAAAATACATCTTTCTTGAAAAGGAGAAACCTGGGGCTTTGAAGAACAAGTTTTTCAATTAATGTAGTTAGGATTTGAGGCCAAAGATATAAAATAATCATAAGTTTGATTATACTTCTATGGTTGGCTATTATGACCCCAATTATGAAATGCCACAACATCACCAGATCTGGCATTGGTTTGATTGAAATTTATGCACTCTATCAAAAGATATCCAATCTATGAAATTCACAACCGTCACCAAAAAAACCCTAAAATTTTGCCAATTTTAAATTGTCGCTAACTTCACTTCCTGAACTTTGTTTTGAATTTTTTTTTATTTAGTATTTTTTAGAGGAATTCAATTCTTGGATTGGATTTTCCAAATTCTACACAAAAAGATTTAAAAACCAACATAAATGGTTGTTAATCAAGGTTGTCATTGATGTCAATATGGCATTGTCCGAGATGGCAAATATTCTTGAGATCCCTGGTTCCAGATGATGATGTCATGACTCTTGTTTGACAAGGATGCCATCAATTAATATGTCAAGCCACTAATGAAGAAGTCTTAAGAAGTGCCAAGTGCCAAATGCCAATCACGTGCCTTATTTGATGATCTAGACCTTAACCCTTGATGACATATGGAGGACTACACTTGATGAATGACCACACTTGATGATGGCACTTGATGATGTCTTGATAACATGGTTGGAAGACTAGATGATGATGTGGAAGATCTCATTTGATGGTTGGAAGACTACCTTGGAACTTTCCTAATGATGTTTCCTATGACATATCACTGCACCATTATATGATGACACGGGATGATACACTCATTGCTGGATACTATCATGATGACATGGATGTCCTACATGATCTTATGATGATGAAGAAGCCAAACAATGGAGAAGCCATACTGTCCCAAACATTCCTCATGTTGTCCCAAACTTTTTATGCATAAAATTTAAGGATAGTCACAAAGAAAAATTATTTTTGCCACCTTAGAGGCATATTTTCTCAATGGGACCTAGACCATCTTAAAGAGGATTTTTTTCCTCTTTCTAATGAGCCCTTACTTGCCCCGAAACTCCCAGTGGTTGCTGAGAAAATGAATTTTTAAGTTGAGAAATATATATTTTAATGCAAGCTGACATGAGCCGACTCATGCAACTTGGCCTCTCATTCAAGTGACGTGTCTCCTCACCTTAACGCAAAACCAGTATAAATATAAGTCTGTCTCCTCATTCTAGCCATCAAATTTCGGTGATCTTTTCTGAGATTGAGCATAGAATTCGGACAAGAATTATAGGAGCAAATAAGAGGCCAAGGAGGAAATTGAAGTTCACTGTTTGGGAAACTTTTTAAGGAGGTCGTGGTTGAAGTTGGCATAGTTGCCGTGGTCGAAATTGCCGTAGTTGTCATGGTTGAAGTTGTCGTAGTTGTTGTGGTCGAAGTTGTTGTAGTTGTCATGGTCGCAGTTGCCGTAGTTGAAGCTGTCATAGTTGTCGTGGTTGAAGCTACCATGGTCGAAGTTGCCATAGTTGCCGTAGTTGAAGTTGTCGTAGTTGTCGTGGTTGAAGCTACTGTGGTCAAAGTTGTCATAGTTGTCGTAGTTGCCGTGGTCGAAGTTGTCGCAGCTGTCGTAGTTGTCGTGGTTGAACCTATCGTGATCAAAGTTGCCGTAGTTGTCGTGGTCGAAGTTGCCGTAGTTGTCGTGGTCGAAGTTGCCATAGTTGTCGTGGTTGAAGCTGTCGTGGTCGAAGTTGTCATAGTTGTCGTGGTCGAAGAGTTGATTTATTGGGATTGGACAAATAGAGCTTGTTGAAGTCTTCTCTTAAGAACAGAACATGGCAAAGTTGGGGAACTTTGTGAAGCAACATATTGAAGATTTGTGGAGATCGTTGAAGACCATGATACATTGAAGCCATCATGAGGTGACCTTGAAGAAGTTTTGTTTAGGTAACATGAAGAGCAGTGGTGACACCTTCATGTGAAGAACAAGGTTGTCATTGATGACGAGACGTGGAGACTAAAGTGAAGGGATAGTTGAAGATTGACAGGGCTCGTTGAAGAAGACATTGGGAGCCGTGAAGTATAACCAAATATATCTTGACGAAGTAAAGCTAAGGGTTGGAGCCCAAGAGGTTGGAGCCTCGAAAAGATAAGGTTGGTGCCTTGGAAGATAGGGTTGGAGCCCTAGAGGATCGAAGTCCTCAGGAAACCAGGTCGAAGCCTGAATCAGGTATAGGGTTGGAGAGCTTGAGGTTGGTGCCTCAAAGTTGACAAGGTTGGAGCCTTGGAAGTCCAATTCCGTGCTTGGTATATTACAGGTTGGAGCCTGGGAGATTGAAGATCGATGTCTTCATCTAGGGTTGGAACCCTACATATATTGTACTTGATTTATTGTAAAGAAGAAATTAATAAAATCAGTTATTCTTATTGTTCATTTTGTGTTCTAAATATAAGTGATCTAACCGGTAAAAATAACAATTGAAAAGAAATATTGATTCACCCCCCTCTCAGTGTTTCCAACAATGGTGTCATCCTCTTTTTTCCATCAAAAAATCAGCAAAACAAGTGGAGGAAAAAAATTCCCACTTTGTGCCCAAAAATTCCCGCCACTTCATGCCAAGAAAGAGCTTTGATACCACCTGTATTAAAAATTCGAAGATATAAGATTAATCCACCATTAAACTTCCAAGATAACCCTAAAACACCAAAGATATCCAAGACATTCACCATAAACAACATCAACAATATAGTCATAAGAAAGTAACACCATCAAATACTCCTTATGGAAGGAATCACTCAAAAAGCTATGCTTGTTACAAAATAATACAATCCAACACACCTAAAATACAATGATACTTGTGTGTGTTTATACTTTTTCCTAAGTATTCCTAGGGGTCTTATTGCAATTACCCCTTATTATTATATTCTTTCTTTTTTAGTACATAGAGAGCCTATTCCATTAATATGGCCACATTACATTCATTATCCCATTCGATACCTCCCTAGGTACCCCATATTATCCTCCCTAGGTTAGTGGGGTGTTGGTCCACTAACACCTGCCAAATGTCCTTGTAATAACAATGACATTGATGGGATGTTGGAATTTTGACATCAATAAAACAAAATGAGGTCATCAGAAAGCTACCACGTGGCATGATAAGGCATCAATAGACCAACATCAATGAATTGATGTCAGCATACCAACAGCATTAAAGCAATGTTGAAATATATTAATTTCCATTATCGTTCCAACAACACTAACATCAATGCAACATCAAAATTTGTACCCAAATCTACTAATGGTCCTTGTTGACCACACAAGTGTCAACTATATGATTGGATTACATTTTTTCATGGTCAGAGCAGTCAGAATTTCAGAAGATCATCATCATCTTTCAGAGGATTGTCAGAATTATGTAATTCAAATTCTGCAGCCCTACGTGGCCATTGTAAAAATATTCTAGTATGATTAAATTGAGTCATGTAACACATCTAGGTAGCTTAATATTTTTGCTAGAGAGTTTCACTCTAGGGAGTTTTTTTTCCTTAGCTAATTATTTGTGTTTTCCAAACATCAAATAATTGGTTAAGTTTTTCTCCCAAACATACCCCAAAGCTAGAGTGGGGCTTGATGGTGAAGTCTTAAGTGAGTCCTAGTATATAGAGTCGATGTAAAATGTCATACTAGATCATGTCCAAAGTCTTGCAAATTTGATGGTTTAAGTGTCTAATTTTAATTATTAAAATTTCCCACTGGTTGGGATTTTAATAATTATTTTGATGTAAATTGTAAAATGTAATGTCTATAGAAGTTGAAGGGGGTATGAGTAATCAAAATTAGACCTCAACACCTCAACTTTCTATCTAGACACACTTTGAGGGTTGAAAAATATGTCTATCCCCTCAAATTTTTATTATTTTCATTTTCCGGCAAAAACTGGCAAATAATTAGCCAAAAATTCATCAGAAAATTAAAACGAGAGAAGAATAAAATTCTCTCCAAGTGAAATTAATTTAAAAAAGATGTGAACTTTCTCAAGAAAGGAATCTCCATGAATCAAGCAAGGAAAAGTCCCACAACAAATTCGTTGGTCCAGAAAAGGAATTATTCTCCAAGAAAATCGATATTTTAATGAGATACTCCAACTTGGTTTAAGTTGAATGAGAAGATTTCGAGGAGGAAAATTTGGAAAAAATATTTTTTGGTCAATCCAGCTCCATCATCAAGGGAAATCGAACTTCATCAAGGGTCACGATTATTTTGACGTGGATCAAGCATTCAACTAGTCGTTTCCTTCTAGGATCAAGTCAAATTTGTGCAATTCATTGGACCTAGCCATTTTCACTTGGAGAGAGATCTAGATCTCTCATTTTTTCTATAAATTGAACTCTAAGCTCTTCATTGTAACATCTCAGATCATTGTAAATGAGTTCTTCGCTGAGGAAGCTCCACATTTTTTTGAGTAATATAACAGTGTCTTTGGGGTTAATCTTGTGGTGTTGTTCTTCCACAACTATGGTATGATTTTTTTATTATGTGCTTAACATTCTACTGGTAATAATTCATTTTTTATTTCCATTCGCTTTCATAGATTTACTAGTGTATCTTGCACTAGTATTTGGGTTAGAGAAATATTCTAGATCTGGACGTATTTAGTGGATTTTCAGTTAAATCCCTAAGACTTCCTCTTCATTATACTATCTAACCCCTATGGATCTAACAATTTATCTTGGAGTTGTGTAGAAATTATTTTGAATCAGATCTTAATATTTTACTGGTTTTAAATTTAAACTATTGTTATTTCACTAGCCAGTTGTGGATTTACTATTTGCACAGGTATCTTGCATTAGTTCTTGAGTTTTAGAGAAGCATTTTGAAATTTAATTGATCTAGTAGGTATCTCTAGATCTTTTGATTCATTGTGTTATCTAACTCCTCGTGATCTAACAATTGTATCTTAAGTGTGTAGATATCTCAAGTGTGAGGGGACGTTTTTGGTTGAACTAACCAACTCTTGAGCATAGAAGTGGAAGAACCCACAATATAATTTTTTAAAGGCTTATCATTCAAGATTATTTTTTGTTGTAGGGGTTTCTTGGCCTTGGCTTGTGATATAACTACTTCTAATCTATTTTTCTCAATTATTTGTTCTTTTATCGAATAGATCTAGCTAAATTAGAGCTTATTTCTACTGATCAAGGAGCAGAGTTGTACTCATACTCCTTAGATCTAGTAGATCTATAAATTTGTAAATAATTTTTATACATATTTCCTAACCCTTTGTTTTGCAGATCTTATATATATTTTGGATTTTCTTCTTCTTCTTTGCAAATCCGAGGATAAAGGCAAGGGTTTAGATTTGGATTTACTAATAACATTGTTTTTCAGGTGGAGGGTCTCAACAAAATTGATTTTTTTTAAAGATTTCCTCCTCTTCTAGATGGCTAGGGTTTCTAGCACATTAAATTTCTCGAAATCCGTCTAGCATTTTTTGAGCCTTTCTCCTTAGGCCGAGAGCTCCTTTGAAGTTTATCCTTGCTTCCCAAACGCAGATCTTCTTGAAATCGAATTGGAGAAGGTTGGATTGGGGTTTTTAAATTTTTGCAGATCAGAAACAAAGTTTTGAGGAAGCCGCAAGAAAATTTTGGCATCTTTCTACTGAGCCGCAAGAAAATTTTGGCATCTTTCTACTGAGCCGCAAGCAACTTAGGCCTGATCATTTCTTAAATGTGAAATTCACTAACCCTTGAGTGTTTTGCAAAGAAAATCAAATTTATTTCAAAGTGTTTAAGGAGATCCTACTTGATCTGATCTTATAATTAAATTTTAAAACCTTTGAAGCCTGATCTCCTTTGGTCAAGAAACCATAAATTTCCTCTAATGCAAAAGTCATCTCTGGCTTGGACGTCTTGCAAACAAATCTAAATTTAAAAAAAAAAGCTCCTAGGCTTCAATTTTTTAAGAAATCACTCATAAAAATTTATAAATTTTAAATTAAAATTCTTCGAGGTATTTTCTCACCTAGTTGTGAGCTTGAGGGTCATCCCTCTCCCTTTTTCAAGTTGCTAAGGGTTTAAGTGAATAATTTTTTAAGGGTTTTCGAGCTTGTATTGGAGTATATCTCATCTTTGGAGAATGTAATTTTAAATTAAATTTTTCAGATCTTCTTCTCTCTAGGCCGAGAGTGAAAGAAAGCCTCTCCTTTCTCTCCTTGTGAGAATCTGATTCGACTAGGGCTTTAGAGCAAGCATTTTTGGAGGATATTTTCCTTCCCAACCGAAAGGATCTAATCAGATAAAATTCTAACAAGTTTTTTGCAGCCTATCTTCAACATTGATCTGGTGAGAAGCACTAATTCAAAAGGCTTGATCTCTGACATAATTTTTTATTTGAAAAGGCAAAGCTATTTTCTAGTACAAAGTGTTTTTGCTAACTTGTTTTTTGCAAAGAGGGTATTTCATCAAAAGTTTCAAGCTTGTTTTCTAAAGAAAATATCACATCATTATTGGGCTTGAAAAATGAAATTTTTAAGGGCCTTTTTCTTGTCTAAGGCCGAGAACAAAAGAAGCTTTCTATGTCCTCATTTTCGTTGATTGTCTTTACTTGGGTGGTTGATGTTCTGGATTATTAATTCAGTGAAGGGTTGATTCAATCTTCTTGAGGAAATCATGTTGATCTCATTGTAATACCTTGTAAAGACCTTGTATTTCTTCATTCTATTTGAGGAGAGTCATTGGTGTTATTTTCTAAATTTTGTAAAATTTCCTTAAGGATTTTGAAACCCTCCCTCTATGTCTAAGAGGGTTCTATCTTCCTTTTTAACATCATTAAAAGGCATAAGTTTCTTTGAGGGAGCTTGGGGCAGTCCCCATGGTATCCCAACTCCTTATTTAAAGGAAGGATTTCTTGTGGTCACTAACTTCTTAGTTTAGCTTAGTTTAGATCTATCCTCTTGCATTCATTAGATTGGTTTCATTTTATGGCCCATTGCATCTTAGATCTGATCTCTTGAATTGCATCACTCTGACATTGTTGGATCTAGATTTTATTGCTTGATCTAATTGCTATTGTGATTCCATTAGCTACTTGATCTAATTTACATTTGAGTAATTTCTGTCTTTAGGTCAATTGTGTTTTAGATTAAAGTAGTATGTCTTCAAGTTTCTGATCAGCAATCTCATTTGTAATCATCTACTTGTGCTTTATTGTATAACTCTCATTTGTTTTACTTATCATAACATATTATGAGTGAAGAAACATTTTAAAAAGCACTTTCTATTAAGGCATTCGGGTTATTGCTCTAACGTTTTGATCTAATTTTCATTTCCTTCATTGACTTTGTTTCATTGAGCAACCGATACTTGCTTCTTTGAATCATTGTCATAAGCTAATCTCATTTTGTGCTTAAAGTAATCTTGATCATAAGTGAATTGGTATTACTCTCTTTGAAGCATCTTGTTACAATTGTATCTCATTAAAGCATTACATTGACATTTGCATCTCATTTTGCATTTGTTGATTTGTGAGCATCTCATTTTACTTGCAATATTACATTGTACTTCTCTTGTACTTGTCATTTGAATTACTAGCTCATTGCCCTTTCATATTGTTCCATCTTTTCTGAGCATTTCTTTAAAAATACAAGTTTCATTTACATTGCAAGTTCCATCTTATTGCTCATATTTCAATTTCTTGTACTAACCTTGTCTTGTAGCATTGCCTATCTTGTAACTTGGATCATCAATTCTTTACTTTGCAAGTATTGTAATTTGAACATTGTTTTAAAGGCACTGGTCTCTCATCTTCATATCTTATTGAATGCCATATTAATTTAATTGAATCTATCTTTTGATATCTACATTGCTCATTAATATCTATACTTGCTAATTAATCCTTAATTCAAGTTACATTGAGTGATAATTGTCTTGCTCTTGATCTCCTAGAACTTCTTGTTTTCAAAAAGTTTTTCTTTACTAATCACCTTTAGGGACTATCCCCCATAGCTTGCCTAGGAGAGAGCTTAAATGGAGAGAGTTGGGAATAGGTGACAACCCCTTCTCTGAGCGTTGTGCCTTAAAGACTCATTAAAGGAAATTTTAGCCTAAAAGTGCCCATGAAATTTTCGTGTAATTTCCATGTCAAATATGTAAACCAATCAAAATCCTTTAAATTAAATAGAGGTACATGTAAATATTTTGGAGGGAAAAAAAGAAAACTACTTTTTTTAATTGTATTTTTGGCTTATCTTCTTGTAGTTTTACTCAAATTTCAAGTGTAGACACTTGTTGGATGTGGAATTAAATTCCACATCCAACGAGTACCCATTAGACATACTTTTGAGAAGACCCACATTGATAAAAAAATGAAGATACATTCAAAAAGCATGTTCATAGATAAAAATTAAAGAATATCTTCATTTTTTATCAATGAACACGCTTTTAAAATGTATCTTCAATTTTATCATTGCAGGTCTTCTCAAAAGTATGCATAATGGGTACTATCTTTAATTTTTATCAGTGAACACGCTTTTTAAATCTATCTTCAATTTTTATCAATGTGGGTCTTCTCAAAAGTATGCATAGTGGGTACTCGTTGGATGTGGAATTTAACTATGCATCCAACAAGTGTCTACACTTGAAATTTGAGTAAACCTACAAGGAGATAAATCAAAAATACAATTAAAAAAAAATAGTTTTATTCTTTTCCCTCCAAAATTCATAACTCTTATTTTATTATTTTAACTATTTTTTTATTATTGTTCCTTAGGAGGCCACTTTTAGGCTGAAATTTCCTCTAATGATACCTTGAGGGGTTAGAAACTTTTCCCACACTTAGGTGTACATGTTAGGCAACAACAAACTTAAACAGGAGCTGTCATCCCTAGGGCCATATAATTGATCCAACCTAGCATGCAACTTATCATAGCCCTATTTGTAGTTATTCCAATCAAACCAACCATCATAATATACCCCCTTTTGCTTCTAATTGACATCATACACCTGAAGACTTAACTTACACAAAGACCAAACATGTTGAAGAGTTGATTTACACAAAGACAAAGCATGCTTCTCCACACCACTAATCAGACTTCTTGTGCCACCACGTGATTACCCTCCCATATCACCATATTAAAATACTCCCCCAACTATCCAATCCATGGTCGAAGGTAAGGAGGCCAACCAATCCAAAAGATGAGCACACTATGTGCTAAGACTAGGAGCATAAACAAACAAAACCTTAGAAGTTAAAATTATGTCCTACACCAACAAAGTAATTCATACATATTGATCCTCTAGGCCCCTACCATGATCCACCACAAACCTTTGCAAATAAGGTGAAAGGGAAAGAACCTCTCCCCCATTTCTCTGGATATTTTCCATGGCCCAAAAGAGGCAATTCCAACCATAACTCGTGCAATTACAAAGCTCAACCCCAATTAGTTTTTCTTCTTGTAGAAAAACGAAATCCAATTTGGTTCTCTACAACATTTCACAAACAAAGAGTTTGCGACTAGGAATCACCATCTTCTCACATTCCATGATAATAAGGACAACTTCATTCCAAGGGAGGATGCGGACCTAAGTCTCCTCATGGAAACACCCTCAAAAGAGGGATTTCTTCTATCATGTGAGTAAACCATGGCATCAATATAAGACTTAGTTAGGACTCAATAACTCCCCACCTCCCAACTTCTCTAGCTAAACGGGAGAAGAAACTTCCTTCAACTTGTTGAACTTCACCTGCCAACCTGTATCTACTTCCCTGTTCTTCGTCTCTGATGAAATCAGCACCCCATGAACCAAAGGTCCAAACATTAGCTTTGACTAAAATAACCAACAAACAAAGAACTATTAACTTGAGGTACTCACTACACCAAGGAAGGGCCCTAACCCAAACCCCCAAAGGGACCACCTACTCATCCCTACACTGATATCACAGAAGGACCACAACCCCTACCACTCTAACCCAAAGCCATGTGTCACAACCTAACCCAACCCCTAAGCTGTAGGAATGGACGAAGTTGCATCCCCCTCACCCACTAAAGCCTCCAACTTAGGCTTGTAGTGGGGCCTGTTACCATTCAAACTAGCAGGGGACCTAAAGGGGTTCTTATGAGGGCAACTACTAGGTTAAGGGCAACAGTGGAGGCTTAGCCCATTATCACCATAGCTAAGTCTCCCTGCTCGTTACGGACTTTATCCAATGGGAGGAGTCCTGATAGTGTAGGAATTCACTTATAAAGTATATGTCAATGGATAGGTGAGAAGTGACCCTGAAAACCCTTTCCCAATGGACTTGGGGGTGAGGATTGGAGGGTTGAGGAAGAAATGATAGGCTTATGAAAAAGTTTCTCAATCCCTATAATCCTTGGGAAACTTGGATTCCCAAATGGTCCTTGATAAATAGTCTTTATTGAGAAGTGGGACCACACAGAGCCAAGTGGACCCAACCCAGGTTCGAGGATGGAATGTAGCAACCAATGATGTTCCTATCCTGGACAACGTAAGGGGAAAGGACCAAACAAATATAATTTCTTCAAAAGATTGAATTGATCTTATTGAGGTCTAGCCTTGGGGATGCTTAGGCACAACTCGATCCTAGAGCTAGCGCTTGAGATTCCTGGAGATTCCACTATCAAAATTGCCTCAAATTTGGAGGAGAGAGAGGGGACCCACCAGCACAGTAGCCTATAGGAGATCGAAATTTTTCCTTAGGTCAATTCCTGGGAAATTGATTCCCTAGGTGACCTAATGGGGCTAGACTTGGGGAAAAAAGGGGAAAATGGTTAAAAGAGGGTTGAAATGATCACCCTTTTTTAAGAATCAGTGACTAGTTCACTTAGGGATATGGAGTCAAGGATAATGATGAGTAAGAACTTGGTTTCTTGATCAAGGAGGCCTAGAAAGTCAACTTCGTCCAATGTTGAGAGAAAGAAAAGAAAAGTGACCTTCAAGCATTTATACTTCAAAGCAAATGATGCAAGCTTCTTGAGATAAATAAATCTCTAGCACATTTCATTCATATAACATTGGCGCATACATTAAATTAGCTAAAACATGCTCAATTCCACATTTCGATAATGCAGCAACTAGCCCTAATTTTAGCAATATGCAGCAACAAGAATAATAGCATCAAAATTTGATTACAGCGTTATAGAGTATATCCAACCAGCATTTCGTTTGCTCAATAAAGCTCCAAGACAAAAGAAATAGCCCAAATCCATACATCAAAATTCATCCCTCCAAAAATATCCACCAAGGAAAAAGTGTGAAAATTCTCTATGAATAGAGAGATCCCAAATCAAGTGATGATACAAATGAATATATCTAACATCAATATATAGCCTCCTAAGGAGTTCGAATTAGCCCATGGGCCCCTAATGATAAAATAATGTGCAAATAATAACCTCTAATGGTGACAAGCCCAAGCCCACCATACTAGCTCATAATGTAAAAACAAGCCTCACAAGGGGCCAAATAATGATGTACGCATGTCATAGGGCCCTCCAAAGGCTCAATAACATCCTGAAGTGCCATATTGAGGAATAAATTCCTCGGAATATGATGGACAAGGGGGTGGTCCCTTATTCTCCAGGTAATACACATGTGGTGCTCTCAGTGGGTCTGAGGGCATATCAATGACCCCATGGGTCAAAATATGAATCGAAGATGTTTGTAGATCCTCTACAATGGTCCAGGTAGTGGAATGAATGTTGCCATGACATCATACAAGTGCTGAGACACCTGTCAGGAGTGTGGGGCTCCTGTGGGGGCCTACTGGCCATAGTGTACCAATCATGTCACCATCGTCCCAAAAGTGGATCGCTAGTAGTCTTTGAACATTCATGAAAATCTGTGGAGTGTTGTTTGTTGTTGTGGTGTCCCATGGCTCTCTATGCACACCTTAAATGTGCCAATGTGGAGCTCTAAGGGTCAGGATCCCATATAGGGAAGCCAAACACCAAACGGAAACCACCTGCAATCCTGCATAAGATCCAATGTGTTCCATAGGCTTCCAGTATAATCAATCATTAGAATAATCGAGTAAAGGAGCTTACAAACCATGGATAACAAAGTGGGGACTTCATAATGGCATGCCCTTCTGTGGTGGGCTTTGGCATGTGCTAGTGTCTCCAAACTCCAAAGGGGGTTAGCCAAGTACCTTATTAGGTGGTTTCAGCCCTTAAAGGGGATAGTATGTCCAAGGTACAACCTTCTAATGGGGGTGGCAAGTGACAAATAGGTGAGATGGAATAGGGAATGAAAGAGGCATCCCTTGACCACATAATGGGTCATAGGGGTAGCTAGATAAGGGAAAGCCCACACCTGGGTATATAATGTATAGGAGAGAGCAGTCATGGTACATGAGGTGCCCCGACCTTGATTTTTCCACCCTTCTTTATATATCTTTTATCTTTTAGGAATTTTCTTTAATTAATTGCTCAGGGCTCAAAGGACAAGAGCATGATGTGTATAATATAGCAATGATTACCTTTTTTGAGGTAGGGCGGTTCATTGCACTCCAGGGGTTGGGACAATCATGGGTTCCTAAATGCTAGAGGAGGCTCATCTGGGGCCTATGGAACCATGGTGATGGCCAATGATTGGGGTAGAGCTCATGTAATGGCTTTTTCCCACGTGCTAATTATTTTTGTCCCGACCATCTTTTGCATTTTGTGGTACAATTTCTTGTTAAATGTGGCCAATTATGTTTTTCACCTTTTCTTTTTAATTGCTTCAACTTCCGGGGCATCATTCTAGGACTGACCCAAGGAGTGGGCAAGGGGATAGGGAGGCTAGCCCTATGCGGACCCAGAATGGGAATGTGGACCCAGGTGAGAGAAAAGATGAATGGGTATAGTAAGTGGAAAGGGAGTAATATGTGCGAGTAAAGGAGCGGGACCACGCACCCAAAATCAGGGTTTCCCAAGTAGTACCACCCTAGAACCGAATGGTCAATAAAGGAGATCCCACGAGACTAAGATCCAAGGGTAACAACCCAAAAGAGATCAAGGGGACAGGAGCACAAACTAAGCCCACTCTTTCCACCAAATCTCCCCATCAATCCATACCCAGAAGTATCCTTGATAAGTAAACCCAATATTCAATTACCAAATGACAAGACATACCTTTAGATTCGGGAGGCCCACCTTCAAACATATGATCAATACAGGTGGGTGAGGGACCACATGGCTGAATCAAGTGGCAGAGAAATGGAAAAACGAGCTAGTAGGAGGCATCAAGGGGCTGATGGCTACCGACTGAGGCTCATCACGAGAAAAATTTCTCTTGGGGATATCACCCACAAAGTGGTCAGTAACATCTGGCTCCAACTAAGACGCGATCTTCGAAGAAGTGGACAAGGTTGCTCGAACGGGAGGTCACGAGAACACCAACAATCTCTTGGTCACCATAGACCTGTTATCTGCACATATCAAAGATCAAATCCATGGGGCAACATACTTTTCACAGTGTCTTATGATCACCCATGCTTAATGTTAGCCCATAAACCAACAAGAAATAGAATACACAATTTTTTATTTTTTTTATAAATGCAATCTAATCTATCATGAGAAACATCATATGCAGTTAGTTCTAATGCAAAAATTATCATGCAATGCATCCTACCCTAACATGCATATGATAATGCTAATGCTAAGTGTAATCATAAAGCCAGTGCAACCAACATATCATCGTATCAATATACATATGCCTACCAGTATGATTACTCATGAAACAAAACCCAAAGCGAATGCGACATAATCAGATGGAGGGTGAAGTGGGTGGGAGGTGGGAAAACATGATCTCCATTTGAGGTAAAAGGAAGCCCTAGGAGAAGGAGAATAGGTCAATCTAAAAGTGCAGGGGTTTCCTTCTAAGTACACAATGGTGGAATAAAAGATCACTCTCAAGAACTCCCTATCACAATCATTGCTTACAATCTTATGCTTTGTAGATGCCACAAGGTCGTGATGAGGGGGGAACGAAGGGTGAGGGAAGGGAGGAGTGCAACAAATAGGTTTCTCACGGTGATGGTCACATTGGAGAGGGGAGGTTGTGGGGTGATCATAATCCTGAGGGTGTGTCAAAGGAGATAAAGTATATTCAATGAGGGGTTCTTCCTTGACATCATACTCAGAAGGGGGAAAGGGCTCATGGTCACTCAGGATCATTTGAAAAGGGGCGAGGGAATCACTTGTGGAAGACTTGAAGTGATGAACAAGAGGATAAGGAAAAGGGGAGGGTGAAGTATTATATTCAACGAGTTTTTCCTCCTCAAAATCATCCTTTTCATGTAAGGAAAAATAATGATCCTTCTTCTCAAGGGTATCGATGGATATGTCATCATAAATAATGCCTGAGAGAAAGGGGAGACCACTCTCAACCTCATCTTCCTTGTCAGTGTCATAAATGGGAGCACAATCAAATTGAGGACCAACAATTTCCCATTTCCCTTTTTCAATGTGGAAGTAATCTTCAATGTCATCTTCCAAGGGGCTAATGGGATCACCTTCCTCAAGGTTCTCAAAAGGATATTCATCAAGAGTAATATCCTTGAGAAAGTTAAGGTTAGTCTCAACTTCACTTTCCATGGATTCATCCTTCCCAACATATGTGTTCTCTAAATCATCCTTTTCATCTTGTGGACCCAAGGAGGACTCATCTTCCCATTCATTACTTAGATTCTTAGGGTCTTTATGATTCTCGATGAAGGCTTCCTCTTAAATGCTCAATGCAGGGCATGCTTGAAAATGTGTAAAAACCATCAACAAACTCCTCAATAGATGAGATGCTCCTAGGTTCGTGATTTTGCAACCATGAGTTATGACCATAGGGGGAACTAAAGAATAACAACATAAGGACATCTTGGTGGGCCACTTTCTCCTTTGAAGAATGTGCATTAAATTTTTCCACATGGTCAATTGCGGAGCTTGGGTCACCATCAAATATGGGCATCCCACGTAGCATCCTTCCCATGACATGATTAAGATGTCCAAGGATGCTAGCAATGTCCAAAGCGGGAAATTTATGAAAGAATGACAACCTATTTGAGGTATACATGAAACATATATAGGAGTCGCCAGGGTGAAATTAAAGATGCCTAGAAAAATGCTTGCTTCACCCTACAAGCATCGACCTTGAAGTTCAACGAAGAACTAGGGCTTCGTTCTTCCAATGGAGTTGCCAATAATAATATGTCAAGGTGTCGTACGAGGAACAAAACACACGTCTCGTGTCCCCGGCTACGGCACCAGAAATGTTACCACTCAAACCAGCAGGGGACCTAAAGCGGTTCTTAAGAGGGTAACTACTAGGTTAAGGGCAACGGTGGAGGCTTAGCCCACTATCACCATAGCTAAGTCTCCCTACTCTTTATGGACTTTCACCGATGGGAGCAGTCCCGATAGTGTAGGGATTCACTTATAAAGAATATGTCAATGGATAGGTGAGAAGTGACCCTGAAAACCCTTTCCCAATGGTGGAGTGAAGAATGGAGCTTACTTACTCTTTAAGCAAGGCACTTGGTCCACCAAGGATAAGGGGTGAGGATTGGAGGGTTGAGGAAGAAAGGATAGGCTTATGAAAAAAATTCTCAATTCCTGTAATCCTTGGGAAACTTGGATTCCCAAATGGTCCTTGATAAATAGTCTTTATTGAGAAGTGGGACCTCACAGAGCCAAGTGGACCCACCCCAAGTTCAGGGATGGAATGTAGCAACCAATGATGTTCCTATCCTAGAAAAGGTGAGGGGAAAGGACCAAACAAGAATACTTTCTTCAAAAGGTTGAATTTATCCTATTGAGATCTCGCCTTGGGGATGCCTAGGCACAACTCGATCCTAGAGCTAGGGCTTGAGATTCCCAGAGATTCCACAATCAAAATTGCTTCAAATTTGGAGGATAGAGAGGGGACCCACCAGCGCAATAGCCTGTAGGAGATCAAAATTTTTCCTTGGTTCAATTCCCAAGAAATTGATGCCCTAGGTGACCTAATGGGGTTAGAATTGGGGAAAAGGGGGAAAATGGTTAAAAGAGGGTTGAAATGATCACTCTTTTTTAGGGATCAGTGCCTAGTTCACTTGGGGATATGAAGTCAAGGATAATGATGAGTAAGAACTTGGTTTTTTGAGCAAGGAGGCCTAGAAAGTCAACTTCGTCCAATGTTGAGAGAAAGAAAAGAAAAGTGACCTTCAAGCATTTATACATCAAAGCAAATGATGCAAGCTTCTTGAGATAAATAAATCTCTAGGACATTTCATTCATATAACATTGGCCCATACATTAAATTAGTTAAGACATGCTCAATTCCACATTTCGATTATGCAGCAACTAGCCCTAATTTTAGCAGTATGTAGCAACAAGAATAATAGCATCAAAATTTACTTACAACGTTATAGAGTATATCCAACCAACATTTCTTTTTCTCAATAAAGCTCTAAGACGAGAAATAGCCCAAATCCATACATCAAAATTCATCCATCTCCAAAAATATCCACCAAGGAAAAAGTGCAGAAATTCTTTATGATTAGAGAGATCCCAAGTGAAGTGATGATACAAATGAATGTATCTAACATCAATATATAGCCTCCTAAGGAGTTCGAATTAGCCTATGGGCCCCTAATGATAAAATAATGTGCAAATAATAACCCTTAATGGTGACAAGCCCACCATGCTAGCTCATAATCTAAAAACAAACCTCACAAGGGGCCAAATAATGATGTATGCATGTCGTAGGGCCCTACAAAGGCTCAATAACATCCCGAAGTGCCATATTGAGGAATAAATTCCTCGGAATATGATGGACAAGTGGATGGCCCCTTGTTCTCCAAGTAGTAGACCTATGGTGCTCTCAGTGGGTCTGAGGGCACATCAATGACCCCATGGGTCTCCATATGAATCAGAGATGTCTGTAGATCCTCTGCAATGGTCCAGGTGGTGGAATGAATGTTGCCATGACATCGTACAAGTGTTGGGACACCTGCCAAGAGTGTGGGGCTCCTGTGGGGGCCTGCTGGGCATAGTGTACCAATCATGTCACCATCGTCCCAAAAGTGGATCGCTAGTAGTCTCTGAACATCCATGAAGATCTGTGGAGTGTTGTTTGTTGTTGTGGAGGCCCATGGCTCTCTATGCACACCCTACATGTGCCAATGTGAACCTCTAGGGATCAGGATCCCATATAGGGAAGCCAAACCCAAATGAAAACCACCTGCAATCTTACATAAGATCCAATGCATCCCCTAGGCTTCCATTACAATCAGTCATTAGAATGATCAAGTAAAGGAGCTTACAAACTATGGATAACAAAGTGGACACTTCATAATGGCATGCCTTTCCGTAGTGGGCTTCGGCATGTGCTAGTGTCTCCAAACTCCAAAGGGGGTTAGCCAAGTTCCTTATTAGGTGGTTTCAGGCCTTAGAGGGGATAGTATGTCCAAGGTACACACTTCTAATGGGGGTGGCAAGTGACAAATAGTTGAGATGGAATAGGGAATGAGAGAGGCAACCATGGAACACAAACTGGGGCATAGGGGTAGCTAGATAAGGGAAAGCCCACACCGAGGTATATAATGTATAGGAGGGAGCAGTCGTTGTACATGAGGTGCCCTGGTCTTGATTTTTCCACCCTTCGTTATATGCCTTTTGCCTTTTATGAATTTTCTTTAATTAATTGCTCAAGGCTCAAAGGACAAGAGCATGATGTGTATAATATAGCAGTGTTTACCCCTTTTGAGGTAGGGCGGTTCATTGCCCTCCAAGGGTTGGGACAATCATGCGTTTCTGAATGATAGAGGAGGCTCATCTAGGGCCTATGGAACCAAGGTGATGGCCAATGATTAAGGTAGAGCTCATGTAATGGCTTTTGCATTTTGTGGTACAATTTCCTGTTAAATGTGGCCAATTATGTTTTTCACCTTTTCTTTTAATTGCTTCAACTTCAGAGGCATCATTCTAGGCCTAACCCAAGGTGTGGGCAAGGGGATAGGGAGGCTAGCCCTATGCGGACCCAGAATGGGAATGTGGACCCAGTTGGGAGAAAAGATGAATGGGGGTGTAGTAAGTGGAAAGGGAGGAATATGTGTGGGTAAAGGAGCGGGACCACGTACCCAAAATCAAGGTTTCCCAAGTTGTTAAAATTGGCAACTAGGGCCAAACTCCATGTGGGTCATCTTATTTATGGCAGCTGATATTTTTCTTGGATCCCTCTCATCAAGAGGTGTAGGATTGATCTAAAGATCATCCGATTCCGATAAGTATTCATGGAGATATCAATTTATTCGTGTTATAAGACAATTCGTCAAGGTCGGCCAACAACCAAATAACCCACACATGTGCTCAACGTTTTAGTATAAAAGGAGGTGACTTGATAGTCATTTCTACACACACTTCACTCTTGATTTCTCTCCACTTGTTCTGGGTTTTAGTGGCAAGAGAAATCTAGATGATGAAGACCTAAACGCAGGACGAAAGGAGCCTAAGGGAGCTGCCCTAGAGATGATGCCCTAGCAAGGAAAACGCAGTCCTAAGGAGGATGCCCTAGTCGCAGTCCTAAGGAGGATGCCCTAGCCGCAGTCCTAGAGGGGAGATCTAACCCTAGACGCAGTGACAGAAAGAGCCCTAATTGCAGACACCTATAGGCTGCCCAAATAGGTCTTAGCCGCAGCAAAGTCATGGGTCTTTTGGAGGACCGAGTTGCTGTAAAGGAGGCCGAGGAGATTTTGGGACAGTGTGGGAGAAATCTGTGGTTGAAGGTCGAGTTGTTGAAGGTGCAGTGGATGTATTTTGAGGACTGTTCACACTTGCATGGAGGCCGAGTTAGGAAAGAAGAATTGCGGATTGGTTGAGGGCAGCAAGAGGTAAGGATTGACTATTTTGGAGGGTTGTTAGGGTGCCGCAGAGATCTGTGGTAGGCCGCAAACCTAGCCACTCCAAAATAGGGTCGCGTGTAGACTTGAGAGGTTGTCATACGCCCAAAACAGCAGTATAAGGAGGCTGCACTCTACCTTGACTAGGCTGCAGTCATTTAGAGGGCTAGTCTTGTTGTGTTGGGTTAAGGGTAGTGGCACATGCCCTAACCAGAAGTGCAGGCACAACAATAGCATGGTGTTGCAAGCACATTGGGACAGCAATGGCATGGTACAGCAATGTTACAATGGGACAACAGCAATAGCATGGTGCTGCAAACACAATGGGACAGCATTGTAAGCATGGTGCTACAAACACATTGGGACAGCAACATGGTACAGCAATGTTACAATGGGACAGCAGCAATAGCATGGTGTTGCAAACACAATGGGACAGCATGGTGCTGCAAGCACATTGGGACAACAGTATGGTAAGCAAGGTGCAGCAAGCACATGGTGGCAAGCATGGTGCAGCAAGCACATGGGACAACAGTGACAAACATGGTGCAGCAATGGCACATGATGCAGTACAGTGATGGGTACAGTCATGATTGGTGAAGCATGATGAGATGCAGCATAGTGATGATGGGTGTAGCATGGTGCAACACAGTGAGGTGCAACATGATGATGAGAAGCAACACAATGATAGGTGCAGCATGGTGATGGAGTCACCTGGGAGAATCAGTTGAAGCAGCATGTCTTCAACTGAGTTCAACAAACTCATGTATCATCTACTTAGAGATGATCTATGCTCTTAGATAAGTCAAAGTGTTGACTTCTGTTGTATATGTACTATCTCTCTCTCTTTGTTGAACTATTGAAGAACATATAAGAAGAATTGATCAAGGGTTTCCCCACATTGGGGTTTGTCCCTGGCTAGCGCCACATCTTGTCTCCTCTTGTCTTAGCTTGTCTTCTGCGATCTATGTTTATGTTCTATCTGCAATTTACTTTTATGTTGATGTGATTGCTAATCTGGAAAAGATATTGAGCTAATTGTGAAAATTGAAATAAGTTGCTCTAAGCATAGAACATACCTAAAAATAACACAAGTAGTACCACCCCTAGAACTGAATGGTCAATAAAGGAGATCCCATGAGACTAAGATCCAAGGGTAACAACCCAAAAGAGATCAAGGGGACAAGAGCACAAACTAAGCCCACTCTTTCCGCCAAATCCCCCCATCAATCCATACCCAGAAGTATCCATGATAAGTAAACCCAATACTCAACTACCAAATGACAAGACATACCTTTAGAATCGAGAGGCCCAGCTTCAAACATACGATCAATACAAGTGGGTGAGGGACAACATGGCTGACTCGGGTGGCAGAGAAATGGCACAACGAGCTAGTAGGAGGCATCAAGGGGTTGTTGGTTGTCGGCTGAGGCTCATCATGGAGAAAAAATTCTCCTGGGGATATCACCCACAAAGTGGTGGGTAACAAGGCCAATCCCAAATGAGATGATCTTGAGCCTAGCAAGAAAAGGATACATTAGGTGAATTCAAGTATCTAAATATAATACCCCAAGTTGACCTCTTGTGTGAATTGTATATATCATGTTTGGGTTGGTGAACCGGCAAGTGTTTCAGGGCCTACATGCCCATGTATATATGTGGTTTAGGCCAGTGTGCCTATGCTTATATGTTTTGAGGCCGTAGTAACAATGTGATTTTAGGTCAATAAGCCTATGTGTTAAAAGGCTAGAGAACCTTTCTGTGTAAATATGTAATCACACGCATATTAATAAAATACACCAGTGTTGCAGACCAAGTTAAACAAGAGAGTATGGGGGGCTAATACTCCACAAGTGGGAAAAGGGGCAAAGGGCTAAGTGATTAGGAGCTTAAGCCTAGGGGGCTAAGCAATCATTAAAATACGCCTGAAATCTAAAGTGACATGTTTTTATCGTAAGTCCATAAAGTGACTTCATGAAGTGCCATGTGTCAAAAAGGGCACATGCACATAAAAGGGGGAATTTTATTGTTGCTCCATTCATTCTAATTATTTCATTCCATCATTTTGAATTGGGTTGGTTATTAGACTCCCTAGAGGGGAGAAAGGTGTGACTGTATGATTTTGTTACCCTAATAGGTGATTTGGGCTATGGGAATAGGTTTGCCTAGTGGGAGGCCCTACCACTTGTCAAAAAGGGCACATGCACATAAAAGGGTGAATTTTTAATGTCGTTCCATTCATTATGATCATTCAATTCCATCATGCTGACTTGGGCTGGTTATTGGACTCCTTAGAAGGGAAAAGGCAGTGACCCTGTGATTTTGTTACCCTGATTAATCCTAGGTGGATTTGGCGTATGGCAATAGGTTTCCCTAGTGGGAGGCTCATAGTGTACCTGGAGACTCATGAGGGTGGTTGGAATTCCTGGAAGCCATAGGGCTATTGGGACTCCCTAACCAGCTTGAGTTGGAAACCCTTGAAGGGTAGTGGCACAGCCTAATGGACTGCGGGAGCAGAGAATGAGGTGCACTACCTTGGGTTGTATAGGTTGATGGGGGATAATAGATTGTAGGGAGGAAGTTGTTAGAGTCAAGTACCTAGGCCTATGATTGGTTGATGTTTTTCGTGCACCTTAGTTGGCTTTAGGTAGCCTTCTACCCCGGTGGAGTCATAACCCCAGCTCAAGTGTGATCAGTTGCGCGAGCAAGTGTGGCGGCGATTAGGTGGTTGGGCGGATTGAAGTTGTCGGCAGCGGGTGAGTACACAACTGCGATTGGGCATGGCGGCTGCGGTGGAGAAGGCGGATGGAAGAAGTCAATGAATTTGACGCCAGGTGTGTCGAGAAGCAGCGGTTACATAAGGTCAGCCAGTGAGGAGAGCGACGAGCAACTACACCCCTTTTTAATTTTGATTTTCGATATATATATTTTCTTTTTTTTCTGTTTTTAATATGTTTTTTTTAATATAACTCTTTTTTTTCCTTTTTAATTTTTATATATATATATATAATCTTTTGTATTTTCCTTTTTTTTTAACTTTTTATTTTTTATATTTGATTTTTTTATATAATTTTTTTTTTACCTCTTTTTTTTTAATGAAACATATTTATCTTCCTTTTTTTCTCTTTTTTTTGTTTTTTTAATTTTATATATATAATATATATATATGGCCAATGGCCTGAGGATGAAACCTGCAAAATGGAGAACCTCCACATTGTGTAGTGACAAAAACGCTTCAACAACAAGGTTGACGAATTTCTACGGCCAAAGACCTAGATCAGAGAATGCGGCTCTAATACCAATGTAACGAACAAAGTTCATATATGCAGCAGACTACTTCAGAAGATCTTAAATATACAAACATCCATGACAAGACAATAATATATTATAGAAGAATATTTGAATACAAGTGAGATGGTTGAGTTACAAATGAAGGTCTACTTTATATACCCAGGCAGGAACCCTTTCATGAATGGTCATGTCCTTAGGGACATGCTTCTTGATTAACTAATTACTATTTATTTAACTATTCCTTATTATTATTATATTTATAATATTATTATTATATTTATATTTATATTTATATTTATATTTATATTTTATTATTTAATTAACTATTCCATTATTATTATTATATGTATATTTTGTAATATGATGGGTGTATCCTCTTCTTCAAACCCTAAGGCTTTCTTGGCTTGCCATAGTCATCTTTCCTATGGCAATGCCTATATCAACATCAAGCTCAACCTCCTTGCCTTTGGATTTGTTTTTAGGTTCTCCTTTTGGAGGATCCTTTTTGGGATTATCTTTCTTGGGAGGATCCTTCTTAGGAGGTTTCTTAGGAGAAGGTTCTTTAGGAGGAGACTGTTTAGGAAGAGATTCTTTCTTGTTGGGTTCTTTTGAGCTTGTGGGGGTATCTTTATCGTTCTTTCGTGAATATTGGACCCCTTTAAATCTCCCACTATCATCGATATTGAGGATTGACTCATCCTTTTCTTCTTTAATGGTTACTTCACTAATCGAAGGATGAGTGTATGTGCCACCTAACATAATGTTGAAGGCATGGGATTCGACAAAGTCAACTTGCTCACTAGTCTCCTCATCTTCATCCTCAAAAGTTGATTCTTGTTCCACAGCATTAGTTGGGGCTAAAGTGTTTGGAACTTGAGATGAGCTTTGCTTGCCTTCCTCATTAGTTTTCTTAGGAAAAGGCTTGTTTTTGGGAATAAAGCTTGATTTTTGAGCCTTTTCTAAAGTGGTGAACTTATTCATGTAAAGTCTATCCCTTGAGTTCATTTCCTCAGATAGCTTATCAAGTTTCTTAAGGACCACTACAAGGGTTTCCTCAGTTTGGTCTTTGGACTTACTCTTCTTAACTTCAACCTTAGCTTTAGGATGCTCATCCATCTCCATTTTGGAAATTCTCAGGTTTTGTTCAACTTCCATAACAATCTCTTTGGCCTCAGCAAGGCTCTTAGGTTTCTTATCTTTTAATGCATATGTTAGATGACCACCCACAGCCTTAATGAATTTGTCAAGGATATTTGCATTGGGAGGCCTAAGGTTATCAGGGATGTCTCTAACTACCTTGTCAAATTTTGGATGAACTCTTTAATATCTTCCCTTCCCTTACTTATGTGGTAAAACTTTTCAATGTTGAAAGAACCTTGGGCATCGGATGACCACCTTCTCATGAAAACTTCTTCAAATTGGTCAGGGTCATCTATGCTACCTAGAGGGAGACTAAGATACCATTCCCTAACTTGTCCTTCAAAGGATAAAGCAAATAGCATCATGATCCTATCATCATCTTCTATGAACCTAGGAGAAATCATCCAATAGAAATCATCAACATGATCAAGAGTGCCTTTGGTGGAATCCCCTTTGAACTTGGGTAACCAATCATTGTATTTTTCAGGCAAAGGTTCGGGATTGTCACTCAATTTCAAAGGTCCAAAAACACTAGCCAAGTGCCTCTTGCTTCTTGGGACTTTGGGTTGGTTTTGATTTTGGTTGGTATTGGAAGTGGTTGCCATCTTGGGAGTTGAATTACCAACCTCTTCAAATTCAGGGAGAAGATTAGTTCTAACAGGTGATTGAGTTCTTTCTCCCCTTCTTGTAGCAGCCCTAGTTAAAGGAGGAATGTTGTCACTTTCAAGTAAACTAGGGGATTGGACAATGAATGGAGTTGCCAGAGGAATGTTTGAAATGTCGTGAATGAATCAATTCCTCAATGATTCACAAGGGAGTCAGACCTGCTTCGTCCCCGGCAACGGCGCCAAAAATGTTACCACCCAATTTAGCGAGGATCCTAGGGGGGCTTCCTATGGGACTACTACTAGATCAAGTGGCAACAATGGGACAAGGACCCACTATCACCTCAGTCGATGTCCCCTACTCTTTACAGACTTTCGTTGATGGGAGGAGTCCCAGTATGAGGGAAATCACTATGAATGATAAGTCAATGATTGGATAGGTAGTGATTTCTAGAGCCCATTCACAAGAGAGACTCAAATGATAGGGTTTGCTTGCTTTAGAAGCAAGGTGTGGGGCTCTCCAAGAAAGGCTCAAAGGAGGCCTAGACCTAGGGATTAGAAATATCTCTTGACAAGGGATGCCCTAGACCCAAGATTCCTAAAGAGAAGAGGTTTCTAAGTGGCCTTGTGAAATAAGAAATGGTAGAGATGTTGGACCACAAAGAAGCCCAAGAGGACCTGTTGTCGCTCAAAATGTACAGGCACCACGACAACAACTTGGGTTAGGGGTTGTCACCCCAATCCCCAACTTTTTCATTTTAGTTGTCTCCCAATAGCAGGCTATGGGGGTAGACCCTATGGAAATGAAATGATGAAGGATAAGTTGGGAACCAACTAGTCCGGGAGACACAGTTGAGTGGCCTAGAACTTGGTTAAATCTAGCAAGATTTTAAGGATTAGATTGAATTTATATATTTGAGACCAGTACCTTATGGAGTCAATATTCTTGCTTTATAAAATTAAGACCAAGTATCAGATGGAGAACTGCTGCTTTGAAATGCAAATCCTAAATCCTAGATGTAATGCAAAGATCTTGGTTAGTTTTAGTTAAATGCCTAATCTAACTGTGACACTCCCTTAACTATTTTGAAGTTGGGCTCCAAGGTAGGTTGTGGGAAGGAGGCCAATAGGAAGCAAGCAAGGGCTTGATTAACAATACCTTTTGTTAGCCTCTTATCATCCAATGCCTCCGGCACTGCAGAGACTGTGGCTCTGACGACTGCAAGGTCACCATGTTAACCACCGAAGAGTTGCCAAAAACCCTTCAAGCTAAATGAGAAGGGATGCCCTAGATATCTATCAACCAAGCTTATGCTTGGAGGTAAAATTTTAGATGCAAGACTAGCTTAGGATGATATGCAAGGTGAAATGAGTGAATGATTCTTAAGGTGAGATTGTTAATGTTTTAAGTACTTTAATTATGGTTATTCTTGAGTTATATCGACAAGTACTTATTAACGATATTCAAGAGACAATCTCAACCATAAGAATAAATGCCAAAGTGTCAACAAGAGATATCCACAAAATACAATGAAGATGGAGTTTACTCAATTAATCTCATAGAAAGATCATCAATATAAGGGATATTAGCCAATGAACCAAGACAATTGATAGAGATAAATCTAATGCTCTTCTAATGGTTTGCTTATTCAATTTTAAACAGGAATCATAAAACCATGAACAATTAGAGCAGTTATTTACTTAGATATTTAGCAAATATTCTTAACCAATATTCATCAACAATTGTATTTACTAATCTCCAAGATAAAACTTTGATGATTAAGTGTAGATTACCAGTTACCATGTAGATTACCAGTTAGCCAAAATCCCCAATGTGCTTTAACCAAATGGCAAGAAAAAGAAATAGAGCACTTATCTCCTTTCAGCAATTACCCAATCACTCAAAATTATATGCCAATGACAATTATCCAAAAAGAAACAACGAGTAGATGCTCTTAGTATGCTTCAACACAAGCTACCAATGCTTAATATAATCAATGATGCAAGTAAAAGAGCATAAGGTTCCTTATGCACTCAAGATGATGATAGATATCAACTTTTCTTAGAGCATAAGTGCCAATGAAAGAGCAATGAAACAAGAGAACTGTTGTACCAAAATTCAACAATTTATTTGTTATCCAATGCCTACAGGCTACAACCTTATGAGCAAATGAGAGCACTTGAAGCTAGCAAATTTTATTTTTAAATGACACAAATGAGTGACATTAGGACAGCAGTAAAATGGTTGTGCTTCAATGAATTTCTGATGATGCAAATTAGTGCCAAAACAGTCCCAAAGTCCTTGTTTCCTTTTGCTTTGAATTTAGTGTGTTTGAAAGAGAGAAACAACAGTGGAAAATGCTTCTGCAAACTGATATAATTAAGACCTCTGAAACCCTTATGACAGTCATCAGAAACTTATGATAAAGTGAAACAAATAATGCCCCAATGTGTTTAGGTGACCCTTCAATGTATTAGACAAACTACCAACTTGTTTAATGACACTTAGATAAGTGTTCAACCACTGCTATAGGATAATTATTAATTAGAAAGTTGTAACAAATGACAGAGAAGGATTTGGGAGTTAGAAAATCAAACCAATAGCTTGAGGCTAAATAGAGCAGTTGTTCACGACCTCCTCAGCAAATGGATGACCTGCAAGACACCCAAAATCACTCTAATTTCTAATATCATTGTCAATGTTAGCTTCAGAAAATTTGCAGAGGCAAATGAGGTGAGTTTAAGGCAGTGACAGAGAAGGAGGAGAGGCTGTGTTGAAGAAATGAGGGGCAGCATTGAGGAGGTGAGGCTGTCAGGAGGAGCCTAGGGCTCACAGCAGGCAGAAGGGTAACAGCAGGCAACCAGAAGTATGGGAGGCCAAAAAAAAGGGCAGATCTGAGTGCTAAGGCCTAAAGATGGGTGCCACAGGGAATGGGAGGCTTAGAAAAGGCAGCAGCAGGCTTGGAGGGAAGAAAATGATGGCAGGAGAAGGGAGGAACAGAGTTGTGGTGAGAGTAAGGGCAGAGAAAGGGATGCCACAGGGAAAATAGGGAGATTTGAGGGGCTTGCAGCAGAGAAAAAAGGCCACAGCAGGGATATAGGCAGCCCCTAGGGCTTGCTGCCAGAAGAATGAAGCCTCTTTGGCTCATGGCAAGGGCTAAAGGGGCCCATGCTAGGCCAAAACCCCAAAAATTATACTGGAAACCATGCAAAAATTTTGATTCAGTTTAGACCTTAAAGTCACCACAATTTCTTAATAAAATGCCACAACAAATCAAGAGTCTTTCACTTCTAGCCTCTGCATCCAAGATTGAAGATGTGGGTTTTGTAGATCGGGGCCCAATACGGGCCTATATGCTTTGAAGCCCCACGAAATCCTTGCCCAAATGAAAACGTTGCCCAAAAAAAGAGAAAAAACCCCCAAAACCCTTGTATTATGGTGGAAGAAATTAGATCTTCAAATAAACTTGTTTCTCCAGATCGATGGGGTTTTCACCTGTAAAGGAACTTTATGTACAAGATCCTAGCGACTAAATCCTAGATCTAGACAACCCACGTTAGATTTATATAAGATATGTACAAAATCAATCAGATCTATACGAAGGTTAGATATTTAAATTATTTACAAAATTTCTATTATACAATGATTTATGGTTCTTATAAGCAGATCTATTCTTAAAATGCACAATAGAAAATATATGAGTGAAATTTTTCAAATGGGTGAGCACTGGCCAATATCTTTACAAAAACCAATCATTAGATAAGGGCTAAAGTTTATCAAGTGGGCTCTTAAGCTTTCTTGTCTTGGGAGTTGGCTGGTCCAACTGAAGACTTCCCCTCGTGCCCAGGATCTGAATCCCTGAAGTCTCTACACACTTAAGATCAAGTTATTAGATCAATAGGAGTTAGATAAACACCATAACCTTCAAGATCTAGAGATACCTGCTAGATCAATCAAGTTAAAATGTTTTCTCTAAACCCAATAGCTAATGCAAGATACTTGTGCAAATAGCTAATCCAATCAATGGCTAAAGAAAAAATAACTTATAAAATATTATTCAGTAGAGCATTAAGAACATGATCCAAAATAATTTACCACAAGAAGCCGAAGAGGAACACCTCCATGAATAAACCCCAAAGACTTATTTATTATTTCTAGAGAAAATATTACAACAGCAAAGCTTGACCCAGAGTTTTTTTACAAAAAATTTATGTATCTTGAGAAGCAAATGACTTCTAATTTATAGATAAATCCTCCAAGTGGAAAATAACAACTAGTTGGCTTGATCCCCATCAAAATAATCTCGACCGTTGATAAATATTTGATCATCTTTTAATCTCCATCGTCGAAAATCTTTATTTTTTGAGGAATTTTCGAATTTCTCATAAAAACCATTTTTTATTAGCTCAAAAATAATTATTTTGAGCTAATTTCCTCAAAAAATTGACTTTGACTTAACCACCAAGGCCCAAGGGTCCATTTTTCTTAAAATTTCCAATATTCCCTTAGTGGGGGACCTCCAAAAATTAATTTCTTTGATACCCACGAATTTTTCCACTTGGAGAATTTAATTTCTCTAGGATTTTAATTTTGACTCTAATTAATTAAATTTTTGGCTTAAGATTTTAATTTATTTTTTGTCAAAAAATTTAATTAATTGATATTTGAGGGGATTTAATATTTTTCCACCCTCTAATATCTTAGCCATGGTGTCTAAATATGAAAGACCATTAACTAAAATATTTTTTACATAAGATAATTACATTTCAACCCTCAAAGGGGGAACACTCGTTCATTATAGACCCTCAATATATTACCCAATTATGTGACTCAATATGATCTAGTAGACCAAGTGATTTGTAATAAAATAATTTAACTAATTAGCTTAAAATTCACTTTTGCAAAAGACTCGACTAAAACACTAAGACTAACCTAAGACCTTGACGATAAATTCCACCCTAGCTTTTGGGGTGAGGCTGGAGGGAAAAACTTTGTCGATCATCTATGTATAGAAACACAGATGAATCAATGAGACGAAAAACCTTCTAGGATGAAATCCGTCGTCAAAATAATAGGCTTACCTAAGTTGTTACATACATATATGGTCTTACTAGCATCATTTACATTAAAATTTTGCAAAAAAGACTTACAACTTTGACATATTGACGACTGATGATGATGAATCCAGGATATTTTGAATGCTCGAACATGATGGAATTCCTCTGTGAAAATGTGTAGTGCTATAGGATAGTTGACACGGAGTGGTCAACAAGACCCAAACTAGACCCAGGGTTTCGAGTGAATCTTCAAACAAAGAGCCTAAGTCAAGCAACGGGGAAGAAGGTGTCAATAATAGATGAACTTCCTTTGAGTTTTCAAGCATAGGAGATCCCTTAGAAAGCCACTAACATAAAAAGACCTAAATCCAAGTGATTTTGGAGTTAGGGCTTGGTGTATCTCACAAACTAATAGTGGGATTTGCTTCGAATTTGAAGGGCTAGTGGAGGACATCCCAGCGCAGTTCCTTGCCAACTCGCTCAGCGAACTAATGGCTAGAATGGAATTCGTTGGATCCCCTAGCTAGGTCGTCTAGGGTTAGGGCAAAAACATTGTGACATGGGGAAAAATTTAGGGTGATCATCAAGAACTTGAGACCAATGCCTAGAAAATCGTGGGTAATGGAGTCAAAGTGAAATTGATTAAGGATTTTTGCTCTACCAAGGAGCCTTCCTACAACTTTACATGCCCTAGAGAAGCAACTACAAAGTCACAAGAAAGATTTATTCTTCGACTTGCCAAGTAATGGAGTTTCAAGGTGCAAAGAGTCAACCCATCCTTAGGAATGTTTCGATCTTCTTGCCAAAATGAATAACATATGCAACAAGCCAAGAATACCAAGTGTTTAAGAATTTCACATCCCAATTAGGGCACAAAATAACCATGGCAATAGTGTTCCATACATTAGACAATAAGCATGTAAAATTTCGATTAAAAGAAAGTACTGACATGACATGAAAATTATATCCATCCATTATACTTGCAAAAATGAAGCTCCAAGACAAATAACAAATATCCAAAGATCAAAATGCATCAATTGATCTCTAATTCATCCAGCAATAGCAGGTCCGGAATCTTTTCTCCAAAGATACAAATCCAAGTGATGATGAGGAATGAATCAATGCTCTCATCAATATATACGATCCTCTAAGGGTTCGATTTGCCTAGTTAGGCCTAATGATTCCCCTAATAATAAAATAATGTGCAAAATAACATTCCTTGGTGACAAACCCACCAAGATAACTCCATAACATGAAAAAAAGCCTCTCAAGAGGGCCAAAATGATAGATAAATAGCTAGGATGGCCATTGGAAGGCCTAGTGGAGTCCAATATGTGCCAAAATGAGTGGAAGGGCTCCAAATATAGTGATAAAGGGGGTGGCCCCTTGATCTCCAAGCAAATGACCTGTGGTGCTCCCAAGTGGTTGTAGGGGCACAAAAACATCCTCATGGGTCTCCAAGTAGATCAATCAAGATTGTATCCCATCTATAAGGGTTGGAACAATGATGCAAGTCCTCCTTTTGTCTCCCATGGTGAGACACAACCCCATCTGGGCCCTGGATCAACTGCCAAGTGTGTGGTGCAAGTGTGTAGTCGACTAGGAAAGGTGGTCCAGGTGCATCATCATCATCAAATAGGTGGAACACGAGCGAGCAATGGATGGTACTGAAGGATCCCATAGTATGGCTATCTCTCTCTGCTTTAGTGGAAGCTCATGGCTCTCAACGCACACCCTACAAATTCCAATATGACATTTGGAGGGCTTGGACCCCGTATGGAGAGACCAAACCCTAAGATGAAGCCACCTACAATCATGTATAAGATCCAATGCATCTCCTCACCTTCCAGTACAACAAATCATCAGTGTAATTGAGTAAATGAGCTTACAAACCATGGAACCAGGTGGATATTTCATAGTGGCATGCCCTACCATAATGGGCTTTAGAGTGTACAGGTGTCTCCAAGTTGAAGAAGGAGGTTAACCAAGGAACCTATTAGGTGGTTTCAACCTCTAAGGGAGTGACAAGTCCATGGTACATCCATCAAGTGGCAGGTGTCATGTGATATGATGATGGAATGGAGTGGGGCATCAGGGGAAGGCTCCAAGCCACATGCCATAGTACAAGGGTAGCTAAGATAAGGGAAGCCCACACTTGGGTGTATGAAAATAGGAGGGAGCAATCGTGGTACATGAGTTACCTCGACCTTTGTACTTCCACCCTTCTTCATATGCCTTTCGCCTTTTATTGATTTTCATTTATAACTGCTCAGGGTTCCAAGGGATGGGAGCATGATGTGAATGATATAGCAGTGAATACCCCCTTAAGGTTGGGTGGTTCATCGCCCACCAGGAGTTGGGACAATCATGGGTTCCTTAATGATGAAGAGGGCCAATACAAAGCGCCCTAGGAACTAGGGTGATGGCCATAATGATGGGGATAGAGTTCATGTTTGGCTTTTGCCCACTTGCTAAATTTGTATGTCTCAGCCATCTTTTGCATTTTATGATACATTTCTTGTTGAGAGTGGCCAAATGATGTTTTTTTACTTTTCTTCAACCTCCAGACCATCGTTCCGAGCCCAACCCAAAGTGTGGACGGGGGGGAGGAAGGCTAACTACTTGTGGACCCAATGGACAAATGTGGACCCAAATGGGAAATATGTGAAAAGAGGTTGTAATGAGCGGAGGGAAGTGATGTATGTGGTGTTGGGAAGTGGGACCACACAACCAAAATCAAGATTTCCCATGTAGTGGCACTAAGTCAATAAAGGAGATCCCACGGGACTAGGATATAAGGTTAACCACCAAGTTGAATGGAGGGGACAAGAGTACAAACAAAGCCCATTCTTTCCGCTGAATGCCCCATTAATCCATCCCCAAAAGTGTCCGTGATAAGTAAACAAAAGTACACAATTACATAATGAAAGCCATACCTTTGGGCTTGAAAGGCCCACCTTCAAATATACGATCATGACAGATGGGTGAGGGTGCATAATGGCCGGCTTAGGTGGCGAAGATGATGGCACAACGAACTATTTGGTGGCTGCAAGGGGTTGCCTATGGGTGTCACCCACAGGTGGTGACTAACTAGTCCTTATCCAATGTTTGGAATTTTGGATGCATAATACCAAATATAGGATTTAGAGGGAAACTTTTTGCTTAAGATTGTGGAATATGTGATGGATGTAATCTCCTATTGCCAAAGGGTGATTGGTGTGTGCCCCTGCAACCAAAGACATGAACTGATGTGTGTATTCCCCTGATGTTGTATGTATGCATTCTAGCAACAGCATATAACTCAACAGCAGCCCATCAAAATGAGGTTAGAAGGATTATATTAGGCAATGACTCTCAATATGCTTCGATCATATTCACCAAACCTAGACAAATTTATTCAACAAGCCTTCAAATTCACATAATTTCTAATATTTTTAAAGAATTCACAAAGCACAATGACTACGGTGTTGGCAAAACAAATGGAAAAGATTTTCTCCCTCGTAGTTGTTGGATAGTTGGGATTGTTCAACTAGTTTTTTGTTTCTAAATAGGCTAGGATCTAATAACAAAATTGAATATATGGCCAAGAATATGCCAGGACCTGACAAGAGTGAGCATAGAGAGCAAATTTGTTAAGAATCCAAACCAATAATTTGTAATCTTAGAGTTCAATCATGCTAAAGTAGAGATTGGACATTTTTAAGAGTCTTGCTCTATTTTCTTTAAGAAACCCCGTGATTATGAGTTGAAACCTGCATTGTATAAGTGTAACACAACACAATAGTAAACAAAAGTATTTTTATTGTCTCTATCTATTTGAATGGAGGCTTTTGTGAGTAGATTATTCAGAGATCTGTCTTCCAAATCCATCACATAAATCTTTTAGATTGCCAACGCGTTTCGAACCAGCAAATGTGGTTCATATTCAAGATGATTAGATGAAGATGAACCACATTATATTCATAGGGTTCATTCTCACTTTATATTGTTTGATAGTTTGAGCTCTAGATCTATGCATGTAGGAAACCCTAATTTAGTTGTTAATTCTATCAATGAGAAATTGGAGCTAGAACATCCAAGAAGCAGGTGTGTTTACTAATGATCAAAGGTAAGGGGGGTTGAAATGCAGTGCAGATTGGAGAGAAAGGGTCATCATGGGAGGTCAAAGGTCTCAAAAAAAAGTGTATGATAAAAACCGAAAAGCGTTAAATCATAAGTCAATATGGATGTGGGCATGTTTGAGGTTGAAGGTTTAATGGAGAAAGCACCAGTAAGTGGAATTATGGGAAAACTCCAAAAGGGGAATCATTAACACTGTGGATGGAAGTGGCATGAAAGTTGGTCCTTGGAGATGTGCTTGTCTTCCACCTGCTAGTTTAAGGTCGGATCTGTTTCATGGTGAAAAGTGGTAATAATATAGAAATCCTTAGAACAAATTGGTTATGGGGTCCTCCAGGTCTGTGTTTAAAGAGATGGGAGCCAGCCTTCAATCCCAAAATGGAGATATCCTATCTACAACAAATTTGGGTCTCATTACTAGGACTTCCAATGGAACTTTCAAACAGAAAAATTTTGGAAGGAAATGGGAGGCTTACACTTCATTACTCTGAAGAACAATTGTTTGAACACATGGGATTATAGAATTTTTAAAATATTGGTAGAGATCAATGTTACTTGGGAGCGGGAGTGGGAGCGACCATTTTCAGAAGCTCCCGGTTTGGGAGCGAATCCCGGAGCGATTTTTTAAAAATATATATATTTTTTATATTTTTTAATTTTTGATATATATATGTCAACAAAAACATGTAGAATGATGAATTAGATATAAAAAACATAAAAAAGCATAGATTGAACCATATAACAACAATCATCTAGAAGTTATAATCTTCATCAACCACGTCCGCAAGTTAGTAACATAGTAACATACAACATATTGAGTCTCATGATTCATCAATCTTAAAGTTTCAAGCTTTCAAAATTCAATATATAACATTTATCATCATTGATCACCAAAGTTGTACTTGTAAGCTAAGTGTAACCATTACAACAAATAATATCTAACATGAAATGAAATGTTATAAAATGAAATGAAATGAAACAACTTTCAACTTTCATGAAGCATCATATTCATAATTCATTACTAATGAGTTATAATTGCCAACTTCAAACTTAAATTGTCATATATTGTTTAAAAAAATATCATAATAAATATGAAAGAGTCAATAGTTATAAAAGCTACTAGAAACTAGAAAAGAGAAGTAAATCTATTATCTATTTCCTGTGCTTGGGCCTCTTGCCACCACGAGAAATGTCTAATTTTTTAGTCTTGTTGCAAAATCAGGATCTTTGTCATTAATATCACCCTCCAAGCATTAATATCCAGAGGTATCTTTGTCATTACCTTTGTATCTATATAGGGATCTTTGTCATTAATATCACCCTCTAAGCATTAACATAAGATAGAAAAAGCATAGCATGTCAAGTCAAGATTTTGTTTGAGTGATGCGTACATTTTTAGAAGGGTCATGATAGAGGAGTTCGACAACCAATGTCACTAACATCAAGGTACATAGAGGGATTGGTACTCTTGATTAAATATGAGTTCCATACCCTAATACATGACAAAATTCAATGGAAACATTGCAATCCCCCAATCCTGAAATCCTGAAAAACTGATAAGTCTGCTGGATTTTGAATGAAATCTAAAATTCTACTTTCTCCATATGAAATCCAATGAGGACGAAACCACTCTCAAACATCCTGAGTCATTTCATGGTAATGTTAAAAATTTAAGTAAAAGGATGAAAATGAAAATTAAAGAAAATGTCACTTTTACTTTAAGAATTTAACATTACCATGAATAGCATATCAATACTAGGGCCTAGACTTGATCATTAAGTTGCCCCACTCAAAAACTATTTGTTTCTTTCAAAAAAAATTGCATTTCGAACATTACTACAAAAAAAAAAAATGCAAAAAAGGCAAAACGCTCCCGAAAAGGCAGGGAGCGAAATTTTTTTTAGGGAGCGCGCTCCCGACCCGCTCCCGAGTCGCTCCCGCCCGGAGCGCGGATCGGGAGAGGGAGCGAGGGGGGGGGGGCGCTCCCCCGCAACACTGGTAGAGATATACCTAAGAGAGAATTTACGAGCAGTTTTAGATAACGAATGGGAGTCCTGGTCTTTTACATGGAAGTTGAATTTGTGGAAACTCACTTTCAATTGTGGAGTCTAACAACAAATAGCCCATCTATGGGAGAAATGCAAAAATCCTCAGAGGGGTTTTGTCCAAAAGAAGAAAATATGGATCAAAACAAAAAGAAAACATTGTTAGCAATATGAAAGGCTCTCCAAAATGTCGAAAGGAAGAATTCCATGAAGATGCTTAGGATTTGGACCCTGTGTTACATCTTGAAGCAAAATTCAATCATCCTCCTCCTTCGATGTTTAATATTCAGGGCACCAATTTAGAGCTTGTTGAGTAAGGATCAACTTGGGTTGGCCAAAGTATGCCTAACTCAAAACCTTATTTATGTTTTAAGGATGTTCATCATAGTTCCCCTTATCCTAATGTGTCGGTGCATGTTGATCCTTTCACCAAAAGGGGTACTAGATGTAGTGAAACTAGGGCCCTAAATAGCCCTCTTAGGAATTCTGAATATGATGCTACCATGGAAGGAAGTTCCATAGGTCCTAAAAAGAAATCTCCAAAAGGTTTGGGGCAAGAAGATAGGACCTTGACCATACGGGTGTTTCTGTTGAAATATGTAACTAGGTTCGGTCTTCATAACATATCATGTACTATTGATTTTTGTATATTTTGTAAAAAGAAATAAAAATCATTATTATTATTTTTAGCATGTGTTTCATGCTCAAGATTTATTTTGTTTTAGGTCAAAGCACCCATTGAATGCTTCTAGGGTTTGTCAAAAGGTCAAAAAGTCAATATCATATGTAAAAGCCCCCATTGGGCATTTTGTATAAAGTCAACGTATTTATTCTAGAGTCAAAAATGGAATTTTACCCGTCCAAGACCAAGTCGGCCTCACCAGTACGTATTTATTTTAGAGTCAACAATGGACTTTTATCCGTCCGAGACCAAGTTAGCCTAGCAAAGAAGAAGTCGGCCTCACCAGGGTTATTCGTCCTCCTTGGAAGCCTATATATAAGTGACCATTCGACCTCATTTGTTGCCATCAATCTGATTCGATCAAGGAAGAAAAGACAAGAAAGAATACAAACAAAGATCTTGAAGAAAGAAGGAAAGATGAAAATATGGTTTTTCTCTCTATCTCTCTCACATATGCAGAGGAGGCTAGGGTTTTGCTGCACCTTCAAACCCTAATTTATGAACTATAAAAGAAGGGGTGAAAATCTGAAGTAAAGAAGTCAATTTAATCATCTACAAGCCTTTGAAGAAGAAGCAACCCAAGCAAAGGAAGGAGGAAGTCTAAAAGATCCCTTATCACCCACATGTGAGAAGTTGCAGCGACTTGCTAGAGGGCCGAAAGTTGCAGGACTGCAGTGAGGGCCGAAGTTTGTTGTTGGGGGTCGAAGTTGAGCATTTGGAAGAGATTTGACTTGGTTTGACTTGGTGAAAAGAAGCACATCCTCAAGAAGGTTGACTTGGTCTTGAAAGGGTCTTGGTCTTGGGTCTAAGGGTCTTGGAATTTGTCATTTGAAGATTCTATAAAAAGAGGAGATTTTTTTGGGTTTTCCTCTCTAGGAGAGGTTTTGGCCCTGGCTAGTAGCCTACATCTTGTGTCCATTTGTTCTATTGATCTTCATGTTTTTGGTAGTTGTTTGATGATAAGAACACTATAATAATAAGAGAAGAAGAAACTAATCATAAAGAAAAGTAAAAGAACATCACAAGCAGTTATCAAATTAAAGAGAAATTGCTCTAATCTAAGCCTATTGATTTCTCAACAATTTCGAAGATAATAATTCGAAGGTTCGATGTTCTAATGAAGAACATCTTATTGAGAAGGAATCTAATCCAAATTTCCATCTCGAAGAAAAGCAAAAAAAATCAAATCCCACACTTAAGTCCACATATCAATTAAGGTCAAAAAACAAATGGTGAAGGATTTAGGGGTTTTGGAAGAAAAGCTAGCCTTGGACCAAAACTATCCAACCACGATAGGGAGAAAATCTCACATCCTTAGCAAAATCTCAAGCCAAGAAAGGGAAGAGAAGGTAAACAATTAACAATTAGTGGGATCCTTAGAGTAGGCAAGATGCTCAAATCGATGCCTAAATGATTATCTTATCTCTAAATTGAAGAGCGGTCAAGGGTGCCCTAAAACGTCTTACTGTAGTTTATAAAGCAAACGTACTTTTGCTACAGGGTTCTATGTGTGTCGACTCAAAAGTAATTGAGTTTTTGTCTTCTTTTCTGAAAAAAATAGCAATTTTGTTTAGTGGCTGCTAGAGGTATGTAGAAAGGTCTAATTACCAAATGGAATGAAAAGTTTGACAAAATTCTACCAATGTTATGCCTACAAATATAACAGCAGAATTCATTTCTAAGCAATTGGGGAAGGTTGTACAAGTCCTATGGAGACAAAAAGTCCTAGAAGGGTTTAGGAGAAGTTAATTCCCTTAAAGGTGAAAACATAACTATAGGAGGGGACCTCAAACTCACTCTAAACCAAAGGGAGATCTAGGGGCAAGTGGGAAGGAGTGATCCTCTTGCAAGCCTTATATATCACTTTTTGGAGGTCCAAGAACTTATTGATGTGGAACATGTTACCGCTCAAACTCGCAGGGGGTCCTAAAGGGGCACTTGCTAGGTCAAGAGCAACAATGAAGTTATAGCCCACTATCACCACAGCTAATGCTTCCTACTATTTATGGACTTTCACTGATGGGAGTAGACCCTGTTAGTGTCAGTCTTTCCAGCCTTCCTCCAGTGATCAAACGTGCTCTTCCAAAGTGATTTTGAAGTGTCAAGGTCAAATTTTGTCATTTCAGTGAGTCTTCAAGCAAAATTTGGTCACTAGGCATTAGGTCTAGGGTTTGCTTTCACTCCTTTCAAAATTGCCCAAATGTCAGTCCATGTCATCATTCAGCTGAGTCTATCATCATTCATAGGGTTGTCATCATCATGTCAAGTTCCATTGGGTCATTTTACACCTTGTCCATGCTTCAGTTGCGCCTAGGCAAGGTCATTTCCCTCTCCTAGGGTTTTGAAAGCTAATTTCTCTTGGATGGTCAAATCATTAGCAAAACTTGTATCCAGATGTTCATACAACTTCCCCTATCCTTCATGTACCTTATCAAACTCTTTCCATCTCTGAGATCCCCCAAATTCCTCATTTTTGCACAAACCCTAGTTTCTTGCTACAACTTGGCAATTTTCTAGGTTGGGCCTGTGTTTTGCCCTTTTGGACCCCTTCCCCTCACTCGATCTCTGAGATTCCACTTTCCCCTGCTTCCTAACATCCCTCCCTACTCCCCAAAATTTCCCCAAGAATTTAGAAGCCCCCTATCCCCTTCATTTCGCTTCATTTTGACAAAATTCCTTGTTTCACACAGCGGGACAAGTTTCACTCAAAAGATGTTTCAGAGCAATCAAAGATGAATTTGGGAAAACTGAGAGAGGTTTTTGTCCACAACATGCCAAAGAAGAAAAACCTCCTTCACTTTTTGCACAGGTGTCATGGTTTTAGAGAAATGTCAAAATTACAATCGCCAGATCCAAGGAGGTTGGCCAAGGCACTAAAACGACGGAAAAGGCCCGATCCACTCCAAATTTTGGCCAAAGCCTCTTTGACTGAGCATGGTACTTGATTGGGGACTCCCAACCCAAATTTCAAGAAATTTGGAGAAAATTTTGTCAATTGTGAATTTTTTGTGCCACACACAGGTTTTCTCCACCAACACGTCGCGCGCCGCGCGCGACCCTTTCGATGGGCAACTCCTTTTCAGGAAAACTCAGCATTTTTGGATTTGTCATGCAAAAATACACTTGCTCAGCAATTGCCAAGAAATTTCACCAAGTTTTGAGCCTCCAGAAGGTCAAAAAAAAAAAGCAAAAAATGACTTTCTGCCACTTTTTTGACACACAGGAAGCAGTCTTGGGAGATTGCAATTTTGGAGGGGCAAATGGACACCAAATTCAGAAATTCCACTTGGGTTGGAAAGTAGACATCCAGACCTTTCCAACAAGCCCACTTTTGCCTCATTTGGACACCTGGACGTGCCTCAAAAGCAGCTCCAAAGGCGTGCGACGCGTTCAGGATCAGGGCGCGACGTGTTGGGCAGTTTTCACAGAAATTCACCTACAGCTCAGCAAAACACAGTTTTGACTGGATTTGACTTTTTGGAGTTGATTTTGATCCTCCTTGTTGTAAATGATGTAATTTTATGATATTTTGACACTTATTTATCTCTTCTAGAAGATTCATTCATGAGATAAGCAAAAATTTAATGAATGAATTGGTTTCCTAGCTTATAGAGGCAAGTTGTTTTGACTGCCTAGTTTTCAGTGCTCAGTTTAGAATTGGTTGAAACAGCTCCTAGAATAGTGAGCTCGACCCCTAGAGGCAAGGAAAGATGTTAAATTGCCTATATTATGTACTTTCTTGGTCATTTTCATGGTTGGACTCTTGGGAGAAAGCTTGTACTGTATTACTCATTGTATCTCTGCAATTTTTGGCAAAGGAAGACTAGGGTTTTGCAATCCTTTTTGGGATTCTTGTGGTTACATGTATTGATGGTGTGTTTCTCTTTGTACTTGTAAGTGTGTTATGTGATTCATCTTCTTACTTTTCCTTCTGCAAATTAGGCAAATGAAGTGTTAAGGTAGAATTCATGGTTGCTATGCTCTGCCTTTAAGTTTGCTTAATATCAAAGGCATCAATACAGTCTCCTACCTTGCCCCAAAGAACCCCCTGCGAAAACTGTGTCCAATCCCCGCACCCAAAATTGCCATTCCCCAATTTTCCACCAAAACCCTAAAAATCCCAAATCAAACCTTTTTATCAGTTTACTAGCCTAAAATCAGTGTTTCCTTATTGGTTATCTCGCCCGTTGAAGATCTTTACCGAGATAGACCGGAGAGAGCCCTCTCCTGCCCCGTAGGGCTAGCTACGAGGCTAAGGGGTTTGATGTTGCCTTGGAGTTTACCTTTTTCAGCCTTAGGTGAAATTTCAAGCGCTAACAGACCCAATATATAGAGATAGACCGGAGAGAGCCCTCTCCTGCCCCGTAGGGCTAGCTACGAGGCTAAGTGGTTTGATGTTGCCTTGGAGTTTACCTTTTTCAGCCTGAGGTGAAATTTCAAGCGCTAACAGACCCAATATATAGAGAATCCCTTATAAAGGATAGATCAACTAAGAAGGGTGTGAAGTGATCCCGGGGACCCTTTCCTAAGGGAGACTCAAGGATGGGACTTGCTTGCTTTTTAAGCAAGGTACAAATCTTTCTAGAAGAAGGGGATGAGGATTTAAGGGCTCGGTTTAAGGAGTGTGAATTGTAAAGGAGCTTCCAAAACCCTAAAATCCTTGTTGGACTTGGTTTCCCAAGCAGTTTTTGAAGAGTTGACTTTTCAAAGGTATGGAACCACACGGAACCAAGTGGACCTAGGTTAGGTCAAGAAGGGGTTTAGCAACTAATGATAGACTTGACCTAAACAAGGAAGAGAAGGGGACCAAAGAATTGATTTTCAGTTGAAGGTGCAAAATGATCCCTATGAGGAACTAACCTAGGGAAGCTCCAATCTTGAGGGTAGGGTTTGGGATATCTCATAACCCCACTGTCGGAATTTCCTCAAATTTGGAGGCCTATGAGATACACCATCGCAATAGAGGCCAAGAGATCGAATTTCTCTTATGGGTGGTTTGCGGGCAAATGATGCCCTAGGAGCCCTAATGTGGCTAGACCTAGAATAAAGGAGTGGTGAAGAAAATTGTTTCTTTGAGTGATCACCTTATGGTAGCCCAGTGCCTAATCCTTTGGGGAGATTGGAGTCAAGAAGAATATGAAGATAGACTTCATTTCTAGGTCAAGGAGGCTCTAAGATCAACTTCGCTTGTCATTTAGGGCAAAGGAGAGTGACCTTAAAAGCTTTTATACTTCGTTTGCAAGGTGAAGTGGATTGTCAAGATAAATTCGATCATAGAATTATCCCTAGGAGAATTCGTTCAACATACATGGCCCATACATAGAGATATGCTATATAGAAACATCATTCCACAATTTCGCAGTAAATGCATGCAGCAACTAGCCCTAGTATAGCGAAAATCTCATTATAAATGCATGTGACAAAGTAAAAGAATAATGGCATTAAATTTGATTTACATGTAAGAGAATATATCTAACCACCAATAAACTTGCCAATCATGAAGCTCCAACACAAGAAAAGATAATCCATACATCAAAATTCATCCATGCTCCAAAATTTCATCCACCAAGAAGGAATAGCGAAAATCTCGAGAGAGAGAAACAAGTCCAGACTCCAAACCAAGTGAGGATGAGAAATGAACTCTCATCATTTGTATTTATACACCTCTAAGGAGTTTGATTTAGCAATTTGAGCCTACATTGGCCCATAAAATAAAAATAATGTGCAAATAACTAACTTTTGGTCACAAGCCCACCAAACTAGCTCATAAACAAAATAACAAGCCTCTCAAGAGGTCGAATAACAAATAATGCATATCGTTGGGCTCTCTAATAAGCCTGATGAAGTCCATAAGTGCCATAATGATGAATGAGACTTCCAAAAGTAATGGACAAGGGATTGGCCCCTTGTTGTCCACATAATAAACCTATGGTGCTCCCAATGGCTGTGAGGGCACACAAGTGACCTCATGGGTCTCCAAGTAAGTCGAAGATGCCTGTAGACCATCTGTAAGGGCTCAGATGATGGTGTAAGTGATGCCACATCAACATACAAGTCCTAGGTCATCTACCAAGTGCATGGTACAACTGTGGGGCTGTCTGGGCAAAGGTGAACCAGATGCATCTTCCTCGTCCAATAGGTGAATCTCGAGCAATCTCTAAACATCTTTGGGGATCCATGGAGTGTTTTCTACTGCTGTGGAGGCCCATGGCTCTCAACGCACACCCTACATGTGCCAATGTAGCCCTCTAGAGGGTTAGGACCCCGTATAGGGAGACCAAACCCAAGATGGAGACCACCTGCAATCCTGCATAAGATCCAATGTGTCCCCTAGCCTTCCAGTACAACAAGTCATCAAGGAAATCGAGTAAAAGAGCTTACAAACCATGGACAACAGGTGGGGACTTCATAATGGCATGCCCTTCCATAATGGGCTTTAGCATGTGCTAATATCTCCAAGCTCCAAATGGGGTTAACCAAGTATCCTATTAGGTGGTTTCTACTTCTAAAGGGGATAATATGTCCAAGGTACATCCTTTAAAGGGTGGTGGCATGTGATAAAGAGATGAATGGAGTAGGGGATGAAAGGGGCAGCCCTGGGTCACATGCTGGGGTACAAGGGTAGCTAATAAAAGAGAAGCCCACACTTGGGTATATAATGTATGAGAGGGAGCAATCGTGATCCATGAGGTGCCCCGGCCTTGATTTTTCCACCCTTTTTTATATGCCTTTTTTCCTTTTGTGATTTTTCTTTAATTAATTGCTCAGGGCTTAAGGGGTAAGAGCATGATGTGTGAGATATAGCAGTGGATATCCCCTTTAAGGTAGGGTGGTTCATTGCCCATTAGGGGTTGGGACAATCATGTGTTCCTAAATGATAAAGGAGGCTCATCAAGGGCCTATAAGAACCAGGGTGATGGCCATGATGATGGGATAGAGCTCGTGTATTGGCTTTTGCCGACGTGCAAATTGTGTTTTCCACTGCCATCTTTTGCATTTTGTGGTACATTTTCCTGTTGAATGTGGCCAACTATGATTTTACTTTTCTTTTTAGCTGCATCAACCTCTAGGGCATCATTCTAGGCCCAACCCAAGGTGTGGGCAAGGGGAAGGGGAAAGCTAACCCTATGTGGACCCACTGAAGGAATGTGGACCCAGGTGGAAGAAATGATGAATGGGGTTATAATGAGTGGAAGAAGAGTAATATATATGGATGAGAGAGCGGGACCACGCAACCAAAATCGGGGTTTCCCATGTAATATCATCCCTAAAGTCCAAGGGTCAGTAAAAGAGATCCCAGGGGACTAAGGTCCAAGGTTAACATCCAAAAGAGGTCTAGGGGAGAAAAGCATAGACCTAGCCCATTCTTTCCGCCGAATCCCCCCATTAATTTATGCCCAGAAATGTCCATGATAAGCAAACTACAATACTCAATTACTAGATGACAAGACATACCTTTAGGTTCGGGAGGCCCACCTTCAAACATACGATCATGGCAGATTGGTGAGGGACCACATGGTTGGCTCAAGTGGCGGAGAAGTGGCACAATGAGCTAGTTGGTGGTTGCAAGGGGCTGTTGGCTGCCGGCTGAGGACCCTCTTGGAGAAAAAATTTCTCTTAGGGATATCACACACAAAATGGTGGGTAACATCTGGCTCCAACTAGGACGTGATCTCTCGAAGAAATAGACGAAACTACTTGAACGGGAGGTCACGAGAACTCCAGCAATCTATTGGTTACGGCAGACCTGTTACCTACACATATAATATATGAAAAACACGGGTCGGCATGCTTTCGCGGCATCTCATGATCGCATATGCTTGGATTAGGCCCATAAAAATCAACTCATAGAAGTAAAATGCAATTTTTAAAATCTAAATGCAGCTAATCTATCATGAGAAATATCATTTGACATTAGTTATAATGTCGAATCAACATGCAATGCATCCTACTCTACCATGCATATGATACAATATCAAGTCTCAAGGAAACGGGTGATACGACTTAATTTGACTGGCTCGGGCCAAAGTTCGTCGTTGAGTTTAGCAATGTAATAACAATCCTCCCCAACTTTTCCATGAATCTTGACAAGCATTGGGTCTCTATCAACCAAGACCAAGTCCCCGGCCTTGTATTCCTTTTTAGGCTTCCACTTTCTGCTTGGCATATGATTTGGCCTTTTTATGATATGGACCTCTTGTGAAGGGAGAATGGAAGAAGGCTTCTCAACGTCATGTGTTTCATAATATGGCCCAAGCTTAATCACATGAGAGAGGTAGGTGGGTTCCCTATAAAGGATAAAAGGGGTCCCATCAAATTGCGGGATGGTAGCATATGATAAGTCCATTTGAACATGACCCCCAATAGTAGCCCCCCATTTCCTAGATAATAGCATTCCCCACACATCAGGAATATCAATGACAACAACATCCATGAGAAGGGATATGTCGGGGTTCCTAGCCAAAGAAACCTTAAGGTCCTTTATGAGACCTTCCACCTCCACAAGCTTGGAGTTAAAACCACATACCTTCTTATATGGTCGAGTGATGTTGAGACCCAACTGCTTCATAACCTTTAAGGAAGTGATATTCGCGGAAGCCCCTAAGTCTAACATACAATTGTGTAAGAAGAGGTCATTGATAGCCAAAGTGAGCATAAATGGTTCATACCTAGGGTTTCGGTCAGGAATATGAATGTTTTGTAAGTCTTCAGGTAATTCTTCTTCCTGGATACCTAGGGACTTCTTGATTTGTTGTTATTGCTTGGGAAGTTTTACAATTTCTTTCAAAGGCACAAGTATGGTTATTTTCCCTACAGTAGCCCCTATGTCAATGTCAAGCTTAGCCTCTTTTCCCTTCTCTTTCTTCTTGATGTTTTCCTTCCGTGGGGGATCCTTTTTTGAATTGACTTTGGTTGGGGAATCCTTCTTGGGAGGAATTTCAGGGAGAGACTCCTTGGGAGGGACTTGCTTGGGCAATGAGTTTTATTTAGATGGTTCCTTATAGGTTGTCGGGTCTTTGCTATTTTCCTTTCGTGAGTATTGGATCCCTTTGAATCTTACCTTGCTATCAGAGTTAAGAATGGATTCTTCCTTTTCTTCCTTAAGGGTGACCTCACTAATGGGAGGGTGCGTGTACGAGCCTCCCAGAAAAATGTTGAAGATGTCAGATTCCACAAGGTTAGCCTACTCATCAATTTCTTCATCCTCACTCTCTCCCTTTCACTTCCCTCATCCTCAAAAGATGAGTCTGGCTCAATAGCATTAGTTGGAGCCAAAGTGTTTGGGAATTGAGACGAGCTTGGCATGTCTTCTTCATTATGCTTTTTGGGAAAGGGTTTTCCTTTTGGAATATAACTAGATTTTTGGCCCTTTCCAAGGCAGTGATTTTATTCATGATAACCCTATCATGTGAGTTGGCTTCTTCAGTGAATTTCTCCATTTTCTTGAGGATGGCAAAGAGGGTTTCTTCATGTTGATCTTTGGATTTCTCCTTCTTGACCTCGGCTTTAGCTCTAGGGTGGTCAGTGGCATCTACCTTTGAGATTCGTAAGTTTTCCTCAACTTCCATTGCTATCTCTTTGGCTTCAGCCAATGTGGAAGGTTTCTTATCCCTTAATGCATAGGTTAAGTGGCCACCCATAGCTTTTATGAATTTCTCGAGGATATTAACTTCAAAGGGTTTCAAATGATCGGGGATATCCTTGACTACCCTATCAAATTTTTTAATGAATTCCCGTATGTCTTCCCTTCCCTTGGTTATTTGATAGAATCTTTCAATGTTAAAGGTTCCTTGGGCATTGCATGACCATCTCTTCATGAATAGGTTTTCGAAGTCATCAGAGTCTTCTATGTATGTTGGGGAAGGCTAAGGTACCATTCTCTTGTTTGTCCTTCAAGCGATAGAGCAAAAAGCATCGAGCCTATCTTCATCAAAGATCATCCTAGGGGACATCTGCCAATAGAATTCCTCAACAAAGTCACGAGCAGTCCAAGTAGCATCCCCTTTGAACTTGGGTAACCATCGGTTATATTTTTCGAGTAATGGCTTGGGATCATCACTCAATTTCAAAGGGGCGAAAACACTAACCGTCTTTCACTTTTGGTCATCTTGGGTTGGTTTTGTTTTGGGTCAGTGTTAGAACTAGATGCCATCTTTGGGGAAGGATCACTGACTTTCTCAAATTCAGGGAGAAGGGCAGTTCTAACAGGTGATGGAGTTCGTTCTCCCCTTTTTGCAGCAGCCCTAGTTAAAGGAGGAATGTTGTCGCCTTCAAGTAAACCAGGGGTTTGGACAATGAGTGGAGTCGCCAAAGGAATGTTTATAGATGTCGTTAATGAATCAATTCCTCAATGATTCACTGGGAGGTAGACCTTCTTCCTTCCAGTCAACAACACCAAAAAGTTACCACTCAAACTCGCAGGGGATCCTAGAGGGGCACTTGCTAGGTCAAGAGCAACAATGAAGCTATATCCCACTATCACCACAATTAAAGCTTCCTACTCTTTACAGACTTTCACCGATGGGAGGAGACCCGATATATAGAGAATCACTTATAAAGGATAGATCAACTAAGATGGGTGTGAAGTGATCTCAGGGACCCTTTCCTAGGGAAGGCTCAAGGATGGCACTTGCTTGCTTTTTAAGCAAGGTACAAAGCTTTCTAGAAGGGGATGAGGATTTAAGGGCTAGGTTTAAGGAGTGTGAATTGTAAAGGAGCTTCCAAAACCCTAAAATCCTTGTTGAACTTGGTTTCCCAAGTGGTTTTTGAAGAGTTGACTTTTCAAAGGTATGGGACCACACGGGACCAAGTGGACCTAGGTTAGGTCAAGAAGGAGGAGTTTAGCAACCAATGATAGACTTGACCTAAAGAAGGAGGAAAAGGGGACCAAAGAATTGATTTTCAGTTGAAGGTGCAAAAGGATCCCTATGAGGAACTAGCCTAGGGAATCTTAGGCCAAAAACCAATCTCGAGGCTAAGGCTTGGGATATCCCATAACCCCACCGTCAGAATTTCCAAAAATTTGGACACCTAGGAGATACACCAGCGCTGTAGAGGCCAAGGGATTGAATTTTTCTTATGGGTGGTTTGTCGGGAAAATGATGCCCTAGGAGCCCCAATGTGGCTAGACCTAGAATAGAGGAGAGGTGAAGAAAAATGTTTCTTTGAGTGATCACCTTATTGTAGACTAGTGCCTAATCCTTTGGGAAGATTGGAGTCAAGAACAATATGAAGATAGAGTTCGTTTCTAGGTCAAGGAAGCTCTAGGATAGAGAATTCATTCAACATACATGGCCCATACATAGAGATATGCTATATAGAAACATCATTCCACAATTTCGCAGTAAATGCATGCAGCAAGTAGCCAAAGTATAGCGAAAATCTCATTATAAATGCATGTGACAAAGTAAAAGAATAATAGCATTTAATTTGTAGTTACATGTAAGAGAATATATCCAAAACCACCAATAAACTTGCCAATCATGAAGCTCCAAGACAAGAAAAGACAATACATACATCAAAATTCATCCATGCTCCAAAATTTCGTCCACCAAGAAGGAATAGTGAAAATCTCAAGAGAGATACAAGTCCAAACCAAGTGATGATGAGAAGCGAACTCTCATCATTTGTATTTATACACCTCTAAAGAGTTTGATTTAGCTATTTGAGACTACATTAGCCCATAAAATAAAAATAATGTGCAAATAACTAACTTTTGGTGACAAGCCCACCAAACTTGCTCATAAACAAAACAACAAGTCTCTCAAAAGGTCGAATGATCAATATTGCATATCGTCGGGCTCTCTAATAAGCCTGATGAAGTCCATAAGTGCGATAATGATGAATGGGACTTCCAAAAGTAATGGACAAGGGATTGGCCCCTTGTTCTCCACATAATAAACCTATTGTGCTCCCAATGGCTGTGAAGGCACAAAAGTGATCTCATGGGTCTCCAAGTAAGTCGAAGATGCTTGTAGACCATCTGTAAGGGCTTAGATAATGGTGTAAGTGATGCCACATCAACATACAAGTCATGGGTCATCTGTCAAGTGCATGGTACAACTATGGTGCTAGTTAGGCAAAGGTGAACCAGGTGCATGTTCCGCGTCCAATAAGTGAATCTTGAGCAATCTCTGAACATCTCTGGGGATCCATGGAGTGTTTTCTACTGTTGTGGAGGCCCATGGCTCTCAATGCACACCCTACATGTGCCAATGTATCCCTCTAGAGGGTTAGGACCCTGTATAGGGGGACCAAACCCAAGATGGAGACCACCTGCAATCTTGCATAAGATCCAATGCATCCCCTAGCCTTCCAATACAACAAGTCATCAAGGAAATTGAGTAAAAGAGCTTACAAATCATGGACAACAAGTGGGGACTTCATAATAGAATGCCCTTCCATAATGGGCTTTGGCGTGTGCTAATATCTCTAAGCTCCAAATGGGGTTAACCAAGTATCCTATTAGGTGGTTTCTAGTTCTAAAGGGGATAATATGTCCAAGGTACATCCTTTAAGGATGTGATAAAGAGATGAATGGAATAGGGATGAAAGGGGCAACCCTAGGTCACATGCTGGGGTACAAGGGTAGTTAATAAAAGGGAAGCCCACACTTAGGTATATAATGTATAGGAGGGATCAATCATGGTAGATGAGATGCCCCAGCCCACGTGTTAAATGTGTTTGTCCTGGCCATCTTTTGCATTTTGTGGTACATTTTCCTGTTGAATGTGGCCAATTATGCTTTTACTTTTCTTTTCAGCTGCATCAACCTCTGGGGCATCATTCTAGGCCCGACCCAAGGTGTGGGCAAGGGGAAGGGGAAAGCTAACCCTATGTGGACCCAGTGGAGGAATGTGGACCCAGGTGGGAGAAATGATGAATGGGGTTATAATGAGTGGAAGGGGAGTAATATATATGGATGAGGGAGCGGGACCACGCAACCAAAATCAAGGTTTCCCATGTAATACCATCCCTAAAGTCCAAGGGTCAGTAAAAGAGATCCCACGGGACTAGGGTCCAAGGTTAACATCCAAAAGAGGTATAGGGGACAAGAGCACAGACCTAGCCCATTATTTCCACTGAATCCCCCCATTAATCCATGCCCAGAAGTGTCCATGATAAGCAAACTACAATACTCAATTACCAAATGACAAGGCATACCTTTAGGTTCGGGAGGCCCACCTTCAAACATACGATCATGGCAGATGGGTGAGGGACCACATGGCTGGCTCAAGTGGCGGAGAAGTGGCACAACGAGCTAGTTGGTGATTGCAAGGGGCTGCGGAATGAGGACCCTCTTGGAGAAAAGAATTCTCCTAGGGATATCACCCACAAAATGGTGGGTAACATAACCTACAAAATTCGTCCCAACTTGGTGGAACACCAAAAAAAGGTAGGGATGGTATTTCCAAGAGGTTGGATAGATTTTTACTTGTAGAAGATCAATTGGGTGTAACTCGAGTCATTGAGAAGAAGGTTGCTAAATCTCCTTCATCTAGGTTCAAATCCCACTTTGTGGCATGTGTTGAAATTTGGTTGTCATTGATGTCAACACAAACAGCAGCCAGAAGAAGCCTCGATGTCAATGACAAAAATGACAAGGAAGATCAAGGTCTTTCGGTCCAAGATCACCTTCATTTGATGGTCCTCTTCATGACGATTTTAACAGTAGGTGGCACGCCTCATAACTTTTCACAATTGAGGAGATATGTTTGTCCAAAGTTTGCGCCCCAAAATTTGGTCAAAGTCCCCAAACCAAGATGATACGGGCAGATTGTGATGGGTTTATTAATGGCATTTCCAATTTAATTTTGTTAGGGAACATCCTAGCGAATTTGGAGAACATATCAAATAATATTTGAAATTCAAGTCGGCTTCCAAAGGGAATTATTTTGACTCCAAAAATTAAAATTTAAAATTCAAACTTAAATTTTTTAAGGTTGGCTTCCCTCCACTTTTGACCATGTCAACCCCCTCCTAGAAGCCTCCATGGCCTCTATATAAAGCAACTCGTTTTCCCTCCATAAGCAATGAACTCTCACACATTAGATCAGTGATATCTCTGTGATGGTTTGTTGCCTTGTGTAGTCACGCCAAGCTTAAGAGGAGGTCGGGATTGAAGAAGGTTTTGGGTTTATTTTTATGTTTTGGTTATTGGTTCTTCGTTGGGTTCTAAACATTTTCTAAGGCCTTTCGGCCTTCTTGGATATAAATTTTTGAGCCTGATTTGTAGCTTACTAAGGCCTACTCGACCCTCTGTGGCAAGGTGGATTCTGAGAAGAAATCTTGTTTCTGAGGCATTTGTGGAGAGGATCAGTTCAGACTTCCTGAGGCCATTCGACCCTTTTTTATGAGAAATATCTGGTGTGTTCGCACATGCCATCTAAGGATAAATCTGGGCCTAAATTAGCAATTCTGTGGCAAATTTCGAAGGAGTCTCTGTGCAAACTTTGAGGATCAATGCGGGCTAATTGAAGCAAGACTTGCGTCTAATTCAGACACCTCAGTGGCACTTGACCTGTGCCTATTTGCATTCCGATCTCGAGGCCTCTTGCAGACAGCTTCAGGACCCATTGCAAACATTTTAGTGGTCAGTTCAAAGCAAAAAAAATTATGTCACTGTGTTACGCGTTTCAAGGCTACTTCAGACCTCCTTTTGGCTTTGTTTCAAAGGTATTTTTGGCATCAAATTCACAGTTGTTTGAGGCAACCTTTAAGCCCTAATCTGAGGTACCTAAAACAACTTTTGGTGAGGTCTAATCTCAGTTCAATATTACTCCTAGGCTGAATCATTAAGGAGCTGGAAACGAACCATTTTTGTGGTTGATCTAAGTCTTGTTTTCATCTCACCTTTGTGGCAGCCTCAATTTGACTTTTATGAATAAGGATTTCATTGGGTTATTTGTAGCAGACCTTCAGTGTTAACTTGTGGACTATTTCAGAGCGTTTGCAATGGTCTTTTAAGATCAAGTTTACTATAATGTTTGTGCCACGACAGCTATAATATCATTGATCAGATTTAAGCCTCATTGAGAGTATAAAAGTCTTAGGTTATGAGTCATTAAGAGGCTTCATCTACAGTAGTGAAAACTTTGTCTTAAGGGCAGAAGCATCAGTGTACTGGAATCAGAGGACAAGATAAGGTCAGGGAAGTTAAAGGTCAGATCAGTATCCTTGGCAGTTAGCAGACTTAAGTACATCTTCAGGCACAATTGTGACAAACTTTGCATCAGCAGATTTGAAGGCATCATCAGGCACAACAGTGGCACACATTGCATCAGAAGACTTGGGGTACATGATTGTTCAGATTCAGTTACATTGCAATGCATCATAAAGTTTGCACAAATATCATTTAGAAGCAGTTCTGAAAAAGTTTGATTCTCCACTACATTTCTAAAGCATGCATTAGCAGAAAGGATTTCATTGAATATCTTTGTAAGTGGTCATTGACCTAGTATGGGAGCCCACAAATTGTTTCTGTATTTTTATATTTTAAGGGTGGTTGGGTGGTGCAAGGCAGGAGAGTGAAGTCTCATTCAGGTTGGAGCCTAAAAATACTTCAGGGTGGCAGGGTGGTGTTAGGGCAAGTTGAAGCTTGCAGGGTGTTGGAGCATCCTATTAGTTGTAGCTGATAAAACTAAGGCATTGGAGCGTCCTTCCAATTGGAGCTACTAAAACCAAAGTGTAGGAGCATTATTTGAGGAGTTGGAGCTTCCTGATAAATTGCATGTTTTTCTAGAGTACTAGGAAGTTGGAGTTTCCCCTTCATTTGGAGCTGAGAAATTAATGTACTCATAAATTATTAGAAAAGCATTCAGTGGTTTTTTTTCTCAAAAGGGTTTCCACCTAAAAATTTGTTGTGTATTGCTCTTGGGGTGTGTTGATGATTACTATTCTATTGTTCATGCTCTAAAGGATTGGGAGAACCAATGGAAAACAAGGTAATTGTCCGAAAGATACTGAGATCACTCCTAACGAGATTTGATGCTAAAGTCTCTGTGCTATAAGAAACATCAGACTTTAAAAATGCCAGCGTGGACGAGCTACATAGAATACTTACAACCTACGAAATGAGAACAGAGCAGGAGAATCCATCTAAGAGAGAAGCAGCTTTTACCACATCCAAGAAGATAGGGAAAAACAAGCAATAGTCCAAACCAAGCCCTAGTTACAGCTGTATCGAAATTTCAGATGAAGAAATAGCTGACTTCCTGAGGAAATTGAAAAGAGGAATAGGCAAGTACAAAGGTAAGCTCCTCTTAAAGTGTTTCAATTGTGGTGAAATTGGTCATTTTGCTTCAAAGTGTCCCTATGCAAAGAACTCAGACAATGATGATGAAGAAGAAGCTCCTAGGAAAGCACAGAAGAATCAAAGAAAATACAAGAACCAAGGTAAGAAGAAAGCCTTCAAAAAATGTTTTTATTCAAAAGAAGATAGATCTTCATCCGATGAAGAAAGCGATAGCAGTAGTGAAAATGACACAGGAAGAGTATTATTCAGGCAAGGGATAACCAAAAGGAATCTCCCGAAGAGAATGAAGATGAAGGTGCGGTAGATCTTGAAAGGTAGAAAGAAGGAATGCCAAGGCATTGGAAGTTGAATTGAGTGCACTAAAGGAACATACCAAAAGTCTCAACATGAAGTTTGAAGAGTCAGAGAAGATACTATCAATCTTAAAGTGCAATTAGAAGAGGCCAGAAAAGTTGAAGAATCACTCAGAAGGGAGCTAGAAGAAAGTACTAAGATGATGCAAGCAAGAAACAATACGAAAGCAATGCTAAAGCAATCAATGCTATTATGGGAGGACTTGCAAAATCCAAATTCGTGAAGGTGATGCAGCTCAACACCACAAAATAAATGTGGGACAAATTGGTCAACAGTTGCGAAGGTGATACAAAGGTAAAAGGTGTTAAGTTACAGTCATATAAAATTCAATGAGTATTTTTTTTTTTTCTAAATAAGACTGAGCTAAAATATATTACATCGAGAGCCAAATTACATTATCAATATTACACCAGGGCCGCGACCCTGTAAAACTGGTCCTGGGACCAACTGTAAACACCAGAAAGTTCATAACAGGGATACAAAAGCTGGATCCAGAGTGTCGCTTACGTAGCCGACACATGGACTGAGACAACTTAGACACGATAGACACATAGACACGATGGACACATAGACACCATAACAGAAGTAGCAGATAACCACGATGGACACATAGACACATGAACTGGAGTACAAAAAGACCGATTGCAGACATATATGTGGTCGCAAGGAGAGCTGACAGCAAGAAAAATCATGCAGAGAAACCTGGAGCGCGCCCTATTCTTCATCCGTGGTCTGAGGCTCGTCCTCCATCTGGCAGCAGGGAGGCTGGAGAATTGCTTTGCCCTTACCAACAATGCGCTGAACAGGCTCGCTTGGACCAGCACCATGGCGTTGCACCGGCTCGCTTGGACCAGCACCATGGCGTTGCACCGGCTCGCTTGGACCAGCACCATGGCGATGCACAGGCTCGCTTGGACCAGCTCCAGGGTCATGAACAGGCCTCAACATGTCGATGGCCGGAAATTCCATTTCCACAGTCGGGACAACCCCAGGAATCCGCGGAGGGTCAGCATGAGGGGCATCATCATCACCCCACGGGTTACGGCAATGTTCAACTGAAACAGTGACGAAGAAGGTCGAATTGGCCAGAGTACAGGGGAGGCAGAGTAGATGAAGTAGTAAATACTATGAAGGTCTCGGTGATAAGATTGAGGATTCTACAATTGTTGAAAAGATATTAAGATCGCTAACTCCAAGGTTCAATGCCAAAGTTTCAGCAATTGAGGAAATGCAATGTTTGAATCAGTTGTCTATAGAAAGACTCCATGGGATTTTGACAACTTATGAAATGAGTTAAAAGGGGGGCCAATCAAAGAAGTTTCCTTCAAAGCTACAAGCAAAGGCAAACAAAAGCAAGAACCATATGATGTCAGCAACATCTCAAATGAAGAAGAGGCAAACTTTGTCAGGAAGCTACAAACAAGGACTGGAAAATTCAAAAGTAAGCTCCCATTTAAATGTTTTGCTTATGGAAGGGTAGGACACTATGCTGCTAAATGTCCATACAAAGACAATATTGCAAAAGGAAAGAACACTTCTAAGAAGAATGTTAAAAGGAATTTCACTAAAAAGAAGAGTTTTTATACCCATGAAGATAGTGAATGTTCTTCTAATGATGAAGATGATGACTCTGACTCTAATCAAGAATACAAAATTCTCATGGCCTTTGAAGATCAATTCACAAGTGAATCAAATAATTGTGATGATTTAATGGATGCGTTAAAAGAGATTGATAGACTCAGGAATATAAACAAAAAATCAAGAAAAGGAAATTAGTATGTTTAAAAAGAATAGCTTAGTCGAAGAAATAACTCGATTAAAGGTTTGATAGATCATAGGAGGAGGCTAAAAAAGTAGAGGAAGTACTAAGAAAACAACTTCAAGAAAAGGAAAAGCACTACGAGAAATTAGAATCTGAAACTATGGGATTAAAGAAAGAACTTGAGAAAACAAAAGCTCAGTTAAACCTAAATCTCAAGTTTACAAAAGGATCTAAAACATTAGAAGAAATCATTAAGGTTCAACATTCCCCATTAATCAAGACAAGTCTTGGATACAATGTAGATCAAAATGAAAAAGCATCAGAAGCTATGATATCTACTAGAGCAGGTATAAAGAGTTATGCAAATGATGTAAAGGGAAGCAATGGTCAAGGCAACAAGGCTCAACAAAAGCAAGAAGGATCAAGCCATGCAAACCTAAAACAATGGAGGCAACCAAGACCAGAGAAGCGCCCTTTCCATAATCAAGAGCTAAGTTATTCAAGGAAATTCTTCACTCCCACGTCCTCTTATTTCCATGGTCACTGCTTTGCTTGTCATAACTTTGGTCACAAAGCAATTCACTATGTAGCTTATGAAACTATCAAGACTAGAGAAGCAAGAGCCAAGTATAATTAAAACAAGCCAAGAAAGTTCTTTAATAATGCTTTCTCTCCTCTTATGAATGAAATTGATTGTACTTTATGCAATAACTTTGGGCATGAAGAGAGTGAATGCAAAAGCCAGATGATTCCTTCTTATCAACATGTACAATAGATAGAGCCTCCCAAAGTCTGGAAAAGAAAGACTCCCTCTTTAGGAAGATGTGGTTTAGCTCTATATGCGAGGGATCAAGAGAATTTGTGGTATGTTGACAGTGGTTGCTCAAGACACATTACAGGTGACAAAAATAAATTTGTCTCTTTTAATGAAATTAAGAAAGAAAAGAATGTTTCTTTTGTTGAGAGATCCATTAGGGCAACTTATTTTTTATTTCTCTTATTTGACATTTACCTATGATATTATATTTTTCTTCTATTGATTATATTAGTGTTCTTTATCATCAAATATATGCCAAAAACATGAAGATCACAACCATACAAGATGAACACAAGATGTAGGCACTCAACCAGGGCAAAACCCCTCTTCTAGGGGAAAACCTAGAAATTTTTCTTCTCTTCTTTTCGAATCAAATCAAATGAGACAACCTGGACCATTTGACCAAAAACATGGACTCCCTCCATCCACCAAGTTAGCCTCCATGTAACCAAGTCAAACTTCTAGTCCCTTCCTTCACAAGTCAACATAAATCTGCTCCTCCAAAATGAGTCAACAAGAGTTTCGGTCTACTCTGCACTTTTGAGGCTCGATCTGCGCCTTCAGCCCTGCAATATGTCTTAGCTTCCTTTACATGTGTGGCAGAATCTCGGCTCCCAGAGATCTTTTCCTCTGCTATGACAATTCCTTCTTTGTGATGATAAAAGACCTCTATCTTAGACACCTTCGCACTTCCTTCTTTACTTGAAAATTGCAGATCGACTTCATGTGTATGTGTGCTTCTCAAGAGGTCGAATGCATGGATATATATTGTAGTTCAAAGCACATTTTGAGGCCGACTTGAACAGTGGGAAGGCCAACTTGATAGTGGAGAAGTAGACGACTCAATTACATCAAAAGAATTTCATTTCTTCGATACAATATGCCCAATAAGGGTCTAGATCATAATGCCAAGGACATAGACTCATGACTCAACCCTAGAATCCTTCAATGGAGGCTTTGACCTAAAAATAAAATAATAAAGCATGAAACCCATGCTAAAAATAATTTTTCTTTTCCTTTTTGACAAATATATTATATCATGACTCAAGTACAATTATGGAGACCAATACTAATTACATTTCTCAACACTCCATCTTAACTAAGGAGGTTTTCATAATTGTTCAACCAGTACAAGGTTGACCTCAATTAGAAATGTCTCAACACTCCATCTTAACTAAGGAGGTTTTCATAATTGTTCAACCAGTACAAGGTTGACCTCAATTAGAAATGTTCTAAGAAGAATACAAGAGCATATGCAAGGATTGGGACACCCTCATTGCCAAGGTATACTCCCAGCAAGGACTAAGGTGTCATCTAGGCATTTGCCACTATAGGTACCACCAGGCTATAGCCCAGGTATCCACCCAACAAGATATAGATACCATCTAGGACTCCATGCCCTGACACCAACCCTTACAAGGATCCAGGTATCAACACTAAACCGGAGCTCCAACGGATACCCTCCCTCTCAGATCTAGACATCAGCTAAGATCTCAATACTAACCAAGCCACAATGTCCTCCCAAGTACCATCACACAAGCATTTTAATGGTACTTCGTCTCTCCCTCTCAACCAAATAAGACATTTATCAATACACCAACTTTTCAAGAAGAGATCAACACATCCACCAATCCAAGCATGCTCTTAAAACTAACTTGGGAAGAGATTTCGTCAGCATCAGCTACTTGTTCATCTGTTGGCATGTACTGTATCTTCACGACCCCAATCAGTATCCAAACTTTCAATGTACATGTTCTTGTATGTTAGCATAATCTTCGGGGTCTTTCAACTATTCTAATGTTGCTTAGGTCATCACAATTTCCAAAAACATTTTGACGGAAGCTTCCTTCTTCAATTTCTCCAGCAACACCATGTTAGAAAATCAAAAAGGCAGAAGATTTCCTTATGTTGATAATTACTTGTGATATCTTTGTGTTCTTATTAACTTTCTTATGTTCTTCTTTTATTTTTGTGTCATCAAGCAATCAACAAAACAAAATGTAAAGATCAATGACACCAGATGTAGGCACTTAGCCAGGGCTAAAACCCCTCTATAAGGGAAAACCTAGTCAAACTCTTCCACTAGCAAATTCAAGTTGAAATAGACCAAGACCATAGACCAAAAGACCTTTCTCCTCCACCAAGTCAGCTTCCAATATGATTCAATAAACTTCGGTAGTCTCTTCTTGTTCAACAACTACAGCCCAGCAACATTTTAGAACTTCGACCCCCAGCAACTTCAGAGTTTCAGCCCCCAGCTACAATCCAGCAACAATCTAGAACTTTGCACGTGTGAGATAAGAGAGAAAATTTCGACTTCCCTAGCTAGATAATGACCTCCTTCTACTTCGCTAGCCCTTTCCTTCTTCCTTCTTGAATTTCACACATTTTCTACTTCCAGCTACTACAATTCGAACTTGATGAGTGAGTGATTCAAATGAGGTCGAGTAGCTCCAATATATAGTGAGTTTGTGAGGTCAAATTCCCTTGTTAAGGCCGACTTGGTGGAGGAGGCCTAGAAGACCTAATTTACATCAAAATAAATTTGTTTCTTGATTGGCAATGCCCAAAAAGGGTTTATTACATTATGACATGGACAAGGACATTTAACATAAACCCTAGAAGCCTACAATGGAGGCTTTGACCTAAAAATCATTGACCCAAGCATGAAAACCATGCTTTAATAAGTCAATTTCTTTTATAATAAAAAATCTTTTTTTCTTTCTTTTGATAAATACCAACGTTGCGAACATCTCGATAACATCCCGATTTTATCTCGAAATCACGATTTTTTGGCTTGGTCGGTTTTTGCCGATTCTTACTGATATTTTCCCGACTTTTTGATTTTTTGGTTTTCCGAACCCTTGCTGAATTTATCTCGATGCTGATATTCGCAACATTAATAAATACATTACATCATGACTCAAATAAAATTATGAAGACCGACACTAGTTATATTTTTCAACATTCCCTCTTAACTAGGCAGGTATTCATAATTACATTTATACAGAGGTACATGGAAGATCTCAAAATGATATGGTCTATGAAGAGTCATAGCACATGCAATGCTACAGATTAGATACCTAACTAGGGTACTCTAATCGGGTGGGACTAAGGTGAACTCAAGCTTTAGCCACTCTAGGAGTCTAGGTACCATCAGGCTTTTAAGCTATATCACCAACTCAGGGATCTAGGTGCATATCCAAGGTCAGAGCTCCATGACCAACTCCACCCTCCCTACTTCGGGATCTAGACATCAACAGATAGGTCGGCTAGATGTCCTCCCAAGCATCTTGCCATAAGATGTTTCATCTCTCCTAATCAACTAAATCATATATATTTATCAATCCAAGCATGCTTCAAACGTTTAACCTTTTATGGAGAGATCTTGCACAATCACAACCCCAATTAGCAATAAATTTCAAATATATATACAAGTAAACACAAACCTTTAGAGTCATTTTGATGCTACTTATATCATCATCAAGTTATCCAAATACAACTTGTCGAAAGCTTTCTTCTTTCACTTTTTCAGTAGTACCAAATAGTTTAAATTCATCTGCAGTACTTTCATTCAATCTTCAGTTTCATTCATTCTTCAAGGTATTCACTAAGACTATCATAATATGCCCTCCTGGGAAGATATACCCTTTTCTTCTATCCAAGCTCCCTCTCAACTTAACAGCTCCCTTCTTTTATAATATCTGAGAAACTTCAACCTTTCAAAGCTTCATTCTTTCTTAATGCATCAAGGTCATCTTGATCATCATCATTTTTATAGCTTTTTTCTCATCATTATTATCATCTTCAATTACAAACATCTTCATCATCTTCAAGATTATGTACCTGCAAAACTTTAACAGCAAGTACAACCAAATACAAATCAAAGCTTGAAATTAACTATATCAAAATCATGTCATTACAATGGAAGCATCAAATCATTCATGCTTTACACATTAAATACCTAAACCTAGTTAGGTTCATATTCAGCAAGAGACACATCTTTTTACATACTAGACTTCAACTTCTTGCTAGGGTTTTGTCATAAACCCTAGACTCCATCTTCGAGACAAAAAGCCTTAGATATCAATAATAATAATTCAATCATCTAAGGTTTCAACAATATGCTTTTAGAATTACATTTTAGGCTCTACTAGGGTTTGTTGCAAACCCTAGATTTTATCATCAAAGCTAAATCATATAAATAATCAAAAACAATATCGTCATGTCCTAAAAAATCAATCTCTACTAGGGTTTTGTTACAAACCCTAGATTTTTACAAACTAAAACATGAGTATCAACAACGTTAGCATTACACATATCTAAGATTTCATGCACTAGCATGTCTCATCAAAACAAACATCAATACATCGAAGTTAGATATACAACAATTTTCACCTGCTAGGGTTTTGATTATACAGACGAATATACACCTAGGATTTCATTCCTATGATCTTACTATAACTATTACAAAGGTTTTGTTCATAAGCCCTAATTCACCAAATAGCAAACCCTAAAGGACTAGGGTTTTTACCATAACATTATGAAAACCCTAAACATAGAAATTTAGCATTGGTTCTAGACTTTTTTATTAACAACCATAAGAGGGTAAGGGTTTCAACAATACTGCTAACATACCCTAAACACAAAAAGGTTAGGGTTTTATAGTGAAACCTAAAGCTTAGGGTTTCACAAGAGTGATCAAATGATAGTACAACAGGGGTAGATTCAATCTAATGATTAATCACCCTAACAATAATCTTTAAGATTCAAAACCCTAGACATAACAATGCCAGTAATGTAAAGCAAATTTCAAAAGAGAATAAACATACATTTTCTATGAAGAGAACCTTGTAACAAAACTTGTAGTTTAAGACATACCTTGAATTGTTCCTTAACAAACCTTGTAGGACATCAATTTTTGAAGGGCTTCCTTTGCAACAAAACTTCTTCCATGCTTCAAGTCTATCCTTTGAAGTCTCCTCCATAACATTTGTGTATTCTGCAATCTTTCCTACCAAGGAAAATACAAAGAAAAGGTTATTAGCATATAATACAAAAAAAACTTGACATGAGGGGGAAACGAAACATAAAAGAGGAAACAAGGAACAAGATAATTATCTCTTGGTAAAATGGTGAAGACTCCCTCTTAATCCAATCTCTATGAGGGATAGCTACAACTTATCAAATAATTCAAAAATGTTCTAACAAGATATGTTAGACCTACAAATTCTAGAACTCTAAACATAAAGGAAAACAATACAAAACTTAGAATAGAAGACTAAAAAGGATATCTGAGAGAGGACTTAGTAGTATAAGTCCTTGACTTCTGATTCTTCAGTCTTGTTCTTCTTAGGTGGAGCTTCATCAATAATGTTCGCTTGATCCCTGTCTCTCTTCTTATTCCTTGGATTCTCAGGACATTGATTTTTGTAATGACCCGTCTTATGACAGTTGTAACATTCAATCTTGGATAGGTCAACTTTCTTCTTTGGTCCTTTGAACTTCTTGAAGGTTCCCTTCTTCTCGTGATGAGCAGAATAGTCATTAGAGGTGTTGTCTTCTTCATCCTCCATCTTGTTGTTTACTAACAATATTTGGGCTTCTTCTTGACTGCATGCATTCCACATCTGTTTGAATGTTGAGTATCCTTCCAACTGCTAATTCATGATGCAAAAGCACTCCAAGATTTTGGTAGTCCTATAAGAGCAACAATTACGAGCTCCTTTTCTAATACAACTTCATCTATTGCTTGGAGTTCATCTCTTATTCTAGATATCCTTACAAAGTATGATGATACAGTATTGTCTTTTGTCATCCTTATTGTCCTTAGTTCATTCTTGAGGCTTGTTATTTGACCAATGTTCTTGATGGTGAATAATTTGGAGAGAGCCTCATACATGTCTTGAGCGCAATCTATGGTCGATATGTATGGAATCAAGTTCTCCTTTACTCCATCTACTATTCGATTCAAGGCCAAGATTTTGCTTTCTCTGAACTTCTCCTTCTCTGCTTCATCTATAGGCTTTTTTATTTTTCCTTGAACAAGGTCCAAAACTTTGTGCTTAGCGAGGATAAGGTCTATCCTCTTTTTCCATGCCCTGTAGTTGGAGGCTCCTTCTAACTTGCTTTCTCCTTTCATTGAAGTTGACATAGTTCTTATAGATAGTAGGCTTCTCTCCTTATATAATCCTTAATGACCTTCCTTTGATCCCCTTTTCTTCAATAGATCTTCAAGCTGCCTTTTTCTTCCTTCTTCACCTTCACTTTGATACCATGATAAAAAATTAGAAAGGCAAAAAGATTTCCTTATGTTGATAATTACTTGTGATATCCTTGTGTTCTTATTAACTTTCTTATGTTCTTCTTTTATCTGTGTTTCATCGAGCAATCATCAAAACAAAATGCGAAGATCAATGACACCAGATGTAGGCACTCAGCCAAGGCTAAAACCCCCCTATAGGGGAAAACCCAATCAAACTCTTCCACTAACAAATTCAAGTTGAGATAGACCAAGACCCTAGACCAAAAGACCTTCCTCCTCCACCAAGTCAACCTTCCAAGATGATTCAATAAACTTCGGTAGTCTCTTCTTATTCAATAGCTACAGTCCAACAACATTTCAGAACTTCGACCCCCAACGACTTTAGAATTTTGCCCCCTAGCAACAATCCAGAACTTCGACCCCAGCTAATTCAGAATTTCGGCCCCAAGCAGTAATCCAGAACTTCACACGTGTGAGATAAGAGAGAGAAAATTTTGACTTCCTTACCTAGATAATGACCTCCTTCTCCTTCGTTGGCCGTTTCCTTCTTCCTTCTTGAATTTCGCACTTTTTCTGCTTCTAGCTATTGTAATTCGAACTTGATGAGTGAGTGATTCAAACGAAGTCGAGTAGCTCCAATATATAGTGAGTTTGTGAGGTTGAATTTCCTTATTGAGGCCGACCTGGTGGAGGAGGCCTAGAAGACCTAATTTACATCAAAATAAATTTGTTTCTTGATTCCCAAGAAGAGACTATTACATTATGACATGGACAAGGACACTTTACCGAAACCCTAAAAGCCTAAAATGGAGGCTTTGACCTAAAAATCATTGACCCAAGCATGAAACCCATGCTTTAATAAGTCAATTTCTTTTATAATAAAAATTCATTTTCTTTCTTTTGATAAATACATTACATCATGACTCAAATACAATTATGAAGACCGACACTAGTTACATTTTTCAACACACCAAACTCAACCTCAACACTTTCCAAAACATCCAATTCTTGTTCACAACTTCATCAATCACAACTTTATTAATCATGAATACAACTCACGAATAACCATCTGTAGTGCTTCAACTATTCTCTGATCTCAAACATCCTTATGGCCTTCACATCATGTTTTCAACTATGGAGGAGTTTTACTTTTCTTCAACCAAGCTCCCTCTCAACTAGGGAGATATACACTTTCTTTATCCAAGCTTCTTCTCTACTAAGGGACAAATTCATCAACTTCAGCCACACAGGTTCTTTCTTTTGCATCATCACATCATCGAAGAACTTCAACCTTTCGGAACATCATTCCTTCTATCCTCACTTGGCAACAAGGTCATCAACAATGTATACTTCAATGTTACCAAGATTCTTACAACTCCCTCTTTTCATCATGCTCAACATCATCATCAAGTCATCATTAAGTATGAGGTAGGTAAGCATCTTCAACATCTTGAAGACTATGTACCTGCAAAACAACAAGTTCAACCAAGCACAAATATAGAGCATGAAGTCAACTTTATCAATATAGGGTTAGCATGTCGATACAATGGGAGCATAATAAATCAGACTTTAGATATCAAAACCTAAACTTAGTTAGATTTACAATCAACAAGGGTTACACTTTTCATGCCCTAGACTTTCACAGCAATCTATGCTAGGGTTTTGTCACAAACCCTAGATTCCTTTACCAAAACTAAACTTTAGATATTAGCAACTAAATTTAATCATAGCGAAAGCATTTTACATCTAGGGTTTCATTATCATGTTCTAGAATCTCATATCAATCTCTACTAGGGTTTTTGTCGTAAACCCTAGATACAAACATCAAAACTTCAATGTTAGATATTCAACAATTTTGACCAAGCTAGGGTTTCAATCACATGGAAGCACATACACCCAAGGTTTCATTCCTAGGATCTTTCATTAATTATTACAAAGGTTTTTGTTATAAACCTTAATTTATCAAACCCTAAGATCTAGGGTTTCATCATATAACCTAGACATCAACAACAAACCCTAAAAGGCTAGGGTTTCAAAGTGAACCCTAAAGGTTAGGGTTTTACCAAAGTGAACAAACAATAGAAAGACGAGGGTAGATTTAATCTAGAGATTAATCACCCTAAATAAGAATTTTGATGATTCAAAACCCTAGACATGAAGAGTCAGTAATATAAAGCATAAATAATCATACCCTTTTATGTGAGGAAGACTAGCTATAAATCATGTGGTCTTCAAACATACCTTAAGCTTTTTAATTTTGTGGAAAAACCTGTGAACAGTTTTGAAACCAACGTTTCAAAACTGTTCACAGGTTTTTCCACAAAATTAAAAATTCTAGCAACCTGTATGGACTCCCTCTTTAATACCTTAAGTTGCTTCTTTTACAAACCTTGTAGGGTTTCCTCATTGAAGGGCTCCCTCTTAACATCTTCATGGTCCATTTCCATATGAGTTTATTCTTGTTTTTATTAGAGTGTGCAAGGATCCAACTTGATTTACCAAGTTACTATTCCTAAGATTAGCATGTCTACCTGCAATATTGACAAACACAACCAAAATATACAAGTACAATAGCGTGATGATTATCTGGGGTTTCCATTACCCTTTAGGAGAATGAATTCCAAGGGATTTTAAGTACAAACCCTTACTAGCTCTAAAGAGCAATATATCAAAAACTAGACATCATTCAATTATGTTGAAGGATTGTCATATACCTACAAACCCTAGACATCGTGAGTTAGGGTTTCTTAGAGGGAAAAAGGGAATTAGTATAAAGGGTTTCCATATGTTCTATCTAGGATTTACAATCCCAATCTTCACCACAATGAAAACTTGCCAATCCTAGAATCTTATAAGTAACTAAGCCCTAAAACATTTCATGCTAGACTCAAATGAACATTTATACATACCTCAAAATAACATGCCTTTGTTTTTAATGATTGAAAGATTGATGTTCCATAGAGTTGGTTGCCTACATCGTGAGTTAGGGTTTCTTAGAGGGAAAAAGGGAATTAGTATAAAGGGTTTCCATATGTTCTATCTAGGATTTACAATCCCAATCTTCACCACAATGAAAACTTGCCAATCCTAGAATCTTATAAGTAACTAAGCCCTAAAACATTTCATGCTAGACTCAAATGAACATTTATACATACCTCAAAATAACATGCCTTTGTTTTTAATGATTGAAAGATTGATGTTCCATAGAGTTGGTTGCCTTTTCTTGCAAACTGAAGACACATTGTTAGATGACTAAAACATAAAGAGTAATATTAATACTTACTTGAGTTAGATGAGGACTTCGGGTTGGTCCCAAAATAATTGATGCTTTCTCTTGATTGTAGCAAGAATGAGCTGCTACATGTCTCCAAATAGACTACTCCTCACACTGATGTCAATTGCTTGCTTATGAGACAGAGATAATATGCTTTCCTTTCTTCAATGATAGGTTATACACTAAACTTCACTTATCTTTACAAGAATTTCGGCTTCTTCTTATAGTGACTGTAGCTTCTGCCTATTGAAACTTTCAAACCTATGATTCCTCAATTTGATGATGATAGATTGTTGTTAGTTTTTGGCAATGACTTCTATAAACCTCAAAACTTCTGAAGATGATTGTGGTCCTTTAGATGACTGTAACTTTTCCCAAATGATCTTAAGATTGCCTCTATTCAATTCAGTCTTGGTTCCTTTTATAAGCAGACTCTTCGTTGGATATTAGGACTATCTCTAGTCCACAAAAGACACCTTGTGACTTCAGGATTAGGTCACCCTAGTTATGCATAGAACATTGAAATTTTCAGATCTCTAAGTTGACACAGAACTTCGATCTTCTTCACAAGATGCTAGGCCTTGTCTAGGCTTATAGCCTAGCTTCTCGAATCCCCAAAATGATGTTTCTTGACTCCTCTAATCCCTTCGCTCTTCTAGCTCAAGTTTGTGGACTTATTGCAGAGTTATTGACCTATAAACAAGCCTAGAAATAAGCTTTTCTAGTTAGGCTTTCCCTCTAGGTAGCTTGGCCTTCAAAGCTAATGTAAGTTGTTCCTTTTTGAAGCCCTTTCCCTTCACATAACCGTGATCTTCTAGTTGCCCTTATTCTATTGTCCTTAGCTCTAAAACCATGTTGAGGAATCCATTAGGGCAACTTATTTTTTATTTCTCTTACTTCACATTGACCTGTGATATTATATTTTTTTGTTGATTATTAGTGTTCTTTATCATCAAATAAATGCCAAAAACATGAAGATCACAACCATACAAGATGAACACAAGATGTAGGCACACAGCTAGGGCAAAACTAGGGGAACCCAGAAATTCTTCTTCTCTTCTTTTAGAATCAAATCGAATGAGACAACCTGGACCATTTGACCAAAAACATAGACTCCCTCCATCCACCAAGTCAGCTTCTATGTAACCAAGTCAAACTTCTAGCCCCTTCCTTCACAAGTCAACATAAGTCTTCTCCTCCAAAATGAGTCAACAAGAGTTTCGGTCTGCTTTGCACTTCTGAGGCTCAGTCTACTCCTTCGGCCTTGCAATATGTCTTAGTTTCCCTCACACGTGTGGCAGAATCTCAGCTCCCAAAGATCTCTTCCTTTGCTATGACAATTCCTTCCTTGTGATGATAAAAGACCTTTATCTTAGACACCCTCGCACTTCCTTCTTTACTTGAAAATTTCATATCAACTTCATGTGTATGTGTGCTTCTCAATAGGTCAAATGCATGGGTATATATAGTAGTTCGAAGCTCCTTTTGAGGCCAGCTTGAACAGTGGGAAGGCCGACTTGATGGTGGAGGAGTAGATGACTCAATTACATCAAAATAATTTCATTTCTTCGATATAAAATGCCCAATGAGAGTCTAGATCATAATGCCAAGGACATAGACTCATGATTCAACCCTAGAAGCCTTCAATGGAGGCTTTGACCTAAAAATAAAATAATAAAGCATGAAACCCATGCTAAAAATATTTTTTCTTTTAAATAATTTTATTTTCCTTTTTGACAAATTTATTACATCATGACTCAAGTACAATTATGAAGACCGATACTAGTTACATTTCTCAACATCTTTTGGTAATAATTCTCCTGCTACCATCAAAAGAAAAGGATCTGTGATCTTAAAAGATAAAACCAAAGCTCAAAATGTCTTGTTTGTGGATGGCATAAAACATAACCTGTTGAGTGCCAGTCAAATGTGCAACTAGGGGCATGAAGTCATTTTCAGGTATAAAGGATGCTAGTTCAAGAATTGGACTCAAGGAAGACTGTAATCAAAGCAACCAGGACTCCAAACAATGTATACATCTTAGAAGGTGACAATGAACATTGTTATTTGAGCAAGACTGAAGAAAGATGGATATGGCACAAGAGGTTGGGACATCTCAGTTTCAGTCAACTATATAAACTAAGCAAGAAGGGAGTTGTCCGTGACATGCTACATATCATACCGCTAGAAAATAGCATCTACAAATCTTGTCAATTGGGTAAGCAGTGAAGACTTCTTTGATTTCTATTATTAGCATGGTATCAAAAGACAATTTTCTATAACTAATCTATTGGGTCATTCATTTTATGAGATTGGTTATATTTTAATTCGGCTAATTTAACGTCAATAACGTAGTTGTGTGTTCATTCAGTAGATATTTAATTTGCTAGGTCAATGGGAACTAACATGATATTAGAGCGTAACTCTAAGGTACCAATCTCTAAATCACAGATGCCAAGTTCATGAAGGATTGTCGGGAACAGGTTTGGTCGCAATCGTACGAGATGGAATTTTTTGAAAGTGTTGAGATCATACAGCAACTGAAAAAAACAACAAGGCCACACAACAATTGAAACCCAAAAGTTTGAAAAAAAAAGGGGGGGCGGGGGGGTTAATTTATTTTAAAAAACATAAAAAATAAAAATGAAAGAGGAGTGAAGTCTGGTGGTCAACAGTCGCCAGCAAAATCCATCGGGAGGAGTAGCAAACCAACCGTCGTAAAAGTTTGTCGACCACAAGTGAGCCATTGAATTAGTGTGGAACTAGAGCAGGCTTCGCAGCAACATTCGAAACAACATTTGTCGCCACCGGTGTAGTAGTTGGGTTGTCAGTCAACCAGCCGGCATGACAATAGGAGGATAGGGCAACTCAACGCTGCAGATCAACCATCACGAACAAAAGCGATAGGTAGTCAATGCAACGGTGGTCATCGGGCCATGGAGAGAAGTGCAAGAGGTCGACAAACAAGAGACAGTCAAGCAGAGCCAAGAGACAAAGTTGTGATGGCACAAGGAACCAGGTCATTCGGGAGTTGGGCAGGCCACGGAGCAGAGTCGCTCATGGGATGTGCATTCAAAGGGCATAGTCATAGGTTAATTAGCAAGCGCAGCAGTCCACCAGTTTGTTTGCGATGCTAAAGAGGGACGGTGAAAGTAGTCACCAGCCAACTGGAGACCACCTTGCCGGCCGACACAAGAAAGTAGCAGTGGGTCAGCTTGTTATAGCAACACTCATGGCAGTCTACAAAAGACAGGTCGGGAGGAGATCATATCTGTAGGCAAATAAACACAGCCAGCATTAGTGCAAGGACAGTACCGATCAATCGACAAGGAGTTGACAAGTAGTAGGGAAGAGTGCTATTAGCAAAGACACTAAAATCTAGAGAAGTTAGTTGTTGGACACCTAATCCTCAATGGGTTAGTGTGGAAGCCGTATAGACAAAAGGAGTCCAAGAGACCTTGGGATGTGAAACCCAACGGTCAAACCATGTACTATAAATGTATATCTCTTGTTAATAAAAATGTATTCTCATGTTTTATCTTTCAGATTATGTTGCTGCCCATGTGTGCTTAACATGGTATTAGAGCAGGCGTACTCCTGCCCTGCATAATTTCTTTGAGCCATTTGTTTTATGGTCTTTATGAGCAGGTCCTATTTTTAGTATTTCTGCCTTTGTAACTCATATCATCCTGATTCATATAATCCGTTGTCCTGACAATGATATAATCTGCTGCTCAAGGTCTGCCATAATCATTGTCTGCGCCCTTTGCGCTCCCTGGGCTGGGCATAATTGTCCTCTCTGCGCTCTCTGGGATCTCTGCCATAATCATTGTTGGCACAGTTTTTTTTGTATGGTCGTAATAGCCCTCTATCGTAACATTTTCTCTACCCTCTCGGTTTTCCAGCTTTCAAGAAAGAAGGCGGCTTCCTCTGGCGTGGTCGCTGTAATGCCACAGAATTGCTGAACAAGCCCTGAGTGTCCTTGGCTATTTTCTGTTGGTATTATAATTATTTATCTTGTACCTCTCAAATGGTAAGTGTCTCATCCTTAAACCATCATTTTGGGGAAGAACGAATCTCTGACACCGAAATCCATAGCGAATCGAATCAAAGCCAAGGGCCTGCAATTTCCGGTTGGAAGGATTGCTCAAATGTGAGATCAGGCGACTGTTATTGTCCATAATCTAGTGCGTCTGCTAGGAGGAAACAACGTTTGGAGGCTGTGTGGTATACGCTGTGGTATACACCGTTTTACGCCTCTCCATATCCTGACCACTCGCATACATCTGAAGAATGCGCGCTTGCGTGTGCTGTTGAAGTGTGAGAGAGTGCTGCGGAAATGGAAACATGGTAGCGTTGTACACTAAGTTGCAGGAAACGTGGCCCTAGGGGGCGTTTCGCCAGGGGAAACGAAACGAAACGCGTTTCCCCGTACCGTACGGCCTGGAAACGCGTTTCCGGCCGTACGGCCACGTTTCCCGAAACGGAAACGTGGCCGTACAGCCGAAAACGCGTTTCAAGGCCGTACGGGCCACGTTTCCCCAAAAAAACATTTGTTTTTTATTTTTTATTTTTTTTAATTTGTTTCTAAATTTTTTAGGGTTTCCAGGATTTTCTAGATGTGTGTCTAAAGTTATAAAAGTGAATTTTTGCCCTAGTGTTGACATGCAGTTCATGGTAATGTTAAATTCTTAAAGTAAAAGTGATATTCTCCTTTATTTTTCATTTTCATCCTTTTACTTAAATTTTTAACATTACCATGAAATGACTCAGGATGTTTGAGAGTGGTTTCGCCCTCATTGGATTTCATACGGAGAAAGTAGAATTTTAGATCTCACTCAAAATCCAGCAGACTTATTTGTTTTTCAGGATTTCAGGATTGAGGGGGTTGCAATGTTTCCATTGGATTTTATCATGTACTAGGGTATGGAACTTCTATTTAATCAAGAGAACCAAGCCCTCTATGCAAGGGAGACTCCCAATAATGAAGAGCATGTCGGGTACTAGGGTATGAAACTTGTATTTAATCAAGAGCACTAAGGTCATTCGACTATGTAGGAGGAGACTCCCAATACAACAGTGGTCCTTCTAAAGAATGGGATGTGGATGCAGAAAATCCTGATTTGGATCTCTCTCTTGCAGCCTTATAGTCTTTATTGTACTTGCAGCCTCATATATTAATATCAATAAAGGCTGATTTTGAGATTTGGATATCTAATAAAGGTTGCTTTTGGATATTCCGATATTTTTATTTTCATTATGTGATCATTCATGAGTAAATGTGATGTAAATTAAATCTTAATGTTTAAGTGTAATAAATTATAATGTATCATTTATGCTTTATGATTGCACACACAAACACACACATATATATATATATATTTAAATACTTTATATATATGTATATATATATATATATATATATATATATATTCGCGTTTCCCCGTTTCCAAAATTTGGGGAGGTCGTGTTTCGTATCGCTTCCCGTTTCGGAAACTCGTACCCGTTTCCCCGTTTCGTGCAACTTAGGTTGTACAGTTCATGTGTATTCGCAGCGGAAGCGTGAAGCACCACCACCGCTCGGACCATCATTTTACTAATCTATCGGTAAAAGTCTTATCATTGATCCACCACAGAGGAGGAAAATTGTCAAGATGGGGGGTTGAATGAAATCACTCAGCTAATTATTACTGGAGAGTGGTCTAGCCCAAGGGTATCTGAGGCGTTGGAACTTTGTCTTGAGGCATGTTCAAAGCTTGCAGCCATCATGAGAGCTTGTTTGAAAGAAGCAGCTAGTGGCCAATAATGACTTGGATTCATTTTATGGACAAGTAGAAAAGGGTAATGCATAGTCGTGGAATTTAATGGCGTACCTTTATTTTCAAGGGAATGATCTTTAGTCGATTTCTTGATCCGTCATTTTCAATAACTGATGGGATATTTTTAAGTCTACCGTTGTTGGCTACTTAGATATATACGAGACCTATTTAGTCCTCCACTATAGATAGTTTCATGTTCTGTACAGGAATGTTCCATCATTTCACCCGTATGTCGTCATGTTTAACGCAGCTACCAATAACCTCATAGCCACTGCTGTCGAATTCATAAGATATCTCACATCAAGCTACAATTTTCCAGTGAATTTAGTCCGTGAATCATGATACAATAAATGTTGAGCATTAATCTGCTTGCCATACATACATTTACGCTGATCAGTTTTTGAGTATTACGTTGAATTGGCGTTGAAAATGTTGAATGCAGTCAAAGGGAGTTGCTAGATAACATTTTATGTTTGATGAAAACATAAGCATGTTAATTCTTGTACAGTTGTTTTTAAGAGTAATTGCTTATATATTAGCAAATGTTAAGCGCTATATATACCTCAGTTCAGTGCATTGTACAGTTTTGTAGTCTCGGGTATTGACATTTGCTGTCCAGTTGAATTTGCTGACCAGTCATATCAGAATTATATTTTCTCCCATTAAGAGTAAAATTTTGCAGCAGAAGTTTTTGTTACAGCATGCATCCAATGTATTAGCAGTTCATTTCAGTCTCTGTATGATGTCTCCTTCAAGCAGTTCATTTCAGTCACCGCGTGTTGGAATGGTGTTGTATTGAACTATTGATGCGTTGAACCCATGACCATTGTGCAAATAATTTGAGACATGCGATATGCTTCAGTGATCTGACACAGAAGATAATCTGAAAGAACAAGGACTTCATTTGTTTGAGGGAAGTTGGGACAGTGAGCTATTGGCATATTAACGAAGTTGCTCCAATTCAATTTAAAGTTGTTGCTTGTTCAATTTACTTGTTCCTGTTGTGCAGTTTGGGCATAAATTTATGTGCAACAAACAAATTTGTTTTTCTCAATAGATTCTAATGAGAAGGTTGCTTTAATTATTGGGGTGATATCAGCATTATATGCACCAGATTGTCTATTATTTGTTTGCAACAACAATTCAGATTTATAAGCATTTTGCTTGTTGTTTTCAACATCGCAATACAGTAAAGGACAAACACATGTATAAATTCCAGCGTGTGCTAACTTGAAGTGCTTTCAATTTCCTTCAAATACTCGAAATATGAAGCCATTAAATTGAGAAGGAAGGGAATTATTTCAAAGCTGAAAAGATTTTTTATATTGACCCTGCTGCAAGTCTCTACATATTTCTTTCTAGAGAATTCAAGTGCTTGTCATTATTCTACATTTTTCTTGGCACTCTTGAACTGGAGAAAATGGGGAAAGTTTATGAAGTATTAGAGTTTTTGAAAATCCTGATACAGCCTACTACTAATGACACAGTAAAAATCAACAAATCCTCTCTGGCTGACATTAGAATTTGTCTGCAAAATGCACAAGAGAAGATAGAATTTTTGCAGCTCGAAACTCAGCGACAGCAAGAAGAATTAAAATAGAGGAGTCATCATTCTGAACCTGTTTCTGTTCAGAAGATTGAAATAGACTCCCATAAAGCAGCAGTTGTACATGCAGATACAGAAACTCAGTCTGCACTTCCCAAGCCCATCATCAGACCTTGGGAACAGCTTGTCCATAACAAGCACAGAACTGGTCTTGGATATGAGAAGGACTTGTCCTTTCATATTCTAGACTACTCAAAGCTCATTCAGTTTCAGAGTGTTGGATTCATTCATGATAGTTCACCGCCAGCTATTCCAGATTCTGTCCTTCTTCCACAGCAACAGCGACAACAACAGATTGTGAAATGCCAACACTGTGACCGAGTTGGCCATTTGAAAGATCACTGTTTTGATCTTCATCCATGTAAGCACTATCATAAAACCACCCATTCTTCACACAGATGCTTTATAAATAAACGTCTTGCAAGAACACAGATTCATCTTGGATGGATCGCTTCTTGGCAATGGGCATCAACAGCCAAGAAGATATTCCAAACACATGTCAGAACTTGTTCCAGAGTATTGAACAGTCTTGCAGTTGAGTTTTCTCCATCATCTCACCTTGTATCTGACAAGGGGGGAAATGATGGTTATCTACAAGCTTCAAAGCCACATCAAGCGAGCCTAAGCCACAACCTGCCATACAAAATTCAGAGTTGTAGCCAGAAACAAAGATGCCCCTGAGCATGCCTTCGGTTGATAATGCCTCTTCAAAGAACTTGGGACACTTCCTCTAGCAGAAGACTTCAGCTCCTTGCCAGTTTCAGAAGTATTCCAGGAATGAAATTGAGGACACTTCCTTTAGCAAAAGACTTCATCTTCTTGCCAGTTTTGGAAGAGTTCCAAGAATTGCATTAAGCATTCCAGAGTTGTTGGTCATCCTTAAACCATCACAAGTTGAGACTTCCCTTTTCAAGTTGAAGTTCTCCCTTTTATGTGGGGTGAGACCTCCCTTTCATGGTTGAAGGTTTCCCTCTTCAAAACAATAGGAGCACTTCCTCTAGCAGAAGACTTCAGCTTCTTGCCAGTTTTGGACGAATTCCGGGAATTGCACTAAGGATTCCAGTGTTGGTGGTCATCCTTAAACCACCGCCCTTTATACCAACATTTCAGAGAGCACATTCAGCCTAGTGCTGCCATGCATTTTTGCACATTTTGTATTACAGCTCTCTTCTTGGACTCATACATAACCCTTCGGATTAAGAGGGGGGAATGTTGGACACCTAATCCTCAATGGGTTAGTGTGGAAGCCGTATAGACAAAAGGAGTCTAAGAGACCTTGGGATGTGAAACCCAATGGTCAAACCATGTACTACAAATGTATATCTCTTGTTAATAAAAATGTATTCTCATGTTTTATCCTTCAGATTATGTTGTTGCCCATGTGTGTTTAACATTAGTTAACAATAAGGTCAAGACCAAAGGAGGAGTGAAGGTACCATGAGTTGGGTGCAACCGTTGACAACCAAAAGTTTTCAATTGATTTTTTGATGTCATCAACTAGTCTATGGTTCGAGGACAACTTGGATGGCACTTCCAACTTCAGTCCATGGAAGGAGAGGATAGCACTAGTTCTCAAGGAGAATAGCCTATGGGAGTTTGTAAACACCCAGGTTATAGTTCCTTCAAACCCTATAGCTCTAGCAGCCCACAACTTGAAAGATGTGAAGGCCAAATGTATCATCATGGATAGGGTGAAGGATCACGTGATCCCTCGCATATCAAGGAAGAATATTGCCCATGAGATGTGGACCACTCTTATGAACCTATATCAGAGTGACAATTAGAATCAAAAATTGTTGTTAAGGGGGAAGCTCGAAAACACCAAGATGACTGACTCAGACACCATGGCATCACACTTCACTAGGATTCAGCAAGTTTAAGATGAGCTTGAAGCAATTCGAGTAGCCTTACCAGATGATGAGCTTGTAAGGACAGCCCTAAGTGGGTTCTCAAAACCTTGGGCTACCTTTTTGACAAGTGTTCTAGCGCAAGAAAAGCTACCAAATTGGAAGAAACTGTGGGATGACTTCACTCAAAGAAGATCTAGGAGAAATCATTGTCTAGAGGACAGCAGAAGAGTGGGGATGATGAGAGTCTTGCTCTTGCCAATCGAGCAACAAGGAGCAAAGGTTCAAGTAATAGGGGTGAGGAGTCAACCTCATAGCCCAAGAAGAAGAACCCCTCAGACAATGTGACCAGCTACCTTATGACGATCACATAGATCCATGACGAGCTAACAGTTATTGGAGAAGTTATATTGGATGTGGATCTAGTGAATGTTACTCTAAATGGGTTCACCAAGGTTTGGGAACCATTCATGATGGGCATTTGTGCCTAAGAGCATCTTCCCAAGTGAAAGAGACTTTGGGATGACTGCATCCAAGAGGAGACTCGTAAAGAGTCCACAAGCAAGAAGAAGGAGCCACAGATGAAAACTTGGTCCTGGTCAACAAGATGAAGAAGACCAAAGGGAAAGTTTCCATCAAGAAGGGTGACAGTTAGGGAGAGGGACAGCAGTGCGAGCTGAAGAGAGATATGAGCAAGATCAAATGTTATATCTACCATATGAATGGCCATTTTACTTCTTAGTGTCCACAGAGGAAGAAGGGCAAGGGGAAGTCGCAAACAGTTGCAAAGACACAGTTGAGCGAGCTTACTTCCAAGTTTGAGAGTGAATTTTCCCTCGTGTCTTGCCTTTCTACCAGCGCTATTGCTAGAAGCGCCTCGTACTTAGGATGTGGCGCCTCCAACCACATGACAAAGGCTAGAGAGTTATGTAGTAGTTTTGCAGACGACGACTCAGGGATCCATCTTGAGCTTGGTGATGATGCCAAGTATGCCATGAGAAAACTTGAGTCACAGGGGTCCTTTGATGCGCAAGAGGTACTCTATGTACCTGGCCTAAAGAAGAACCTTTTGTCCATCTCAGTCATGGAGGACAAAGGTTATGAGGTTAACTTCCGAAGGGGGCAAGTGTTCATCTACCCATGAAGCCAGTCCAAACACTGCAGTGAGGATTGGAGTCCAAGAGGGGAACCTCTATAGACTTTAAGGTCGACCTGCTCAAGCACTAGTGCACACTAGTAGGAGCATGTGCGAACGTTGGCACAGGAGGATGGGGCATCTCCATCACAAAGTTCTTCCATTACTGAGATGGATGGCCACTAGGCTTCCAGACTTCAGTCTCGACTAGCAAGGGGTGTACAAAGGGTGTACACTTTGGCAAGAATGTCAAGGCATCTTTCCCTAGCAGCATGACTCAATCCTAAGGCGTTTTGCATCTAATCCATTCTGATTTAGCAGGGGCTATGTCATTATCTTCAGTAAAGGGCACACCTTACTAGGTGACCTTCATTGATGACTTCTCCAAGAATACCTAGATCTATTTCATGAAGACCAAAGGTGAGGTCTTCAGTCATTTCATAGCTCTCAAAGCTCGGGTGGAGAACATGACAGAAAGGAAGATCAGGGTGTAGAGGACATACAACGGGATGAATACACCTCTAATGAGTTCATTGATTTTTGCAAAGAGGCAGGCATGAAGAGGGAGAAGACAGTGGCTTACAAACCGCAATAGAACGGGTCGCTGAGAGGAAGAATTGGTCTATCATCAGTGCAATGAAGGCCATGATCCATAATCGTAGTTTGCCTATGTTTTGGTGGGTTGAGGCATGCAACACAACTATGTATTTGCAGAACAAGCGCCCAAACCAAATTTTGGAGGATAACACATCAAAGGAAGCATTCACAGGCAAGAAACCTGACAGAGGACATCTTAGGATATTTGGTTGTCCAATCTACATCCACATACATATGGAAAAAAGGACAAAGTTACAGCCCTCAAGTGAGAGGGGCATCCTTGTGGGATACAACGAGGATTTGAAGGCTTATAGAGTCTTCCTGACAAATCAGGGGAAGAGTCAAGACAGTAGTGAGCCATGATGTCAAGTTACAAGATAACTTGCCATCTAGGAAATCTCAGGACCCACGAGTAGTTACAAAGGGGCCTAAGGTGGAGGAACCAAAGGAGGAGCCAAGAGCAGAGACTTCCACTAGTAGAGATAGCTAGCCTTCAGTGCAGGAGGAGCATCTAGTTCCTTCGACATCAGTCAGGAGGCCCAAGTGCGCAAAGCAGACCTTGTAGGATGCCTAGGAGCATGTTGAGCCTCCCAAGACCACTTCCAGGGAAAGCAGACCTCCACAAAATTTTCTGACATACATGGCTTTGATGACCAGCATCATAGACTCAAAGCCTTTCAACTTTGAGGAAGCAACCAACCAGCAGGTGTAGATAGATGCCATGGTGGAGAAGCACAACTCCATCATGACGAATGATTTCTAGGAGATTGTGCCAAGACCAAAGGGGAAGTTAGTTGTGACTTCCAAGTGGCTTTATAAGGTAAAGCATGTAGTAGATGGTACTTTGGAGAAATACATGGCCAGATTTGTGGCTCGTGGGTTCTCTCAGAAAGAGGGAGTAGACTACGAGGAGACTTTTGCTACCATAGCCAAATACTGCTCTATTCGAGCAGTTCTCTAGATAGCTTCTTGTTAAAATTGGCAACTAGGACCAAACTCCATGTGGATCATCTTATTTATGGAAGCTGATATTTTTCTTGGACCCCTCTCATCGAGAGGTGTAGGATTAATCTAAAGATCATCTAATTCCGATAAGTATTCATGGAGATATGAATTTATTTGTGTTACGGGACAATTCTTCAAGGTTGGCCAGCAACCCATCTGCCCCCACTTATGCTCCACGTTTTAGTATAAATACAAGTGCCTTGCAAGTCATTTGTACACACAACTCTCTTGAGATTTCTTCTTCTCCACTTGTTTTGGGTTTTAGTGGAAAGAAGAATCTCTAAGGAAAAAACGTCGTCCTAGAGGATGATGCCCTAGCTCATGAAAGCCATACGTTGTCTAGAGAAAGGTCTAAAACGCTGACATGAAGATGATAATGATGCCCTAGCTATACGTTGTCCAAAGGAAGCCTAAAACGCAATCATGAAGGAGATCTGGCCGCAGTAAAGAGGCTCCTATACACAGCCTAAAGAGACTGCTATACGCTGCCCAAACCTACCCTTATACGTTTCCTAAAGGATGCCCTAACCGTAGTCAAAGGAGGCTACTTAGCCGCAACAAAGAAGGGAGATCTACCACTGTTTAGGAAAGCTTCTATACGCAGCAAGATTCGTTGTCATGTGGAGGCCTTAAAAAGCCCTAGTCGCAGATCTAGTAGACCTAGCTGCAGCAAAGAGAAATGCCCTAGCCGCAACAAGAAGAGACAGTGTGAGGACAGCGTGGAGAGCCTAGATTAGAGGCCGAGTTGCTGTGAGGATGTGGATTGGTTTGAGGGTTGTTTGAGGATGCAAACAGGCTCAAGAACAGGGTTGTCTCAAGGGACAAGGAGCTGGAGATTAGGCCGAGTTAAGGAGGCTCCTCGCAGGCCTATCTTGAAGGCAATTCAAGAGCACCGAGATGTTGGAGTAAAGACAATTAGGGCACTTCTATTTGAGCCGCAGAGAGAGGCTACTACTGCGTGGGAAAAGAGGTTGCGTAGGAGTTGTGTGTAGGGTTGTTAGGCCAAGTATCTACAGGAGCCTAATCAAGGTTGTTTGGACAGCAATCAAGCAGTATGAATGATGCAGCCCAGTGAGACACAATGATGGTGCAACATGGTGCAGCTTTGTGATGCTGGACATGGATAGTGTAGCAGTATGAAAGATGCAGCTCAATGAGACACAGTGATGGTGCAGCATGGTGCAGCTCTGTGATGCAAGACATGGTGCAGCTCAATGATAGGTGCCGCATGGTGATGGAGTCACCTTGGAGGATCAGTTGAAGCAACATGCCTTCAACTGAGTTCAGTTAAGCTACCTCATGTGTCATCTTCTTAGAGATGATCTTGCTCTTATTTAGATAAGTCGAAATGTTGACTTCTGATGTATATGTACTATCTCTCTCTCTCTCTGCCAATGTTGCTCAAAGCACCCCCCCCCCGGTTCCAAGCCCGGAAGTGCGTCCCGTGCGGAAGCGCACTTCTGAATTTTTTTGCCGCTTCCTAGACTTTTCAGAAGCGCACTTCGTATGACGCTTCGACAGTACGAAGCATGGCGCTTCCGTACGCTTCCGGAAAAGCGTCGTGCTGTTTAGAAAATCGTTTTTATTTTTCAATTTTTTTTATTTATTTTAGGTGAGTTTGCTTGTTGGGGGTGGGTCCACCTTGGGTTAGGGTGAGGAATGAAGGCAAAAAAAATATAAATATAGCATATGCTCCCTCATGGTAATGTTAAATTCTTAAAGTAAAAGTGACATTCTCCTTTATTTTTCATTTTCATCCTTTTACTTAAATTTTTAACATTACCATGAAATGACTCAGGATGTTTGAGAGTGGTTCCAGCCTCATTGGACTTCATATGGAGAAAATAGAATTTCATATCCTATTCAAAATTCAGCAAACTTAACAGTTTTCAGGAATTCAGGATCAATGGGATTGTGGCATTTCATTAGATTATATCAAGTATGAAGGTATGCGATTAGCATTTAATCAAGAGCACCAAGCCCTATATGTAACCTAGTGTTGGTAGTGTTAATTGTTGAACTCCTTTGTCACGCGGCACGCCCTTAGCAAAAAATTACCTTTCAATCAAGTCAAAATCATCGATCAATCATGTTAAGCTTTTTCTACCATATTTTAAGTCTTGAATTAGGTAGTTTGATCAAAATTGGGCAATGTTGACTAATATCCCTAGACAATCGAGGTAGAGGCAAAGGCTAGACAAGAGGAGAAGAATCTAGATTCTAGATGGTTGATGCTCGAATAATTAATCATTAATGTACAATGGATGTTATATCTATCTTGATTTATGCAAAAATATGCATGTTTTCATGTCTTCTACAACTAATTTGGTATTTGGGATGTTTGTTTTGAGTATAAATGCAAAAAAATATAAATATATATATATAGCAGACGCTTCGCTTCCTAGATTTTTGGAAAATGACGCTTCCGCGTCCCTGCTTCCAAAAAACGTCCCCGCTTCGTGCAACATTGCTCTCTGCTGAACTACTGAAAAACATATAAAAAGAATTGATCAAGGGTTTCCCCACATTGGGGTTTGTCCCTGGCTAGCGCCACATCTTGTGTCTTCTTGTCTTGGCTTGTCTTCTGTGATTCATGTTTATGTTCTATCTGCAATTTACGATTATGTTGATGTGATTGCCAATCTGGAAAAGATATTGAGCTAACTGTGAAAATTGAAATAAATTGCTATAAGCATAGAACATACCTAAAATTAACACTTCTGAGATGGGATGGAGCATCCACCAAATGGATGTGAAGGTTGCCTTCCTCAACAGCATCATTAAGGAAGAAGTTTACGTCGAGCAACCACAGGGGTTTGAGGTCCATGACAAATAGATGCATGTATGCAGGCTTAAAGACTCAAACAAGCACCCAGGGCCCAGTATGCCAAGATTGACAGCTATTTGCAAGGCATAGACTTCACCTAGAGTGAGATAGATCCCAACCTATACTTCTTGTTGGTTGGATCTAAGCCCCTCATTTTGGTGTTGTATGTGGACGATCTCATTCTGACAGGTGCAAAGAGACTGATTACAGGTTGCAAGTCAGATATAGCATCAAAATTTGAGATGAAGGATATCAAGTCGATGCATTACTTTCTGGGACTTGAGGTTTGGCAACAACTAGGCGAGATCTTCCTCGGATAGGGAAAGTACACTCTAGAGATCCTAAAGAGATTCAGGATGGAGGACAGTAGACCGATGGCCACTCTGATGGTGACCAACCTGAAGAAGATTGATTCTTCAATTTTAGAGTTGGCAGGCTCCAAACAATACAAGCAATTGATTGCCTCATTGATGTATCTGGTCAACACTTGACCAAACATCAACTTTGTTGTTAACACCCTAAGCCAGTTGCTGGTGGAACCAAGGAAGGTTCACTAGGCTGCAACAAAGCATTGCAGGGCAAATAGGATAGGATTGCAGTACCTTGGTGGAGATGGTGTGAGATTGCGGGGTTACTTAGATTTGGACTAGGCAAGCAGTGATACAAATCGAAAGAGCATCTCCAGGTGCTACTTCAGTTTGGGGTCAACAATCATTTCCTAGTTTAGTAGGAAGCAGATCTCATTAGCACTGAATTCAGCTAAGGCCGAGTACATGGCAACCAGTCTAGCTAGTTGTGAAGCCATTTGGCTTTGCAAGTTGCTCACAAGATTGTTTGATTAGAAGCTTGAGCCGGCAATGATCCACTACGATAACCAGAGTTGTATGAGACTATCAGATCAAATACCACTACATCAGCGAAAAGGTGTTGAAGGGAGTAATCAAGCTCCAATATATTCCCACAGAGGAGCAGTTGGCCGACATTTTCACCAAGCCCTTGGTGAAGGGCAAGTTCGTCTAGTTTCAAAACAAGCTTGGACTGGTGGAGAAGACCTTCCTCGCTAAGAGGGAGTGTTAGTGTTTGTACCTCAAATAAGTATTTCCATGAAGGTGTCTACTTATGAAAATCGTCATTAAATGCATCCTATGTTTTTTTCTAGGAGTTCAGTTTATTAATTAATTAATAAAGTGAACGTCTTTTTATTAAAGTGACTAAAGTGGGTCACTTAATGATTTAATTAAAGGAGAGCCATAAATATCACGATTAGATCTTAACTGGTGAAGATTAGGTATTTGGCTCATGCATAGTTATAAAAGACAGAGAAGGAAAAGAAAAAAGACACACAAAGAGCATTCATTTCACAAGTCACGTGAGTGGAGAAAATCAGAGATCTGATTTTCACCCATTGGCAAGGAGTTTCGGCAGTAGTTCAGCAAGGAGCAGGCAGCTAGCCGGCATCAAGGAAGAGCAGCCGTACAGCCCAGCAAAGCAAGTCATACAGGAAGTCATGCAGATTGCAGAGCCACACATGTGGTGCAGAGCTGCCTCAATTTCTGTTCAGACTGGAATTTTCCAGGTTTGTTGTTCATTTGTTAATTTCTCAAAACCATTTTCCTTGTAAGGTAACTCTTGTAAGTTCTGAAGATATTTTGAATGATGAACTGATCTAGGAGAGCAAAAATAATTGTGCACTGCATGTGATTGCTTTTCTCGTTTTACACTGCATGTAAGCGTTAATAATTCCAGCAAGTAACTAGATCTTATCCATTTGCTTAGATAGCTGGTTTTAGGATAATTTAACATTATTTGCTTTTGAAATATGTTGTTGAGCAACGTACCAGCAATCAAGCTGAGTTTTATGCATTGTGGCTTCTTATGAAAACGGTAGCGAAAAAGGATTTCAAACACTTTGACATTTTTGGAGACTCGAGGATATTGTGGATTAGGAAAACAACGAATGCAAAATTGATAACATTGTTGTTTTACCTAAACAATGAATCAAGTCCTGGAGGTAAAAAGCAGCTTCAATGAAATTTAATTTCACACATATAGAATTTAACACAAGCACTGATCAGTTATCTGAGGAAGCTGTATCAATGCTGGAGGGGACCTTATCTGATCAATAGTTTGGAAGAGGGGCCCAGATTTCAATCTCAAAGATATCACTTTATTAATCCAAAAGGAAAGAGAGACAAGAATTCTGTGTCATTTAGTTTTTCTGTTATAGGTTGAAGCTGCAGAGCTGCAAACATTTTTTTGAATTTGCTGTGCCTCTAAGGAGCCTAAGAAGACTGTATTTATGAAGTCATGGGACAGATATAGAGACTGCTGTTTCTGTCAACGCACAGAATACTTGTTTTTAATGCCTTACAAGGCACCCTGATGTATGTTCTGATTTTGTACTTGATATATCGAATATAATAGTTTTCTCTTGGAAAAAAATTCACTCTTGACTATGATAACTTAACGAAAAAAGAAATGTGAGAACCCTCCAAGTGAGTTTTGTAAAAATAAACTCAGAAAAATTTCAACCAATTGTTCCTTTCATGTTCCTTTGTCAAAAAAAATCTGAGCTAAGGTATAAGCTGATCTCAATTATATCCCAACATTTTCTCGAAGGTTCAAAATCCCAATTTCTTTGTGGTCGAAATGGGATGAACTGTATCCTTTCAACTTGAAAAAGAATGTGTGATTAGCTCATATGGTGATCTCCGTCAATTTTTGTTCAAGATATGTTTGGCTACGCAGGAAAGGAGTTTTCTGCAAAAGATGAGCTTGCTGCGTTAGACCATATCTGATTAAGAGCTTGAAATTAGCCAAGGAGTTTGTGAATGTTGGCATCAGAGCAGCACATCATTATTTTGAATCTAATTCCTTATATACCGGAAGTAACCTTCTAAGCCAAAAGTGGCAAATCCTAAGGTGAAGCTAATTCGGGATGCCTCCAATAGACATTGATTTCATGGGACCTCAAGGAAGAATCCAGGAACCATAAATACAGGGGGTCAAATGTTTAATGCATATGGCACATTCTATATCCTACATGGAAGAAATGGATGAGGTGTCTAACAATGGAGACAAGACAAGAGCTCTTCCTTGAGAACTTAATAGCAAGAGACACTTGTAAAACTGATTCGTCAAGGAGATTTGAAGCTAGTTACAGACTAAAAAGGCAACTGTCTCATTTCTCATTCAGTTATAGAACCCCTGATGGTGGAAGCAGCGATACTTCTCTAAGTACCTTAAGGAGACTTGTAAGGCCTAAATTGGTTAGAGAAAAGAAAACCAGAAGGCAAATGCTAATATCTAAGTGGTTGTGTACACTGTACATGAAAACCGAGGCACTGAGAGTCACTAATTTCAGTTAGTTTTTGGGTGGTGTTGCACTCATTTTTGTCAAAGTTCCAAGGAAGCAGATGTACCAATTTTTTCAAAGGATAGAGATTGTCAGCGATCAGCATATTGTGTCATTGTAAAACCATTCTGCAAATTTGTAATGTAAATGATGCTAGTACAACCATTTAATTATGTAACAACCTAAGTAAGCCTATTATTTTGGCGAAAATTTCATCCTAGGAGGTTTTTTGTCTCACTGGTTCATCTGTGTTTCAAAACACACAAATAGTCGGCAGAGTTTTTCCTTCAACCTCACCCCAAAGCTAGGGTGGAATTTGTTATCAAAATCTTAGGTAAGTTCTAGTGTTTTAGTTGAGTCTTATGTAAGGATTTGAGAATAATTTAAGCTAATTGACTAAATTATTTTATTACAAATCACTTGGTCTACTAGATCATGTTGTGTCGCAGAATTAGATGTGTAATTTGAGGGTCTATACCGAACAAGTGTTCCCCCTTTGAGGGTTGAAAATGTAATCATCTTATGTAAAAAATATTTTAGTGTATAGTCCCTCATATTTAAACACCATGGCCAAAATATTAGAGGGTGAAAAAAATATTTAATCCCCTCAAATGTCAATTAATTAATTTTTTGACAAAAATTAAATTAATCCTAAGCCAGAAAATTAATTAGTTAGAGCCTCATTTAGAGTCTTAGAAAAATTAAATTCTCCAAATGGAAAAATTCGTAGGTATCAAAGAAATTAATTTTTGGAGGCCTCCCACCAAGGGAATATTGGAAATTTCAAGAAAAAATGGACCCTTGGGCCTTAGTGGTCAAGTTAAAGTTAATTTTTTGAAGAAATAAAAAATGGGTTAAATGAGAAATTTGTAAATTCCTCAAAAATAAATATTTTCAACGGTGGAGATTAAAAAATGATCAAATATTTTTCGACAGCCAAGATTATTTTGACGAAGATCAAGCCAACTAGCCATTATTTTTCCATTTGGGGGATTTATCTATAAATTGAGAGTCATTTGCATCTCAAGCCATCTAGTTTTGGCTTATGTAACTCTGAAAAGTTGATGTAAATTACTATCCCGTTGGGAACGTTGGAATAATCATAATAAAGACTTTGGGGTGCAATTCATGGTGTCTCTTATCTGATGATTTGTGGTACGTGTTGGGAACGGACATTCCTATACTGGCTTTATAAATATTTTGATCGTTATTTCATTGTAGGTGATAAGTACATTCTATTGATAAGTTGTGGGCTTATCTTAGGTGATCCGATCCACTGGGTGTTCTAACAATTTGTTCTTTAGAAATATATAGTGTTTGCAGGTTCCCGAGCCCTTAAACTCCAAGTTCACAAACTTTGGATAGGAGCTGGCTATGTTTGGATTCTAAAAAAAATTATGGTGTTCTAACTTCGTTAAGGCTGTGATTTATTATTTATCTTTCGAAATATATTTAGCCACTACTAAATATTTATAAAATCCCAAAATTTCTCAAGCATTTTACATGTATATTTTGTAAATATAATTTGTATAATACACTTGTAAATTATTTTATTTTAGAATCTTTGTTTCGCAACTGGGGTTTGAACTATTTTTGAATTTTTGTATATATTGGGGTTTTGGATATTTTTATTTTTATTTGTGCAGATGAGATTGTTATCACCCCAAGAAACTCTCCTAGGTTGTATATCAGAGATGCTCGGGAATATTACAAACTCAACAAAATGTTGGATAAATGGTGGATGAATGAAAGAAATGCTGCATATTCAAGCCAGATAACCACTTCTACTATGCTTGACCCCAAACATGGGTGAACACCCCCAGACTACAAGGCTTTAGACCACCAATTACTCACAGTTTTAAGAAAATGTGATAATGGAGAATACTGACCACACCAGCAGATGCACAAGACCATGTGATGGCCGGCTGCAACCAGTAAAGAGGTCTGTAAATCTGTTTCCTAATACATAGACAGGATGACAGCTCTTTGGCATTAAAATAACAGAAACCTGCATACAAATTCAATGATACATGCTAGATCCAAACACAGAGGTGGGATGACAGCCCCTCTAATGCTAAACATCTACAGCACATGAATAAATGCATAACAGGCACAGCCTGGAACAAAGAAGAAGAAGTGGAAAGTGAGCAATTAACAGCAAAAGAAGCTTGCATTAGCTGAAAATGAAGACCAGACGCTGCAGGTATCACAGTAGTTACAGTCTCCAGAAGTTGAAGCTTACAACAAAATAACATTCATCAACCCTATTACATTCTGTCTTCTAGATATATATAGAAGTTGATTACAAAAACACTCTGCTGTGTTATACGAGGAAGGATAATAATGGGCCAACAATCATATTAACTCTTTGGAATGGGCTTCTGACATGATCTGCTGCTTTAATGGACAAATCGACCTTTCTCTGGTGTTCTGCAGTCCTTCTCTGAGCAGATGGAGTGAACAAAGGATGAAATTCCATGCCTGATAAATGCTTTTAACTGCTCTTTCCTGTACTTTTCTTCCTCGGCCATGCTGCTTGTTAAATGCGGTTGCTGAGATATTACTGTGCAGGTACAGGGTGGCTGATCGTTGTTGTCCCTCGGGAGCTCAAGACAGTCAACGGAGTTAAGATTTCATGGCGGAAGCATGGGCGGAAGGAGAATAAACATTAGCCGTTAGATTAAACAATCGAACGGCAGAGATATATTTTGAAAGAGGAATTGGGAGAAGCGGGCGGAGACAATCGTCAGCCGTTAGATCTGCCCGTGGCAGATCCAATGGTTATCGCGCGGCAGAGAAGCGCAAACGTTAACGAGCGGGGAAAGGCGGTTTTGCGGGCAGGCGGTTTTCCCCGCACCGCTTATCGAAGGCGGGCGGTTTCCGTATAACAGCGTGTGATCAAATACAAATACGCCACGTGGCGGACAAAACCACCGCCCCCGCAGGTTAACGCGCGCGCAAGTCGCGCGATCGGGGGAAGCGTCCACCGTTAGATTTGCGACGGACGGCCAGATTGAGAGTAATATGCACGATGTTTAACGTGCGGGGAAAAGACGAAGACCGTTAGATTAAAGCGCGGCAATCAACGGCTAAGGTCACGGCGGAAGGTTATATGGGCATGGGTCCATAGGTTAAACGCCTGGGAACTAAAGAAAAGGGTTATGCAGAGTTTAAAAAGATAAAACAGAGGCAGTATGATCTTGGCGCCCGGGAGTTAAAGCAAACAGGTTTATGCGAGGTTTTAGAATAAATAGAGATAGCGGGGGGGTTAGGAAATATGAGCGGGGTGAAAGGGAATACAGGTTTATGAAGGATTTTGGAGGAAACTAAGAACAGCGGAAGTGATGAGAATATGAGAAAATGAAGGAGGGGGAAGGACAAGACTGCAGCAAGTTTTCTTTTAGCATAATACAACATGGCAAAGCTGTCCTTGACCCTCAACTGTTCAAAATTGTAGCAGAGGTAACAGAGATCAAGTGACAAGAGCTGGATTAGAACTAGAACTAGGCCCTTGAGGGTGAGATCTAGCCTCTACAATTTTTACAGGGCCAGACATTGAAGAAATTGAACAATATTGCAAATATGAAGCAAAATAAAAATAAAAAAAATTGAGCAGGGGTTTCAGCATTCTCGAACCTCCTAGGCCTAGCATCTCCCTTCCCCTTAGCCATCCTCCCTCCTTCGCTTGACCAATAGCCTTTTCGGGCCCTTGGATCCCTAGCATCGCCCTTCTGGGTTGTTGTCAGCCTTTCCTAGGCTAGGTCGCAGGCCTCGGCCTTCCTTCCTTTCCTTGGTCACAAGCCTTGCGGGCCTCCCCAAGCCTTCAGACCTCCTCCGCTCCCTTTCCGCCCTCCTTCCCTTGCCTCCTTATCCCTTCGCTCCCCTTCCTTCCTCTTCTGCGGCCCTCCTTGACCCCTCCTTTGCCCTCAATGCCCTCTTCTCCCAAGGCTGCAACCTCTTTAGGCTTGTGGCAGCCTCTCTTGAGGCCTCCCCTAGAGTGTCGCAGGACTTAGGGCCTCAAAACCCTAGGTTGTGGCCCATATAGGGCCTTTAGGCCTTTCTTAACCCCAACAACAGCCTTCTTAAGCTTGTCGTGAGGCCTATTAGGCCTCTTGACCCTAGCCGCAAGCCTATTTTGGCCTTTTCCCCTTCCTTTTGGCCTCTTCCTAGCCTTAATTTGCCCTTTTTTCCATCTCTATGGGTAAGTTTGATTTTGGGACTGAATACTTGGTGTGTTTTGCAGAGAAATTGCCTCTAAGTTCGTATTTTCAGGTGCCAAGTGCTTTGGAAAAAAAACTGGCATTTTGGGCAAGTGATCTTCAAGGCCTTGGGCTTAGGGTTTGCTCTCTAAACCCTCATTGTTTCATTGTTTTATTATAGTTGTCATAAACTTTTCATAACGGTGACATAACACTCATTAAAGTGCCCTAAAATTAACTCAAAATTTGCCTAACATATTGAGGAATTAATTGCATGATTTGGGCATTTGTCATCAAGCTCTTTATATGTTTATTTGCTGATTGTCATAAGTGAAATCAGATCTGATATATTCTGAAGCAACATCATAAAAAGTACTTGATAATTCATATTTTCACTTGGCAAGTTGTTAGGCACCTCATTGCTCATTTTTGGTTTATATATGCTTGTCATTTCCTAGATCTAAAGTGATTTACTTACTGCTGTCCTAAAGGCTAATTAGTGCTCATCTCATTAATGTTGCTAAGTGCTATTGTGAAGAAGATTGTCTTAGCATTGGTTGTTTGAAGGCTAACGTTTGTTTGTTTACTTGTAAGCTCACCCATAGTCTCTTTGAATCGTTAATTTGCACTAAGTGATCACTCACACATCATAACTCTAATCTTGTTGAATTGTCTAAGTTACTTTGAGCATTGAAGTTTCATTAATCTAATTGGCTTAAACATCTAATTGGACATTGCTAAAGAATCATTGATAATTGCTAAACACATTATTATTGTCTATCTTAAGCAATTGGCATCTTAAGTTTTACTCTAATTGAGCATATTTCAATATTGGCATTGTCTAAAGAGCATAATCTTGGCATTATTGTTGGCATAAGACTGTTGATAATCATCATTAGAATACCTTGAGTAATTAGCATCTTGTGGATTTGAAATTGGCACTAAACAAATTGCCATTTTCTTGGTCATAAGATTGTTTCATAATTTATCATTAAGTACTCTTGTCATTGAAGGCTAATCATAACTTTAAGTACTTAAACATCAAGCCAACCTTAAACCACGAACTCACTCATAGCCTTTACATAAGCATTATAGGCCTAGCTGCACTAATAATTTACCTCCAAGCATAAGCTTGGTTGATAGATTTCTAGGGCCACCCTTTCTCACCTAGCTTGAGGGATTCAACACTTTTTTTGTGGTTAACACAGCAACCTTGTAGTCGTCAGAGCCACAGTCTCTGCGGCGTCGGAGGCACTGGGTGGTTGGAACACAGGGGGAAATATCGTTAATCAAGCCTCTGCTTGCTTCCCATTGGCTTCCATTCCACAACCTACTCTAAAGACTAGTCTCAAAACAGTTGAGAGGGAGGTTCCATCTAGGCTAGGCATATAACTTAAAAGCAACCAAGATCTGTGCATTACACTTAGATCTTAGGACTTCCATCGCATGTAGGTTAGTGAAGCATCTAAGCAGCAATTGTCCATCCGGTTACTTGGTCTTAATTTAATAATAGGCAAGAGTTTTGACTCCATAAGGCACTGGTCTCATATTTAAATCTAATATAATCTTTAAGATTTTGCTAAATTTAACCAAGTAGCTAGGCCACTCAACTGTCTCCCGGACTTGTTTGTCCTTGGCCTTCACATTTCCATGGGGACTACCCCCCATAGCCTATTGTTGGGAGACAACTAAAACGGAGTGGGCAGGGATCAGAGTGACAACCCCCTACCTAAGCCATTGTCATGGTGCCTGTACAATCTGAGCGACAACAGGTGGGAATATGAGTAATGGTATAGTTTTTTTCCTAGTTAGTTATGTTTGTCCCGTTTTTATGAAAAAGCTCTACATTTTGGCTCATATTCCACTAACTGGCAAGTCCTTTTCAAGGAGTGCAAAAGCTGAATAATGTATTAAAGATACTCACTTGTTGCTTTGAGATTGAGCTGGCTTTCATTGATGCCCAATTTTGATTTTGTATTTTCTATATCACTTTCGTTTGTATAATATTTCCATTGTACCCATTAGAAAATAAAAAGAAATAGTGTTTTTTCTTAAAAGACTTAACTTCTTCATGTTAAACCGTATACAATACAATGTTTGAAAACAATTATTCTGACAGAAGGAAGAAACAAGGAGAAAAAAATTCTGCTGTTTAACAAAGATGGATAAAAATAAAGCCTTAACTAATGTATTTGTACTGATTTTCATGAAACATGTTTATAAAAAAAATCTAAAAAGTCTGCAATTATGTGTTGCAGTGCTTTCTGCTGATGCAACTCTAATAATTCAAACAATTCAATGAAAGAGAAAATATCAAATACACACTACACACAAGTTTTCAAAGTGGTATAACTATTTCTTTTTTTTTTTAGTAGAATTTCTTCAAAAAAACATACCCTGAGGGACAGCACCACAAAGAACAAACTTCCTTCGGTTTAAGTGCCAGGTCTGAGGTAGCTAATCCACCAAAATCATCCATCCGGGACTGCACCTGGCCTCATCTCTTTATAAGTTATACTATACAGGTGAGGCAGACCATAGCAAGATTAGAACCCTAATGGATCACTTTAACACTTCACTGACCTCGCCCATCGGCATAACTAATATGAATCTAAAAAACAAAAGTAAAAAACTCAAGCTGTCCAGCCATCCAACATCTGATCCAAAACGCCAACAATCACCTTGCCCTTGGCAGAAGAAAAACCATTTCCCTTCCCCAGAGACTCAAAAATATCTTGCAATTTATAAGCCTCCCTCACTCTGGCCTCTCTAAGGAAGCTCCTAACCAAAATTATTTGGGTTCGAGGCTCCGGAAGAAATGACCTATCCAGCATACTGCGAAGAACTCTAATTGCCAGAGACAATCTCTTCACTTTACAACATCCTTCCACGACAGTGGCAAATACATGTCCATCAGGAAGACAAAGTAGATCATCAGACTTCATCATCTCATTCAAAACCTCCATTGCTTCCATCACCTTACATTGCTTACAATACTCATCAATAAGCAAAATGTATACTGATGTTAATATGTCCCCCTTATTGGAGTATTTTTCATGTTTTAATCTATTAATGAACTTCCTGGCATGTACCATTTTTTTTTCTTTGCACAGGGAATCGATAAGGACATTCAGATTTAGGGATTTTAACAAACAACCCACGGATAGAGAGGCGTCCATGAGATCAAGAGCTACCTGCAGATTACCATTCTCGCAAAGACTAGAAAGAAGCTCGTTCACCCTTTGAATTTCTGCATCGCTAAGTAGCTTTTGTCCTGAGACTTCAGAAACGCCATCACCAGACCTGTTAAGTTTTTTGTTATTCGGAAGAGTAGGGCAGCCTGAATTTGGAGTTTTGTTGGTATGAAGAAGGGAGACGGGGCGACGGAGAAGGTTTTCTGCGAAAACACCCTGCATCCTCGTGTTACGTATGGTGGGAAACACATATTTATTGTAAGTGGTTCCATGGTATTTGAAGAGAAGAAATCTTAACAGAAAGGGAGTTTTCATGTCTGATACTCCATTTGTAAAGCCTCTACAAACTTTCCAAGCTAACGTACGCTTAAGGTCTGCTAGTCTTCACCAGGGATCATGTCAAGTAACCAATTAAGTATGCATGAATTTATACCATGATAATATTGTTAATATGGAATCATCTAAGACAGCCAGGGGATGATTATCACTGAGAGCACGGTGATGGCAGGGCTCTCGATACTGGGATGACCACGGTAGGACGGAGCTCGGTATGCAAACATTTAAGATATCATTTTCTCTAATCTACCATCGTTTCCTCAATAGTAGTAAGCTGCTTAACATCAATGACAATTAAAGCTACAAAAGAATTACAAAGTATTCTAAAAGTTTAAAAAACAATAAGGTATGCTTATTAAAATTATTTTTAATATTATTAATGGATACTGTTTGAGTAGGCTTAATGGTTAAGAGCGTGTGTTTCCTCCTAAGAAGTCATAGGTTCAAAACTAGGGTTATAATATGTATGCTTTCATAGACTTAGCAGTCGTCAAATCACTGCGCGGAGGTGGGTCCCTTGTCCCACAAACAAGGGGGTCTCATACACCAATGTGGTGTGAGGAGGTGGGTCCATTGTCCCACAAACAAAGGGGTCTCATACACCAATGTGGTGTGCACAAACAAGGGGGTCTCATACACAAATGTGGCAAATACCAATGTGTCGAAACGATGAAGCAGGCGAAGGATGCGGCGGCGGAGCTCGCCATCGCCGCCAAGGATTATACTACTGAAAAGACCCGGGTTGCTAAAGATTACACGATTTCGGGACTGCAACAAGGGAACGACGTTGTTGTGGACCGTGGGCATGGGGTTCTGAGTTACACTGCAGAGAAGAGCAAGGAGGCCAATGATACCGTGGCTGAATAGGTCCAAAAGGGCACCTCTGTTGTCGTTGAGTACACCAGGCAAAAGAGTAGGGATGCCTATGATGTTGCTACAGAGAAATGGCTGCAAGGGAAAGAAGTTGCTGGCAATACTAAAAATGTTACAAATAACAATGAAATCTCAGGTTTTGTAGAAACAAATCATTTGGGTCAAGTTAAAATTGTTTCAACAAACAAAACAGGAAAGTGGATTTGGGTATATGCAAAGCAATATCAGGGCATTTTAAGGCATAAGCTTGCTCACCTTAAATGGGAACAAATGAGAAGAAAACCGGTCCAGAGAAAGAAAATAAATAAGAGAAACAAAAATAAAGAAGAATTAATCATTTACAGTGCCACATCTACACCTCTTACTTGGTCATCAGATCTATATGTCCAAGAACTAATAAAGGCCGGGACAACCCTGGAGATTTTGGAAGCCAAAGAACAGGGAAGGGACCGCAAAATTTCAAAGATCACAGTTGCAAACCGATGTTTAATGGAAGGTAATAGAATTTTAAAAGAACATGTAACAATGTTACAAGAGACTCTAGAGACAAGAAAACAAGAATGGCAAAGCATGAAGACAGCGTGGCAAAGCATGAAAGAATTAATAACAACAAACAGGGATGTGATAATTTCTAAACAAACTTAGCTAGATACACAAGTATCTCAGCAAACAAACATTTCCAAAGAGAATACAAAAAGGAACATTGGGAAAGATAGCCCAAAAGAAATCAAAGCTAGAGTTGAAGACACTAATGGTTACATAAGGACATAGGAAGAAGAAGATGCAAGTGCTCGTAGAGCACAGGAAAGAGAACACAAAGAAAGGCAGGACAAGGAAACAAACGTTATTATCAAGGGAATAAGAGATTATGGGAAGAATGAATGTACTTTCAATTTGAAAAGAGACTTTCTGAAAGAGAAACTACATTGGAAAGGGCAAATTTGCCAAGCAAGGAGGGTTGGGAGGATATGTGAAGAGAGGCCTCGACCCATAAAAGTCACCATGGCAAGCGTACAAGACAAACATCAACTTTTGGGCAAAAAGAAACTCTTGAAAGGCTCACACTTCTTCCTCGATGAAGATTTAACCAAAAAATAACAAGAGGAGAGAAGGGATGAAGTGGAGAAAATTAAAACAGCAAGAAATGAAGGGAAAAGGGCATGGTTGTACAATGGTAAAGTCGTTATTGCAGTGTTTGGGCCTCCGAGCAAAATAGGGTAGCAAGCTGGCAGTAAAGAAAAAACAAAGAATTCGATAATAGGGACGAAAACAACAAGAGTAGCATGGATGAAAAGGGGTGAAGGCTCAAAGTTGAGTCTTATGTGCCAAACTGTGTAGCAGTCAAATCCTACCCAAGTCTACCTAAGTTTACTTTGCTGGAATTGTAGAGGTTACCCTTGGAGGAGGGGACTTGGGTTAGGGTCTATTGTGGAAGATAGAGACATAATTTGTCTCACAGAAACTCATGAGCATGATGGTTGCAAAACTCTTGTGTTTGACGGTTATTTGAAGTTGGCAGTTTGGAACAAGGTAGCAGAAAATGGCAAAGGGTATGGGGGAATACTAGTTTTAATGAAAGAAAAAGAAGGTCGTCACATTCAGTTAATTAAAGAATATGAAAATAAACAATATTTATGGTTGAAAATATCAGAGAATGAGAATCACATAATAATTGCAGCATGATATTTTGCCCTTCAAGTCTCAAAAACTTACAAAAATAAGGGGCTTGACAGCAAGGATCTGTATGTAGCTTTAAAACAAGATATTGTCGTGTACTCTCAGTAGGGAGAAGTTCTTCTAGTGGGAGATTTCAATGCTAAAACAACAAAAAATCAAGCTAGCGTTCTTTGTTGCAAAGAGGATAACAATCCTATTTGGCTCACTGAAGAGGAGAATCCCCAATGGGTGAGGTGTTCAAAAGATGACAAAGTTAGCAATCATTTTGGAGAGGAGTTGCTTGCACTGTGTGGGGCTTTCAACTTAATTATTTGCAATGGTCTATATAGATGGAAAAGGTCTGGGAGCTTCACTTGCAACACATACAATGGGGCAAGTGTCATTGACTATGGGATATGTTCACAAAGCTTGATAGAAAAGATAGACAAAGTTAATATTGGAGAGCATATTTGGGACTTAAAATCAGACCATAACCCAATTTATATAAGGTTATCATGGTTAGAAGAAAGGCAGCATAGGAGGAAAACCCAATGCTCTCGACAATCACTATCAAGGGGAAAAATTCTTCTAACACAAGAAAATTGTACTATCTTCAAGACAATGTTAGAGAGATTAATTCAGAAGGAGAAAACTAGTTTCAAAAGCTTCAACAATCATGAGTTAACAAATATAATTCAAAGTGCACTTGAGAAGTGCAAAAGAGCAAAAAATAGGAAATCAGAATCAAATTGTTTTCTTGTAAATGCTTGGTTTGATGAGGAATGCAAAATGGCAAGGAGAACCTTGAAAAAGGCAGGAAAGGAGAAGATGAATGTAAAGTTATATAAGCAGATACTAAAAAGGAAAAAAGACGAGTTCATGTAAACAAGGAGAGAAGAGTTAATATATTTAACCAAGAATAATCCAAAGCTTTTCTGCCAGGAACTGCAACTAAGGAAGAAGTAAATTGAAAATAATATTACAGCGAATCAATGGTTTGAATATGTAAGGTGTTTAGTCAATTTAGTGTGTTCTAAATTGTTGCATTAATTATCAATCCGGGAGTCGTACACTGATGAAGTGTGGCACATTATATGTGCAAGACAGTGTCTTTCTTATCTTTTTGTCGTTTTCAATTTTTATTTTGTTTTGGGGGTTTTATCTTCGTTTATCTTCTAGTATGAATGGAAATCCTATTCCTGAGTTTTAAGAATACTCTAGAAGGCAAGTATGGATATAGATTTTAAGGCAATTATGTCCTCTATAATGATTTCCAGAACTTAACACTTCAGAGGGTCTTAGAACATAGTAGTGATGAAATTAATAATTGAACAAAAATGTGTTGCTATTCAAATTAAGCAAATAATGAACTACTGATCATGAAACTATTATCTCTGTTGCTGTCTAAATACAGAAAAATGAATTAAGCTATTGCACTCAAATAAATCAAAAATTGCAATCTAGTAAAAGTAAAATCAATTCACATCATCCATAGTCCAATACCTCGCCAGGTAGTCTAAACTATGGCTTTCAGAGATAATGTCAATGATATGAGCAAGTTGATGTCTAATTGCAGAAAAGTAAAACTAAAAGCAAATCACATCATTCATAATCCGATTTCTCGCCAGGTAGTCTAAGCTATGTCTTTTGGAGATAATCATCAATGATATGAGCAAGTTGATGTCTAATTGCAAAAAAGTAAAACTAAAATCAAATTACATCATTCATAATCTGATTCCTCGCCAGTTAGTCTAAGTTATGGCTTTCAGATATAATCATCAATGATATGAGCAATTTAATATCTAAGCTAACTAACAAAGCAAGTGAATAAGACTGAAATCAACAAAACAGAATTGGAATTTAAAAAAAAAACCAAGAAAAGCAAAGTCAGCAGAGAGGCTAATCCCATGTCACTAGTTATTGCGAAAATTATATGCAAATGCCCGGGCCTACTCTATCCTGAAACATATACACACTGATCAACGTTATACGCAATATACAAAGCTTGTAAAATCATAAACAGGAATGAAATGTTAATACTATAATAGATGAAATATATACACAGGTGGATAACTTTGAAACATGTGTAGTGAAAATAAGGAAACGATACATAAAATTGTACAGCAAAAAGGAAACGAAACCTCAGCGTGTAGGGGCCCTCTGCACGGCCTCGGTCAACAAGCTATCACTCCAAAATTATGCGCACAGTCATATAAAAATAACAGAGTCTTCTTTATAATTCAAAACAGAGGAATAATCCTCTTGTACCACAGTGGAACTAGTGTCACAGCACAGTAAAATTTAACAGCCAAATTACATTCACAAAAACTAAAACTATGCGTTTGGAAACGCGTTATTTATAACAAAAGCTTTCGTAACTATTTTCCTGTGAAACTACGTGAACAGAGGACACGTAAAAGACAATGTCCATGGATTTAGCATAATGGTTGCTGAGATTATTCAATCTAACAAAAGTGGTTGTTGGATTCGCATCGTGGGGCAGTCTACAGCTATTGACATGACCCCAAGGAGCTAGGAATGGCCACGAATCCTTCACGTGCTTGAAGATGGAGTCCTGTTGCTGTAGGATTCCTCTGTTTGACCACCGCTTGACCACCATTGACCACAGCTTTCCTTGATGAATCCGGCTGAACCAATAGGACCTGATCCATGTCCAGGTCATTCCTAATCTACCCACGTGTCTCGTTTTGCCTGATGACACCTGCAACCTGGAGTTTAACAAAAACAACTGCGGAAAGTTGAATCAGCTGCGGAAAGTGGCTGCATTCTGCAGCTAATGAGCAAAATCTAAGTCAAACAGAAAACACAAAAACATAGTTAGAAAACCACTTAAATGCTCTTTTAGAATCAATATGCAATGATTTCTGATAGCTTATGGAGTACTGGTGAGGGGAAAAGGTCTGGGAAAATGTGTAGGAGAGGTGTAATTTCAAAGCTCAACATACCCCCACTGTGAAGGTGTTGCATGTCCCCATGCAACCAAAACTTTGATCATCCTCCTTTCAGTTCATGTGTTCTGAGACCTCTGCCAATACATCCAGCCTTCTTTTCCTTTTTCTTAGGACCACTGTCATCCTTGGCTTCCTCATTAGACACTTGAATTTGAGGTTGATGAGAGCCCTGCTCAACCTCCTGTTCTTTTTCTTTAATTTTCTATTTTTCTTCTGCCATAGCCCAAGATGCAACATGGTGTTGTCATGAATAATCTTATCTAACCTGCCCTGTTCTTTCAATGTTTCATTTTCTCTTTTGATGTGTCTATTTAAGACCTCCAGCTCAAAAACTTCCTGTTTTAGTGATTGGATTTGAGCTTCTTGAGTTGTATTAGGCTGGGCAGATGAAGTGCCTTGGTCTGTGGCTGTTTTCTCCAAGGTCTCAATATAATCATACATTTCTTGCTGGACTGGATCTATCTCAGGTGTAGTCTTCCTTGGGATGTCCCCAAAATTTGGTTGAGAAGGACTGATTTCAAACTCTGGCCAAGAAGGACTATTTTCAAAATTTGGCTTAGGAATAGGAGTATGGTGTGGGCCACGGCCAGGAGGGATTGCTGAAGGTTGTTCCGGTGTTTCCCCTCCTAAATCAATAAAGTGGGGCCCTTTTGTTTGTACTTTCCTCAATTTTCCTTTAATTCTAGAACTCCTTCTTAAATTTTGTGAAATAGTGTCTTCTTTCTCCACACTCTGTTTTTCTTTCCCTTTTCTCTTTGTTGTAGCTGACTGTTCTTGAAGGTAAACTAGTCTTTTAGACAATATTTGGTGGTCCTCTTCTGAGGAAGGTTCTGGGGTTTGATAGACAGCCTCAATACTTCTTTTCCCTTTTGATTTTCTTGGCTTCTTACCCTCAGTTCTTTCCTTCCTACTTTCAGATATATTTTCTTCCCTACTAGTTTCTTTAACTATGTTAGTAGGAGTATCTTGAATTGTATCACTTGTTTTCTTTCTTCTGTTTCTCCTTGATGAGCTGCTTTCAGGGGTTTCTTGTGGATTTTGAAAGAAATTTCTAACTAAAAACTGCTCCCAGATGTCCTTCTTTTCCTTTAATTGTTTTTCTATCAAAATTTTCACAAGGCCGTGATGATACAAGTGGGGTTGTACGTCCCCCGGATTCTTTTGGACGGTGATGGACATTTTCCTTCAGGCTATTTAACAAGAAGTAGGGCAAATTAATAGTTTGGTTTTCTAGAAAATTCATCAACAACCGGGTGTGGTACATGTACATTGACCCGAATCGTCCCTCACAGGTAATGAATTTATGGATTATCAATAATAGACTAGCCCACTTTTCTTCTAAAGCAGAGACATGGATTCCATGGTTAAAGATGGTTACATCCATACCTGGATTTCGTAGGATAATCCTCCATGCTCTCTTGCCAAAGCTTTTATTTTTGAACCACCATTCTCCCCCCTGTGGAAGTTCGGTTGCAGCTGCTATGGATGCCTCTGTGATTGAGAATTTAAGGTCTCCAACCTCCTCTTCCATGCCATGAAAAGATCTCGCAAAATCTTCGTAACTTCCTTGTTGTAGCCTCTGAATTTCTGAATAAATTGTAGCCACCGGGCCTTCATTAGCATGCTTTTCAATTGCGGATACCCTTCCATAAATTTGGGCCCTTTCGGTTATGTTCTCAATAGAGGACCCATTCCTTCCCCTGCTTTAAAATACGTTTGCGTGAAGGATAGAGTGACGAAGGTGAGACGGTTGTGCTTGCAGGGAATGTAGAAGGACTATGGAGAAAAACCAGTAGTTGTAAACGGATGGACAGAGAATAGGTAGCGAGAATGAGTTCACAGAATGAAGGCTAGAATGGGTTCACAAAACGAGGGGCTTATGTGAGCAGACCAACAATACAAATACAACTTCGATGGGGCAGTATGGAAATAGTGTGAACCCGGAAAAGTTTTGAACTAGACGGCTGCGGAATAGATGTTAGCATGCTCACAACATGGCTGCAGAATTTGTGCGGTGGAAAAGAGCCATGACCAAATCAATCACGTCCTCATAATTACCCGGCTTAACAGATGGAATGTCAAAGTATGATTGAACACGAGTTAAGATCGGAGATGGATCATGAAGCCGTTAGAAATTAATGCAAGGTTTGTGGTGGAATTATGGAAAGGTTATGGAGTGGTTATGGAATCTATCAAGGCGAATCATTACATATAATGGAGCTGGTGGTTTCATAACTATGTAAAATGTGTTTTAAAACGCTATTTGAAACGAACTTTGCTCATACCTTGTAACTTACCACCTCCGTCCACTGACCTTTGATTGGTTGCTTATTGTATGCTCCCAAGTGCTTTATATCTTCGGAATATCTTCCTTTTGCCATACCTGCATTTGATTTTCATGATAATTTAACTAACATTTGACTCTCAGTGTTGAAAAACATAGTGATGGCTGTGGAATTAGCTTTTGGCTGCGGAAACTGGGTTCAGCTGCGGAAACTGACACAGTGATCGTATGACTGAATGGAGATGGATAAATAATGGCTGAGTGAATGAAAACGGTCATGAAAGGAATTTTCTTGGCGGAATGAGATGATGAAATGAAGTGAAGTGAAATGAAGTGAAGTGAGATGTTATGAAACTATGAGTACAATGAGAGAAGGTTTTTTTTTTTTTTTGGAAAATATAGGGCATCAGGAGTTGCTGATTTTCGCCCTGTATTTTCTGTATAAGACTGCCAATCAGTTATTGGTTTTCAGGCTTATACACATTTTTTTTTTAAACAAAAAAGAACAAAGGCTAGGCTGGTTGAGAAGAAGGATTCTTCTTCACCAACCTTATTGCAGAACTATCTTGAAAGATTTTGACAAATTCCTCTTTTGAGAGTGGCTTATGATAGATTTTTAATCTGTGGCCATTAACAATAAGAGGACTTTGATGTTCATCAATGGTTTTGATTCTTACCGCTCCATTGCTAAAGATTTTTTCAACCTGATATGGCCCAAGCCAATGAGTCCGAAATTTTCCTTTAAAATCTTTAAACTTGGAATCAAATAGCAATGCCCAATCTCCTTCTTGAAACTTTTTCTCCTTGATGTATTTGTCATGCCACTTAGCTCTTTGATATTGAACTAGATTAGTTCTTAGGATTGCCTCTTGTCTAATCTCATCTAGCTCATTCAGCTACTCCATTCTATGCTTTTGGGCTTCTAATAGATCCATTCCCAACTGAACTGCCATCTTGAAAGTTTTGACTTGGAACTTAATGGGGAGCAAGACTTCTTTCCCATAAACAAGTTCATAGGGAGAATATCCTGTTGTATTTCTCCATGTAGTTCTGTAGGCCCACAAGGCTTCAGGAAGCCTTTCTGCCCAATCTCTTCTGTGTAGATGAACAGTCTTGGTGATGATGCATTCAATAACTTTGTTTGTAGACTCCACTTGACCATTTGCTTGCGGATGGTAAGGAGTAGATTTTTTATGCTTGACTTTGTATTCTTCCATCAGCTTCTCCACCAGGTTGGATGTGAATTGACTTCCCTGATCTGTCACAATTTCTCTTGGAACACCAAAGCGAGTAAAAATATCCTCATAAAGAAAACTAACAACTGAATTCTCAGTAGTAGAAAATAATGCTTTGGCTTCTACCCATTTAGTGACATAATCAGTACATACCAATATATACTTTCTTTGTTTAGATGGTGGGTTAATAGGTCGAATGAAATCTAAAGCCCATTTTACAAAGGGTTCGATGAGTACCTGTGGCTGCAATGGCATTTCATTTAAAAGGGTAGGTTTCCCTACTCTTTGGTAGCTGTCACACCTTTTGACATATTGTTTTGCATCTTTGAAGAGGGATGGCCAATAATATCCTAAAGAGAGGATCTTATAGGTTGTCCTTTTGTCAGCAAAGTGTCTGCCGCATGGTTCATCATGACATGCTTTGAGGATATCAGGCATTTCATCTGCCCTAACACATCTTCTGATCACAAGATCTGGCCCTGTTTCAAACAATTCGTTAGAAATCCATGAATATTTTGAACTCTCCTGAATAATCTTTCTTCTTTCACCAGGAAATAAATGTGGAGGTAGTTTCCCTGTAACCAAATAGTTAGCTATATCTGCATACCAAGGGGTCTTAGTAGTTACTGCAAATAAATATTCATCAGGAAACTTATCCTCTACAAGAGAATCTTCTTTAGTATTTTGAATCCTAGACAAGAAATCAGCTACTATATTTTGTTTCCCTAGTCTATCCAACACAGTAATATTGAATTCCTGTAAAAGTAGGAGCCACCTTGTAACTCTACCATTAGTAATAGGTTTGTTCATTAGATATCTAATTGCAGAATGATCAGTATGAATAAAAGTTTCATAGTCTGTTATATAATCTCTGAACTTATTGATTGCATGAACACCAACTAATAACTCTTTTTCATTCAAAGTATAGTTCAACTCAGTGGGAGTTAAATTTTTACTGGTATAGTAAATGGCACAAGGAACTAAATCTTTTTGACCCAACACAGGTCCTAAAGCTGTATCTGAAGCATCTGTAGAAATATGGAAAGGAAGTTTCCAATTTGGTCCTCTCAAGATAAGCACTTCAGATATTCTTGTCTTCAAAGTTTCAAATGTTGATTGACAATCAGGATCCCATTTGAATTCACAGTCTTTTGTAAGCAGTTTGAAGAGTGGAGATGCTATTTTAGTGAATTTTTCTATAAATCTTCTATAATATCCAGTAAATCCCAGAAAACTTCTAACATCTTTTTGACAATTTGGAATAGGCAATTTGGAGATGACTTCAACTTTTGATCTATCAACTTTAATCCCATCCCCTGAAATATGATGTCCTAAAACAATACCTTCAGTAAACATCATAAAGCATTTTTCATGGCTTAATGAAAGGTTTGTCTCTTTACATCTTATAAGGAATTTTTCCAAATTTTCTAATGCCTCTTCAAACGAATCACCATAAATTGTAAAATCATCCATATAAACCTCTACACAATTATGGATTAGATCAGAAAAAAATTCCTAGCACTGCTCTTTGGAATGTTGCGGGTGCATTACATAATCCAAAAGGAAGCACTCGATAAGCAAAAGTTCCCCATGGACAGGTAAATGTGGTCTTATCCTGATCCTCAGGTGCTACCTGAATTTGATTATAACCACTAAAACCATCCAGAAATGAAAATTACTTTTTGCCTGCTAATGTATCTAATATTTGATCGATAAAGGGCAAGGGAAAGTGATCCTTCAAAGTTGCTTTGTTCAATTCCCTGTAATCAATGCATACCCTCCATTTACCATTCTTTTTGGGTACTATAACCAAAGGAGAAACCCATCGGCTATTTGAAATTGGATAAATGAAGTTTACATTGAGTAGTTTTTGGAGCTCTTCTTTCACTATCTCCCTAAGATTTGGATTCATCCTTCTCTGAGGTTGTCTGATTGGTCTACTGTTTTTCTCGATATAGATATGATGGATGCAAGTCTTAGGGTCAGTACCTTTCATATCAGTATACTCCCATGCAAATTCAGTAAAATGTTTTTGCAAGATTTTGGTTAGCTCTACCTATTGTGATTTTTCCAAATTTTTGTTGATATTCAATGTTTTACCTGGAAGAATTTCAATGGTAGAACTACCGAACTCTTCCATAGAATAAAGATACATTTGTCTTGATGATAAATACTCAATATCAGAATCTAACTGAAATTGTGTGTGGTCATATTCTAAAGGCGTTTCAAAATTTTCTAATGTGTTCAGAATTTGACTATCTTCACTAATTTTAGAAATGGTAAAGACAGGTTGTATACTGTCCTCATCATCGACCCATTCATTGTCTCCTACTTCTGTAACTGCTTTTGCTGGGGGATACAAATTGAATTTCTTTGTCGAACTACCATTAGAAATGTACATATCTCCAGATCTACAACTAATGAAAGCATCAGTTGTGGATAGCCAAGGTCTTCCTAAGATGAGTGGGTGCCCTCCTAAATTACTCTTGGGAGTCAAAATCATGAAATCTACTGGATATTCCCAAGAATCTAAGGAGACTGAAATATCTTCTAATACACCATCTGGTTTGATTATTGATCTATCTGCAAGTTGCAGTAAGGTGGGTGTAAAAAGAAGATTAGGAAGTTTAAGTTGTTCCATAGTCTGTCTACTCATAATGTTGATAGCAGCCCCTAAGTCAATCAAAGTATTTGGAATTTCTATCCCATTTATATGTGTCTTGACAATTGGACTACCTGGATCTACATATTTCAGCATGGTAATTTTTCCCATCATGATATCTGCAATTTTTCCTACCACGTGGATTCTTCTTGTATCTCTTGGTTTCCTTCCTGGTCTTTTGAGACTCAACTCCTTTATTGTTTTTGCTAGAATAGGAATCTCTCTAATGGCTTGTAGCAAGGGAATCTTGATACAGACATTCTTTAATTCATCTAGAAAATCATAGTCAGGCAATAAGATTTGTTTTTCCACCCCTTTGTCAATTTGTAATCTTTCAAGGAAAGGAGGTGTGGATGAAGATGTAGGTTGCTCAACTATAGGAGTTGTGGGGTTTGACTCTTTTTCTTTTTCTTTTTGAATGTTTGGGTTTTGAAGAGATGCTTCCTCATAACCTCTATTGGTTTTAAGAGAACCCTCCTCAGAGGTATCTTGCTTTTGAACATCTATAGAAGGTTTTTCTAAAACTCTACCAGACCTGAGTTGTACATCATTGAGAGAAACAATCATATAGGTAGGAAATTGTTGTCCTTCTACCATGTAAGCATTCTGAGGATTTTTGTTATTGGGATTTGGCAATGGCTGGGCTGGTAGTTGATTTGTCTTTTGTTGAAATGGAAGCAAGAGTTGAGAATTTGGATTTTGTTGAGAAGGTTGTTGTTGCGGAAATGGTAATGAAAGTTGTGGGTTTTGAGTTGGAATTTGTGGATTTTGTTGATTTTGAAAAGATGGAGGATATTGATAAAATTGAGCAAATCTCCCATAAGGATTTTGCATCCCTTGTGCCCATGATTGGTATGGATTTTGAGATTGGGGCCAAGGTTGTTGCCAAGAATTCCAATTTGGTGGGAGCTGAAAGTTCATAGGATTGTTAAGTCCTTGATTTTGTGGCCCCTGCCATGGTCTTCTTGAAACAAAACAAAGGGACTCTACTGAATTTGGATCTTCCTGAAAGACAGCTTTGAGCCTAGGAATTAAAGGACAATCCTTGATCTCATGGCTTTCTGAGCAAATTACACATGTCTCTACAACTTTTGCATCCAAGGGACATTCCCTTAAAGCATGTTTCTTTCTACATTTTGGACAAAAGATGGCTAAGGCTTCGGATTCTGCTTTTTGTTTGTTTTGTATTTTAAGGGTGTCTAGTTGTTCACTAAAGCTCCCTAGAATATCAGTTTTGAACTCGTCAAGCATATTGCCAATCTCTACCCTACTGACTGATCCAGTTGCAGATTTGTTTGCTCTAAGAAGAGAAGGATCTCTAGGCCCTTTTCTAGTTTTAGATTTTCCCCTTGAGAGATGGACACATAGTTCTGCTATGTCATGGAGTGGAAGTTGAGAAATATCTCCCTTCCCCATCATGTTTAAAATATCGATCCTTTCATCTCTAATGGCTTTCAATAGAAGGGCTTTCAAGGTTTCCTCGTCTAAATTACTCATTTTTGCTCTCTTTAAGTTGTATTGAAATCTTTCAAGTAAATCCTCCAAGCTTTCATCTTCTTTTTGCATCATCTTGAATACCTCATCCTTATGATTGGTGGGCATACAATAATCCAAGTATCTATCCAAAAATGTTTGTTTCATATCATTCCAAGTCCTAATAGATTGAGTGACTAATCCCATGAACCATTTCAAAGCAGCTCCTTTCAATGTTGAAGGAAACAGTTTGAGTTTTTGAGAGTCTTCCATATAGTCATAAGTTTGGCACAAGACTTCAAACTCAAATAGAAATGTTTCAGGATCCTCACTTCGCAACCCATAAAAGTTTGGGAGGACAGATGGTGAAATGTTTTTCATTGTCGTATGGGTTTATTCATTGGCTATAGGGAATCCAAATGAGTTGTCTCCATCCCTATTTCCCCCATTGTTACCTCTACCTCCTCCATTGTTTCCTCCTCCTCTAACTCTACCTCTACCCCCTCCTCCAAATCCATTCACTACTTCCTCTGTCATGATAGTTTCCTCAAAGTTCTCAGAGTCCTCTAGTTCTTCTATTAATGGCGAACGAGGAAGAATTTATCCCTCCTCTTCTTCAGGTGATTCTACTTCTTTGATTACAATATGTTCCCCTGTAGAAGTGAAGAAAGGTTCTTCTCCTAGGTCAGATTTAATGGATAGTGTGGGAGAGTCTCCTAATTCAGCTGCTGCCCCTTGAATTCCAGGAATCCTAAGGCTGGGAGTGTGAGTCGGAGATGATGGAGATGTATCTTGTCTATGCCTTGAAGTAGCTGGAGTTGTGAAAATCGAACTTTTGGCCCTAGCTATAAACCTTCCCCTAGAATCTCTTGCTCTATGCATGTCATTTTTTATATTTTTTCAAGTCGGGTTAATAGTTCTCTTTCTGATCTTCTAGGTCACACTAGGTGCAAGAAGAGAGCATAATCAAGAAATTATTGAACTAACAACTCTCTTTTCTGATCCTCCAGATCACAATGGGTGAAAGAGGAGAGCATACGTCAAGAAGTTATCAATTTTTCCCTTCTTTCTTTTTTTTTTTTTAAGAGATTGGCTACCTAGTTACACTTCCCCGGCAACGGCGCCAAAATGTTTAGTCAATTTAGTGTGTTCTAAATTGCTACATTAATTATCAATCCGGGAGTCGTACACTGATGAAGTGTGGCGCACTATATGTGCAAGACAGCCTCTTTCTTATCTTTTTGTTGTTTTCAATTTTTATTTTGTTTTGGGGGTTTTTATCTTCGTTTATCTTCTAATATGAATGGAAATCATATTCCTGAGTTTTAAGAATAATCTAGAAGGCAAGTATGGATATAGATTTTAAGGCAATTATGTCCTCTATAATGATTTCCAGAACTTAACACTTCAGAGGGTCTTAGAACATACTAGTGATGAAATTAATACTTGAACAAAAATGTGCTGCTATTCAAATTAAGCAAATAATGAACTAATGATCATGAAACTATTATCTCTGTTGTTGTCTAAATACAGAAAAATGAATTAAGCTATTGCACTCAAATAAATAAAAAATTGCAATTTAGTAAAAGTAAAATCAATTCACATCATCCATAGTCCAATACCTCGTCAGGTAGTCTAAGCTATGGCTTTCGGAGATAATGTCAATGATATGAGCAAGTTGATGTCTAATTGCAAAAAAGTAAAACTAAAATCAAATCACATCATTCATAATCCGATTCCTTGCCAGGTAGCCTAAGCTATGGATTTCGGAGATAATCGTCAATGATATGAGCAAGCTGATGTCTAATTGCAGAAAAGTAAAACTAAAATCAAATTACAGCATTCATAATCCGATTCCTCGCCAGTTAGTCTAAGCTATGGCTTTCAGAGATAATTTTCAATGATATGAGCAATTTAATATCTAAGCTAACTAAGAAAGCAAGTGAATAAAGCTGAAATCAACAAAACAAAACTGGAATTAAAAAAAAAAAAACTAAGAAAAGAAAAGTCAACAGAGAGGCTAATCCCATGTCACTAGTTATTGCGAAAATTATATGCAAATGCCCAGGCCTACTCTATCCTAAAACATACACACACTGATCAGCGTTAACAACAATATACAAAGCTTGTAAAATCATAAACAGAAATGAAATGTTAATATTATAATAGATGAAATATATACACAGGTGGAAAACTATGAAACATGTGCAGTGAAAATAAGGAAACGATACATAAAAACTGTACAGCAAAAAGGAAACGAAACCTCAGCGTGCAGGGGCCCTCTGCACGGCCTCGGTCAACAGGCTATCACTCCAAAATTATGCGCACGCAGTCATATAAAAAAACAAAGTCTTCTTTATAATTCAAAACAGAGGAATAATCCTCTTGTACCACAGTGGAACTAGTGTCATGGCACAGTAAACTTTAACAACGAAATTACATTCACAAAAACTAAAACTATGCGTTTGGAAACGCATTATTTATAACAAAAGTTTCATAACTGTTTTCCTGTGAAACTACGTGAACAGAGGACACGTAAAAGACAACGTCCATGGATTTAGCATAATGGTTGCCGAGATAATTCAATCTAACAAAAGTGGTTGTTGGATTCGCATCGTGGGGTAGTCTACAGCTGTCGACATGACCCCAAGGAGCTAGGAACGGCCACGAATCCTTCATGTACTTGAAGACGGAGTCCTGTTGCTGTAGGATTCCTCTGTTTGACCACCGTTGACCACAACTTTCCTTGATGAATCTGACTGAACCAATAGGACCCGATCCATGTCTAGGTCATTCCTGATCTACCCACGTGTCCCGTTTTGCCTGATGACACCTGTAACCTGGAATTTAACAAAAACAGCTGCGGAAAGTGGCTGCATTCCGCAGCTAATGAGCAAAATCTAAGTCAAACAACAAACACAAAAACATAGTTAGAAAACCACTTAAATGCTCTTTTAGAATCAATATGCGATGATTTTTGATAGCTTATGGAGTACTGGTGAGGGGAAAAAGTCTAGGAAAATGTGTAGGAGAGGTGTAATTTCAAAGCTCAACATAAGGCACTCTATGAGAAAGAATATGAGGCTTATCCGCCCTTAGGATCAACACAACTTCAAAGCTCTTCACATTACAAGGGGTGGAGAATGGAATTAAGAAGTTGAATACAGGAAAGGCAAAGGACTTCATTGAACTTCAAGCAGAGTATCTAAAATGGGGAATGAACGCTCTTGCATCGCACATCATGGAAATATTCAACAAGGATTCCCAAGAGACTAGACAACTAGCCTAGCAATACCCCTTTTTAAAAGTGGAGACATTAATAATCCATCCAACTATATAACAATTATGATCAATCCTTTGTTTGCAAAGCTTTTCAGCAGCATGGTAGAAAACAAAATTAGTAAGTGGGTAGAAGTAAAAGAAAAAAGGGCAAGATGAAAATTGGGTTTTAAGCCGAAGCATTCTACAGTGGATCATGATATCACGTTGAGACACATTGTTGAAAAGGTTTGGGAGGACAAAGAAGAAGTGTTAAATGTTTTTTTGACTTCAAAAAAACATTTAACACAGTCCCTAGGGATAAGTTGTGGCGTAGAATGGAAGAACATGAAATTCCTGTGCATTATAGAGTCATTGTCGATAAACCTTATGAAGAAGTGACAGTCAAAATTAGAACCTCATCAAGTATTTCAAAAAGCTTTAGAAGTGAATTGGAGTCAAGCAAGGTTGCCCTCTATCCTCTGTTCTTTTTGGTTTATATATTGATATATTGGAAGAGTGGCTAAATATGCAAGGTGGAGATGTTGTTTGATTGGGGGAGTTTGTGATAAAACTTATTTTATATGTTGATGATATTGTATTGATTTATAAATCAGCCCATGGATTGCAAATAAACTTATATGCCCTTGAGCATTTTTGTAAAGCAGTGGGGATGCAAGTCAATACTAGCAAGACCAAAATAATGATTTTCTCTAATAAAAGGAAGTAGAGCCAGCATACTTTCTTCTTTGAAGACAACATTCTTGAAGAAGTAAATGAGTACAAGTACCTTGGGATTGATTTCAACAACAAACTCAATTGGGAGGACTACAGAAAAAATAGAATTTTAGGAGGGTGGAAAGCATTTTATGCACTTCAAAACAGATGTAGAGAGACAGAGTTATGGAATTGGAAAACGATTAAAGTGCTTTTTGGACTCCTAGTTTGTCTACTGATGCTATATAGGTGTGAATTGTGTGCTAGTAGCACCCCTGTCTCAAAATGGAAACAAATTGAGAAAATACAAAAACGCTTGATTATGAGCAAGTTCAAAATAAAAAGTTCAGTACCTTATGAGATAATGTTGAGTGAAACATGAGCAACTCCCATTAAACCAATTGCTATGGTGCGGCTCATAAGATATCTAAAAAGAATTGAGCAAATGAGAGTAGGTAGATGGCTGTTGTTATCTTCAATGAAGGCATGAGTGAAAGAGAGAAAACATGGATAAAACAAAACTACACATGGATGCAAAAATGGAATATCTACCTCAATGCATGTCCCACAAATAGCAAGGAGTTAAAGGATTTTGTTATGGAGAAGTTTCATAAAAAGGTATGGGGAAAAGAGTTGGGTAGAAAGAAGAAATATTACATTGAGGAATTCAACCCTATGTGTGATCTACAACAAAAAGAGTTCATTGGAGCTAGCATTTCATGGAGGGCAAAGGTTCTTATTGCTCAACTGAGGACCAACTCGCATCAACTTCGGTGTGAAACAGGAAAGTGGAAAAGGCCTAAAGAAGCTTGGGAAGAACGGGTGTGTACATTTTGCACGTCTGGGGTTGTGGAATCAAAAAAACATTTCATTTTGGAATGTGATGCACTCAAAGATATCACAGAAAGTTATGAGAAAATGTTAGCATGAGTTTCTTGGCATTGTCTTTTTAGCGAGGGATTGTTGGAAGGTTGGGGTAGCTCATCATCAATTTGAATCGGAAAAGGATTGAATTGCAAAAAGCCAAAAACAGGGAACTAATGGTCTCATAAACTATTTTTAGTCTCGTGTACCTTAAAATATCATTTATTTTATTTTACATACACCAATGTAGTGTGTGGCTTGATCGTGAAAAATTATATTCCAAAAGAAGTTTTTATTTCAATAAAGATAAATGTAATATATTAATTATGCAATATATTTTTAATATATAAACAATATTTTGTAATACATTTTTAATATAAACAATATTTTGTAATACATTTTTAATATCTAAACAATATTTAATATTAATATTAGATTCATTTTAATTATGGATCTATCAAGCATAGGTATAAATTATTTTTTTGGGTGAAAAGGAAGTTTTTATTTCAATAAAAATAATTGTAATGTATTAATTATGCAATATATTTTTGATATGTGAACCATATTTTGTAATATATTTTTAATAGGTAAACAATATTTAATATTAATACTAGAGTCATTTTAATTATGGATATATCAAGCTTCTAGAGAGATAGCTTTAAATTATGGAGTTGTCTTTAGTGCAACTTTTTGGACTTTCCGGTGCCGGAATCCAGTGAAAAATTTTGAGGTGAAATCTTGAATTGTGTTATTTAAAGTAGTTTTTTGACTATATATATGGATTCAATAACCTGGAAAATCCCTAAGGCACTTCGATTGCACAGGATTACCCAGCAAGCTTGTGATTTCAATAAATTCTTGCCGGATTTTAGAGAAATTTGACTGCAAAAACCCACCGTAAAAGCTTCCAAAAAGTCACACTAAAGACAACTCCATAAATTATTTTTGGGTGAAAATAGATTTGATCTCTCTCGATCGTTGGTAAATCCGGAGTTCAGATGGATCTATATTAGTATTGTATAAATTTCACATCTCTATATAAAAGTATTCTCATTTTTAATTTTATTGAAACCTTGATTTAATCTCTATGGAATATCCACTAAATATTTTTAGTAGTAGTGAGGGTAAAGGGTTTAGATATATCCAAAAGTATAACTTTTTTCTTTTATATTTAATTAAAAAATTGTTATAAAATTAAGTTAAAATAAAATATTTATAAAAGATTTTGATGGTGAAATGAGTTAATGTTTTTGGGCATGTGGTATTGATAATCTATGATATTGTAACAAAGCCTATTTACAAGTTAATATTATCCACATAAAGTAGTGGTGAATATCCATGGTTAATAATTTGTAATTATTAAGTTTTTATGTGCTTATTAATTAAATTTAAATATGGTTACAAAATCATTGTTAATTTCTGTGAAGGCAAGGCTCTAGCAATAAATTTTCTCACTGGCCATTATTAATTTAGCATTGACCAATGCAATTTATAATGTTTAACTTTGAAAAATAAATACTTATTTTTCAATATTAATAAAAAAAAAAAAAAACTATTTTTCAAACATTTGATTGGACTATAACTTGGAGGTCTTATTACATGTTATGATAATATAATATTATATGAATAACCATATCACATATTTTATGTCATAATTTATGAATATATTTCAATATTCATACATGATGTTTAGATATTTGTGTAGTGATTTTTTAATTCAAAAATAAAATCTTTGAATATAGTTCATACTCATGTAAATAACATATTTACCATAAGTTACTTCACACCATAATTTAAGCAAAACTTTGCATGAAAAATGGATAGAAATGAGATGTAAATAAATATACTTATCTCATTTCTCACCATCACTTATGTTTTCCTTAGCACTTATATAGGAATAAAACTGCAAATTTATAGACTCGCTACTGGTTACTACTCAACAACACTTGTTTTAATTTATATGGTAAAATTAATCTCGATTTATAGCTACTATTTTTATGTTATATATTTTAATGTGATATGTATATTATGGATTTATTTGATCTAAAAAATTGTATGTAATTTTATTAATAAAAACAAAATTATGATATAACAATGACGTATACTTATAGGCGAAATAGTTTTTTTACCGAATTTACCAAAATTCGATAATACAATTTCAAGATTTTTACGAAACAGTCTTTTTCATCGGAATTTATCAAAATCCGATAATACAATTTCAAGGTTTTTTGTTGTTTTTAATATATTTATGAATGCATAAATGGATTAGCACCCTTAAAACGGGGAACTCGAATTATGTAGATTAAACAATTTAAACTCAAGTTTTAAAAATATTTGTCAGAATTTGATTAAAATTAACCAGAAAAAAATGTCGTGAAAAATATTTGTCGAAATTTTATTATTTTGATTATTCTTAACTTTTATTATTAATTAATTCAACATTAAAATGTTTACACTCATTTAACAATATTATATCTCTTCCATAATGACTCATATTACGCTCTATATTACTCTTAACTTTTTATTTTTATTTTTAATTTAACCAACATATAAATCTTAAATGTTTAAAAGCATTTACTTTACTACAACATCACTATACTCAATCAACATTTATTTATTAAATATATTTTTCTCAACATTTAAAAAATATTTAAATGTTGACATACATATTTACTTACTTACTTTATGCTTACCATCTCCCCTATAATGAGATGTGGAGTGCCTAGACTTTAACATTATCAACTAGTCATTTATCTTTCTCTTTAATGATTAAAGTTGTAATGAGATGTGGAGTGCCTAGACTTAACATTATCAACTAGTCATTTATCTCTCTTTAATGATTAAAGTTAACACGCATGTGAAAAGGATTTATTCACGTGACAAACAACCTTGAAAATACACGACTCAAAGCAACTACGAAAAGGGATATCACAATAAGGTGATGCATGGAAGATCAGAACTAGCATTAGGATGAATCGTGGGATCTCCTAAAATGTATGTCGTTGCATCCCTGTTGAAAGCTTGTTATGGAAATACTAGTGTAGGTGTTATTATGTCTTTTCATAAAGAAGAGTCAATTATTTACTTTCTCACATTTTCATTTTTTTTTGTCAAATCTCTATGTCTTGGAATTGTTGAAAGCAAGGTTAAGGTTGGAATTTTTTGAAGTCAAAGAACCGGAAAGGGACCACAAAATTTCAGAGATTACACTTAAAAATTGATTTTTAATGGAAGGTAATAGGATTCTAAAAGAGTAAATAACAATGTTACAAGAGGCTTTAGAGATAGGAAAACATGAAGACAACACGACAAACCATGAAAGAATCAATGGCAACAAACAAGGAAGTGATAACTCTAAAGCAAATCAAGTGGATACACAAATAGCTCACCAGGTAGTCATTTCCGGAAAAGAAGAAGAAGAAGAAGACAAACATTCCAAAAGAAATCAAAACTAGAGCTCAGGACATTAATGGTTACATAAGGATGGAGGAAAAAGAAGATGTAAGTGTTGGTAGAGCACAAGAAAGAGAACACAGAGATAGAAAAGATAGGGAAACAAACTTTATTATAAGAGGAATAAGAGACTATGGAAAGAAGGAAAGCACTCTCAATTTGACAATAGACTTTTTGAAAGAGAAATTACATTGGAGAGGGCAAATTTGTCAAGCAAGAAGAGTGGGAAAAATATGTGAAGAGAGACCTTGATCCATAAAATTCAATATAGCAAGTATGCAAGACAAACACTATCTCTTAAGCAAGAAGAAACTCTTAAAAGGCTCACACTTCTTCTTAGATGAAGATCTAACTAGCAAACAATAAGAGGAGAGAAGAGAAGAAGTGGAGAAAATTAGAGCAGCAAGAAACGAAGGGAAAAGAGCATGGTTATACAATGGTAAAGCGATTATTGCAATGTTTGGGCCTCATAACAAACTAGGGCAATAATTGTAGAAATTCCCATTGTAGATCACTAGATAATGCAATATACTAAAACAAAATACTTGATCTACTTCTATAAACAAACTTGCGGAAGCTTAATCGATTTTGAGCAAGATCAAATAGAACACATATAACAGATGAAGAGAAATCATACACATGAAACATAGAAGAATAACTCGGGGAAAGCCTCAGCCTAAAACTCCAATCTCTGTATTATCATACAAGTGGAAATATGTTCAGATTACAAAAAGAATAAGCTCACAAGCTATTTTGCTCTCTCTGCAATCAAACAATGCTGCTCATAGACAGTCAAAGGCTTCTCCAAACCTTCTCCTCTGCCCTGCAAGCCTTCTATTTCCTTGTGCAGTTTTCCTTGGGGTCTAGTGCTGCCACTTGTGTGAATTGGCCTCTTCACACACTCACTAACCTTTGATCTAACTGCGCAATCCTGAAGGAGATAATTCCTTCTACATGGATGATTTTCCTATATAGGAAAAATCCTCCAACTGATAGTACATTGCCCCATCCTCTGATCTCAACTGGGTCTCTGACTAAACTGACATGCATGAGTTATTTATGAGAGAATATTCAGTTATCTGGAGAGCAACAGTTACATGCATGCAAGCATTAACTAACTGAACTCACAATTAATTCAACAAACTGTTAGAACTAATTTAACTGGAATTAACTCAGTTAACTGAGCTAACTAATTACAACTCATCCTTATCTCTTTAACTGATGGATAAATTCCTCAATTAATGGGATAATTGTTGCATGTCCCCACATAGACTTCATGTTTTATTTTCTACAACTAATTAACTCAAGATGAATTAATTAATTATTTTACAAACAACTGCTAAGATCAAATTTGAATTTTACTTCTCTATTTTAGTTCAGGGACTAACTAAAATATGAATCTAACCCGAAATGCTATTTATAGCAATGTTATTTTTAGCACTTCCATTTTCATTCATTCTTGCTATGTCCAACACTGGTACCCGAAATGCGATTTATAGTAGTTATAGTTTTAGCACTTCTATTTTTAACATTTCTTGTTGCTATTTTCAACACTCCTTGTCAACAAGAAAGGCATTCAACTCGAACCTGATCTTGAACCTTTGGAATGTTTTGCATGCAACACTTCTCCCAAGTGTTATTGCTCCAACAACTAAAACAAAAAATCTCCCAACTGACCTCCCTATTGGGCTAGGAACACCCTCTGATGCTGAAGCTCCCTCTGTCGCTGTCAAGTGCTCCCTCTGTGACCTTTGAGCTGTTGCAACACTCCATGCATCTCGCACCATTGCACACCTTTCTGTGCCATCCTGCACTAGTGCAACACTCCTGTGCCTCTCGCATTGTTGCAGCCTGCTAGCTCTGCACTGTCTTGGGATTCTTGCACTGTAGCTCTCTCTGAGGCTCCATCCGCATTTGCCTCTACCCACTCAGCCAATCTTGCTACTCCTTGTCGGGGCTCCCATAGCAAGGTCTAATAAAAAAGGTTGGGTACCTCAATGATCCTAAACCTTTTGAATGTTCTGCACGCAACGCTTCTCCCAAGTGTTATTGCTCCAGCAATTGAAACAAAAAAAATCTCCCAATTGACCTCCCTGTTGGGCTAGAAACACCCTCTGATGCTGAAGCTCCCTCTGTCGCTGACAAGTGCTCCCTCTGTGACCTCTAAGCTGCTGCAACACTCCATGCATCTCGCACCATTGCACACCTCTCTATGCCATCCTGCACTGGTGCAATACTCCTATGCCTCTCGCATTGTTGCAGCCTGCTAGCTCTACACTATCTTAGGATTCCTGCATTGTAGCTCTCTCTGAGGCTCCATTCGCATCTGCCTCTACCCACTCAGTCAGTCTTGCTACTCCTCGTCGGGGCTCCCGTAGCAAGGTCTAATAAAAAAGGTTCGGTACCTCAATGATCCTGCCCCTATTCCAACCTTCTTGGGACTATCACTCCACATCGCCCCACCTCCGACCTGGAGGTATGGATGCATGTGATCCCTCTGCCCACTTGGCTCGAAATTTCCCCCTACTAGAGGTCTTTGCATGAGTAGATGTCTCTACTCGATCTCCTCTCAGCTTCTCCAGTTATGGCTGCTCCACAACCTCCTGAAGTTGCTTCACTAATTGTGGCTCCTCCACAATTGTCTGAGACTTCTTCTAGCGTTGCATGTTGAGAGGTAATTTACTCTCCCTCTCAACCACCAAGTCTCCATCAGTTGCCTTGCTCCTCAAGGCTTTGCATGCATCTTGAACCTCAAGAGCATACAGGTTCTTGACTCATGAACCGATCTGCTTCACCTGTCCCGTGGTGATGTGTCTAAGGAAAACCTTTCCCTTACTGAAGACTACATCATAGACTTTGTCTTCCAGCATTGCGATTGACGCCAAATTTTTCTCAGTCTTGGTACATACTTGACATCGGTCAAGGTAATGCGAGCTCCATGCTCCCTCTGAAAAACAACCATGCCTACACTTAAGACACTATACTTTTCATCATTACCCATCGTTATGAGTATCTGGAGATCTTTCTCCTCCAACGTACTGAACAAACTCTTATGGCCGGTCATGTGGAAAGAAGCTCCACTATCAAGAAACCAACCACATCCCACCATGGATGAAACCATGCATGCAAAGAGGGTGAAATCCAACTCGAACTGTGAGGCCAATGCCTCACCTTCAGATCCTTCCTTGGATCCCATCTTGTATTTCTTCAGTGGACAATTTGTAACAAAATGGCCCACCTCATGACAATGAAAGCATCGCACTTTCGATTTGTCAAACTTCTTCCCACCATGGGAAGAACTTGATTTTGGATGAGAATCCTTCACCTTCCCTTTCTTCGCCTTACTCGCTAAGGTGCAATTTTCTTCATCCTCCTTAGATGAAGAACCATCTCTAGTGCTTCTTCTTATCTCCTCCCGCATCAGATCCGACCAAAGTCGTCCCCAATCTGGCAGTCTTTCTCTTCCATTAACCGAGTCTTGGTAGCTATTCTAGCTCTTAGGAAGACCGAGGAGTGCAAGACTCATCATGTCATCATCGGCTGTCGTGATCCCTACACTTCCAAGCTCATCCCTGGAGTGGTGAGCTTGTTCAGATATGTAGGGATTGTGTCGCCCTTTTCACACTTGATTTTCCGAAGCTTGTCTTTTAGTGCCAACTTCCTTTGATCGATGTTGTTCTGATATAGATCTTTCAATGTTTTCCATATTGAAAATGGTGTCTCCTTCCCATGGAGGCTCGAGACAATGTGGTCTCGAACTCCCTCCAGAAGGATTCTCCTTACTTTAGCCACACATTTCTTTCATTTCGCCAATTCTGTAGCATCAGCTGCTGTCGGCTTGGGGACTTCTTGATCAATGAATTCCTTTAGATCGTTATCCTCTAATACTACTTCCATGTGATCCTTCCAGGCTATGTAATTCGAGCTACCATCAAGGGCATACTCGAGTCTTAAACCGTTGAACGCCATTGGTGAAATTGAGATGTGATAAGAACTCGATTTCTATATTAAGGAACCTCAAACTTCACACTTCTCCCTTCTTGCATATGTTCTTCGTCTTTGATCACCTTTGCTCTGATACCATGTAGAAATTCCCACTGTAAATCACTAGATAATGCAATATACTAAAGCAAAATACTTGATTTACTTCTACAAACAAACTTGCGGAAGCTTAATCGATTTTGAGCAAAGATCAAATAGAACACATATAACAGATGAAGAGAAATCATACACATGAAACACAAAAGAATAACCCTGGGAAAGCCTCAGCCTAAAGCCCCAATCTCTGTATTATCATACAAGTAGAAATATGTTCAGATTACAAAAAGAATCAACTCACAAGTTATCCTGCTCTCTCTGCAATCAAACAATGCTGCTCATAGACAGTGAAAGGCTTCTCCAAACCACCTCCTCTGCCCTCCAAGCCTCCTATTTCCTTGCGCAGTTTTCCTTGGGGTCTAGTGCTACCACCTGTGTGATTTGGGCTCTTCACACACGCACTAACCTCTGATCTAACTGTGCAATCCTGAAGGAGATAATTCCTTCTGCATGGATGATTTTCCTATATAGGAAAAATCTTCCAACTGATAGTACACTGTCCCATCCTTTGATCTCAACTGGGTCTCTGACTGAACTGACATGCATAAGTTATTTATGAAAGAATATTCAGTTATCTGGAGAGCAACGGTTACATGCATGCAAGCATTAACTAACTGAACTCACAATCAATTAAACAAACTGTTAGAACTAATCTAATTGGACTTAACTCAGTTAATTGAGCTAACTAATTACAACTCAATATTACAACTCATCCTTATCTCTTTAACTGATGGATAAATTCCTCAATTAATGGGATAGCTGTTGCATGTCCCCACATAGACTTCATGTTTGATTTCCTACAACTAATTAACTCAAGATGAATTAATTAATTATTTTACAAACAACTGCTAAGATCAAATTCGAATTTTACTTCTCTATTTTAGTTCTCAGACTAACTAAAATAGTAATCTAACCCAAAATGCTATTTATAGCAATGCTATTTTTAGCACTTCCATTTTTCATTCCTTGTTGCTATGTCCAACAATGGTACCCGAACTACTATTTATAGCAGTGCTATTTTTAGCATTTCTTGTTGCTATTTTCAATAGTAATTTGGTAGTAAAGAAAAAACAGTTAACTCTATAATAGGGAGGAAAACAACAGGATCAACATGGATGAAAAGGGGTGAAGAATCAAAGTTGAGTCTTGTGTGCCAAGTCGCATAGCAATCAAATCCTATCCAGGACTACCTAAGTCTAGTTTGTTGGAACTGTAGAGGTTACCCTTGGAGGAGGGGACCTGGGATAGGGCCTATTGCAGAAGGTAGAGACATAATTTGTCTCACAGAAACTCATGAACATGATGGTTGTAAAACTCCTATGTTTGATGGTTATTTGAAATTAGCAGTTTGGAACGAGGCAGCAGAAAATGGCAAAGGGTATGGAGGAATACTGGTTTTAGTGAAAGAAAAAGAAGGTCGTCACATACAATTTGTGAAAGAAGATTCAAATAAACAATATTTATGGTTCAAAATAATAGAGAATGAGAACCACATAAGAATTGCAACATGTTATTTTGCACCTCAAGTCTCAAAAACTTACAAAAATAAGGGGCTAGATAGCAAAGACCCATATGCAGCTTTAAAGCAAGATATTGTTGTATATTCTCAACAGGGAGAAGTTATTTTAGTGGGAGATTTCAATGTTAGAACAACAAATCAACAAGCTAGTATGTTTTGTTGCAAAGAGGATCACAATCCTATTTGGCTCATTGAAGAGGAGAATCCCCAATGGTTGAGATGTTCAGAAGATGACAAAGTTAGCAATCATTTTGGAGAGGAGTTGCTCACGTTGTGTGGTGCTTTCAACTTAATTATTTGCAATGGTCTAGATAAATGGAAAAGGTCTGGGAAGTTCACTTGCAACACATACAATGGGGCAAGTGTTATTGACTATGTTATTTGTTCACAAAGCTTGATAGAAAGGATATATGAAGTTAAGATTGGAGAGCATATGTGGGACTTAAAATCAGACCATAACCCAATTTATATAAAGCTATCTTGGTTAGAAGAAAGACAACATAGGAGGAAAACCCAATGTTCTCGACAATCGATATCAAGGGGCAAAATTCTTTTAACATAAGAAAATTGCACTATCTTCAAAACAATGTTGGAGAGATCAATTCAGAAGGGGAAGAGTGGTTCCCAAAGCCTCAATAGTCATGAGTTAACAAATATAATTCAGATTGCACTTGAGAAGTGAAAAAGAGAAAAAAAAAATAGGAAATTTGAATCAAATTGTTTTCCTGTAAATGCTTGGTTTGATGAAGAATGCAAAATGGCAACGAAAACCTTAAAAAAGGTAGGCAAGGAGAAGATGAATGTAAAGCTATATAAGCATATTTTAAAAAAGAAAAAATATGATTTCATGTAAACAATGCAAGAAGAGGTATATATCTAAGTAAGAATAACCCAAAGCTTTTTTGGCAGGAACTTCAACAAAGGAAGAAGCAAATTGAAAAGAATACTATAGCCAATCAATGTTTTGACTATGCAACACAACTTTATGAGAAAGAATCAGAGGAGGAGCCTCCTCCCAGGATCAACACAACTACAAAGTTTTTCACATTACAGGAAGTAGAGACAGGAATTAAGAAGTTGAAAATAGGAAAGGCAAAGGACTTGGTTGAACTTCAAGAAGAATATCTAAAGTGGGGAATGAACATTCTTGCACTGCACATCATGGAAATATTAAACAATGTCATTCGGCAAGGATTCCCAAGGATTGGACAACTAGTCTAGCAATACCCCTTTTTAAAAGTGGAGAGATTAATAATCCTTTCCACTATAGAACCATTATGATCAATCCTTGTTTCCAAAGCTCTTCAGCGGCATGGTAGAAAATAGAATCAGTAAGTGGGCAAAAGTTAGAGAAAAGAAGGCAAAAGGGCAAGAAGATTTTAGGCCGAAAAATTCCACAGTAGATCATGGTATCATGTTGAGACACATTATTGAAAAGGTTTGGGAGGGCAAAGAAGAAGTATTTTGTTGCTTTGTTGACTTCAAAAAGGCATTTGACATGGTCCCTAGAGATAAGTTGTGGAGTAGAATGGAAGAACTTAAAATTCCTTTGCATTATAGAGTTATTATCCACAGGCTTTATGAAGAAGTGAAAGTCAAAATTAGAATTTCGGCAAGGATTTCAGAAAGCTTTAGAAGTGACATCGGAGATAAGCAAGGCTATCCTTTATCCCCTACCTTTTTTGGTTTATATATTGATAAATTGGAAGAGTGGCTAAATCTTCAAGGTGGGGATGGTGTTCGGTCGGGGGAGTTTGTGATAAAGCTTATTTTATATTTTGATGACCTTGTATTGATTATTAAATCGATCCAGGGATTGCAGATGCACCTGTATGCTCTTGAGCATTTTTGTAAAGCAGTGGGGATGCAAGTCAATACCAGCAAGACCAAAATAATGATTTTCTCAAATAAAAAGAAGCAGAGCCAGGATATGTTCTCCTTTGAAGGCAACTTTCTTGAAGAAGTAAATGACTACAAGTACCTCAAGATTGATTTCAACAACAAGCTTAATTGGGAGCACTGCAAAAAGAAGATAGTTTTAGGAGGGTGGAAAGCATTATATGCTCTTCAAAACAGATGTAGAGAGGCAAAGTTATGGGATTGGAAAACAATTAAAGTGCTTTTTGGGCTCCTAATTTGTCCAGTGACATTATATGGGTGTGAATTGTGGGCTAGCAGCATCCCTATTTCAAAATAAGCAAGTTTAGAAAATCCAAAAACGCTTGATCATGAGCAAGTTTAAAATAAAAAGTTTGATTTCTTATGAGATCATGTTGATTGAAACAAGAGCAATTTCCATTGAAGCAATTTCCATGGTGCGTCTCATAAGGTATCTACAAAGAATTGAGCAAATGGGAGAAGGTAGATGGACTAAAGTTATCTTCAATGAAGGAATGCGTGAAAGAAAGAAATCATGGATGAGACAAAACGACAAATGGATGTAAAACTGGAATATGTACCTCAAAGCATGTCCCACAAATAGCAAGGATTTAAAGAGTTTTGTTATGGAGAAGTTTCGTAAGCATATATGCAGAAAAGAGGGGTAAAAAGAAGAAGTATTATGTTCAAGAATTCAGCCACACTTATGATCTCCAACAAAAATATTACATTAGAGCTAGCATTCCATAAAGAGCAAAGATTCTTATTGCTCAATTAAGAACTAGCTCGCATTAACTACGGTGCGAAATAGGTCAGTGGAAAAGACCCAACGAAGCTTGGGAAGAACATGTGTGTACTTTTTGCACTTCCGGGGCAGTGGAATCGGGAAAACATTTCATTTTGGAACGTGATGCTTTCAGAGACATCAAAGACAGTTACAACAGTATGTTAACATTGGATCCTTGGCATTGTCTTTTCAGTGAGGGGACTGTTAGAAGGTTGGGTCATCTCATCATTAATTTGAATAATAAGAGGATTGAATAGCAAAAGGCAAAAAGCAGGGAAGCTAGTGGTCCCATAGACTATATCTACTCTTGTGGATGTTAAAATTTCATATTCATATTCATTTTCGTTTTTCATTGATTGAGCCTAATTCAAACATGATGATGGACCCAAGTACAGAGCTACTTCCTGCACATATCAACCATGTAGAAGTTAGATCATGTTCTTTAGAGAATTGAAGTTAACCATTGTAGCAATATACAATTTCTACAAAACCTACATTTGGGTCTTCAACAGACATTCAAGATGGCAGGATACTCACACATCCTCTACATATTCAAGTTATTGTTTTGTGCATGAGGGGGGACAAGAAGCATCAAAGGTATTTCATGTGTAAACTCCAGTTTCAACACTCACTTTCATGTATTTGTAAACAAATCTTTATCTTCATTTCCTTTGTAAACTTTAATTTTAGCACTCATTCCATATCCTTGCAAACTCTATTATTGCTTGTGCATAAAGGATTTCCAAACTTAAATTTAAAAGTCCATGCTTGTTGTTTTAATTGCAACAAGGACACCATAGAGTTGAGGACCAAAGGATCTCGCAAAGGTTTGCAACAATACATATTTGTTTTTTACCGTTCTAAGTTGGAGACCAAAGATGCACAATAACTTTCTGGAAAAATAATAACAAGGTTTGAAGTGAGGAAAAGTTCACCTATGTGGAAAATAAATTGTTGGGAGTGATGTAAAGGGCACCGAATTTTTTTCCAATTTTTGTAATATTTTTTTTATGGTTTTTTTAATTTTTTTAATTAAGTTATGATAAATTTTTTAAAAATTTATATTTTAATATATTTTTAATATTAATTATAGGAAATTGCTTTTCATGTTTTTTAATTTGATTTTTTTTAATTATTTTTTATTTGGTAAATCTTTAAAAAAAATTATATATATACATATATATATATATATATATATATATATATATATATATATATATATAGATATATATATTTCAAGCTTTTATGATCCATATTATGAATGTTGAGAGATCTTTCAATAAAAAAATTATATATATATTTTATTAAAATATGTTTTTTTTCAATTCGTTTTATTTTTTGTATTTTTAGTGATATATTTTTTTTGTTTTTCAATTTTTTTTGTTAATTTTTATTTATTTATTTATTTACATTTATAAAGCCTTTTTTTTAAGCTTAAGTTTTTAAAGTATTTTTTTAATATTTTTTATATGTTTATCCATGGGGTGTAGAATAGACGGTGATGGGATGTACTCGTACTCTTAAGTCACTATGTGATGTGAAAGTCACCAGTTCGAAATTTCATGGGCAAAAATCAAACCATGTTAAGGGTTGGTGTGGCCTAGGACGGGGGCAATCCCTCAGTGATTTTGATAACTTAGATGCCCTTGGGTCGTGGTTTCTCAAGTCATGGGTGAAGCCTGAAGTCAAACTTAGATAACTTAACAATAAAAAAAAAAAAAAAATTATATGTTTAACTTTTATTTTTCTTTTGTCATTTTTATTTATTTTTTAATGTTTTATTATTATTATTATTATTTAAATTTAATTTATTTATTGTTGTTTTGTTTTTTCATTTTTATTTATTTATCTATGTATAATTTTTTTTACTATAAGGGTTGTGTCAATGCTTAACCAACAACCTAGTTATGTGTCAATTTGACAATTGATTTTTAAGTTTGTGTTACAATAGATCAAGTCCACTCCCATTGTGTGTCAATTTGATGGTTGGTTTTAAGTTTTCATTGCAATGCGTCAAGTTCGCCCCCACTGTGCGTCAATTTGATGGTTGATTTTTAATTTTTTGTTGTAATGTGTCAAGTTGTTTTAGGTTAAGATTTTAAAATAACTATATTTTTAGCATTTAAAACAAATTACTCTTGGTATAATGACTCTTAGATTTAGGTATTTATTTTTAAGTTTTTTTAATCATGATATTTGATCTTGAAATATGTTGAAAATTTAAGGTTGTTTATGGTCATGGTATTTAGTTGTAATTCCATGGTTGAAAAATGTCAAGATTTTAAGGTTTTTTGGTATTGTTATATTTTATCTTTAATGTCATGGTTGAAAAATGTCAAAATGTTAAAGTGTTTCGAAGTCATGATATTTATCTTTTTCTTTTAAGTTCGGCATTGCTGAGGCTACATCATGGTCATGTCCAAGAATAACACCTGAATAGGGTAAGGAATTGAACAGGTGACTTAACATCTAGGAGTGACTTAACATCTAGGAGTGTCTTAACAACGCACCCGATCACCATCTATCCAAGACCCCGTGTCATGATATTTATCTTCAATGCCATGGTTGAAGTTGAACTTTTTAAGTTATTTGGAAACATGATATTTTATCTTTAACACTGTCATCGAAAACTATTGGAATTTTAAGGTTTTTCGAAGCCATGATATATTTTCCATGTCATTTCTACAAAATGTTGAAATTTTAACCAAAAAAAGAAAAATGTTGATGCAACATCAACATTTTTGGATATCAAGGTGTTTTTTCATGTTTATTGTAGAAAAAATTTAGTTTTAATGTCATTGTTTATACATAGCATCAACACTTTTCGTTTTTGGGTGTTTTTCATGTTTCCTGCAGAAAAATTTTGATTTTCAACGTCGCTACTAAAAAAATTGGAATTTTAACTCTATATATATAATGTTTATCCAACATCAACACTTTTGATTTCCGAGGTGTTTTTCATGTTTTTTGCGCAATAACTAGGGGTTTTTTGGGCTAGAGTTCTCATTGGGAGATTACAGTTCTTTTTAAGATGATAACTTTGTTCCATTCACATGCATTCCCTTTGACAAACTCAAAGCCCTTGAATCTTGTAAAGATCCATTAACCCCTAATTTTGATACAAAACCTTTAAGCCCGTTGCAACAGTCTTCAACTCTAAATAGAAGTATTTGAGCTCTTTGTTATAACTATAATAGTGTTTTCTACCAACTGAGACCACATATGTTCCTTATCAAAATTTCACTTATTGATTTAAAATCTTGAATATCAACAAGAAATTCATTAAGAGGCAGGGGTTGATTCCACTCCAACCGCCCTATTGTGTTGTATGAGTGGGGTCAATTTTGGGAATAGACCCCCCACCCAACCGCAACGCTAAAGGCTCGTCGCTCCCTGCCCACACACTACCACCGCTCCAATATTTTTGTTTTTTTTTTTTTTTTTTTTTTCCATTGTTTTTTTTACTTTTTAAAATGCTTTGTTTTTAAATTTGTGTAAATTTTTTTTTTTATTTTTTTTTAAATTATATTTCTATTTTATTTTATCTAATTTGTGTCTTTTTCAATTTGTTTCCTTTTTGTTTTTTATAATAACATTTAAATATTTTTTTTAGAAATATTTTATTTTATTTTTTTAACTTTTTATAATTATTCATTTTATTTTATTTTTTTATTTATTTTTTGAATTTTTTAAATTTTGCTTTCATTTTCTTTCACTTTATTTTTATTTTTTAAAAACAACTTCTTTTTTCTTTTTTTCTTTTTTTTTTTACTTTAATTTTTAGGTGAATCTTAATATAGACAATGGAGTACAATCTGACCCTGCTTAATAGACAAAATGAGACGCAGGCAAAGGATAAGCAAACATAGTTAGATTTATTGGATCACAAATGTGAAATGCTACAAAGAAAATATGAGAAACTTCAAGTAGTTCTCGAAGCAGAGGTGGCAATTTCAGACCTTGGGCTGAAGAAGTTGGAACTAGATGTGAATAAAGGAGCGAAGGACCCTTATCGAGGCATTAAAAGTTCTAAAAGCATGGAGTGGCAGGGTGCTCCTGTTCAAGCACAACAGGAGAAGAGGAAAGTGGTTGCACTAGCCAATAACAACTTTGAAGTTGGGCCATCCAAGTAGGCTTAACAATATGTATTTGTGGATATATGTATTGTAGATATATTTTGTATTTAGGTGCTTTTTGGAAGTTAATTAGGAGATATAAGTATAGATACATAGTAAATAGAAAGCACAGTAGGAGAAAAAATTACTGGAAATGTAAATGCTTTCAAGAAGAAGAAATAGTTGAATCTGTAAAGGAACTGTCCTTGTGACTTGATCATGTTTATAATATAAGTGTTGTCCGTTTATTTAAAAAAATGCGAATCAATATTTTTTGGAAAAAAAGAGAAAACTAGCTTCAAATATTATAACATTTGGACATAAATTTCATAAAATTTAGTATTTTTCAAATTTTCCTCTTCAATTTTTCCCATAAAAAAACATTTATTTCACATATCATTTTTAGTGAAAAGGCCCTTAAATGTGTATTTTTTCATTATATCTATATGCAAAATGTGTATCTTTAAGTGTTGAAAATTTTTAGTATTTTAGTAATAATTATGTTATGTGCATTGAAGTGTCAATTAACAATACATAAATATATAAAAAAAATCGTAGCTTCAAAATATTAATTTTATTATTTGTTTTAAATCTGACAAAAAAATGGGGTGGCAGGAGGGGGAGGGATTGTCATTAATCTCGAAGGAATCATAGAAGATAGATATGCTTGGGGTCTGGGAATGAAGACAAATAAGCAAGCGGAGGCATATGGGTTGTTCCTCGGGCTCTCTCTGGCCCAAAAAAAGGGAACCGGGGATATGCATGTCTTAGGGGATTCCATGTTGATTAAAAAGCATATGAACTACAACTTGTAGAAAATCTTGTAGATTCACAAGCTCATGCAATGTACTAAAGCAAAAGACAAGAATCTACTTCTACTATTAACCAGCGGAAGCCCATAAATCGATGAAAACAATATGAAAAAGAAGAAGACAAATCAATTCCACATAACACAATAAATATCCGGGGAAAGCCACAACTCAAAACGCCACTATTTGTATTGCATATATCAGAAATCCAAGATGATAATGTAATGCTTTTTCTCTCAAGAACAATCCCAGCACTCAATAAAATCAATCTCAAACTCACAAGCAAACTCTTGTCCAACACTTAGCCAATTCTCCTACTTTCCAAGTCCTTATTTCCTTGCGCAATTCCTATGGTTGATTAGCCCATCTTAAAGGGAAACCAGTGCATCCAAAACTGCACAATCCCTTCTAGGTTCAGTTCCTGATTGCATGCACCATCTGTACAACTCAAAAAATTATACAACTGATAGTACATTGTCCCTGCACTCTAGTCTCAACTAGGTCTTTTTAGAATTGACATGCATGAGTTTCCGATGAGGGAATCTTCAGTTAACTGGAGTAGCACTAGTTAACGCATTAGTGCACCAACTCGTTGTTAACTTACTATTAGTTCCTCGAACAGTTTGGAACTAATTTAACTGAACTTAACTCAGTAAATTGAGTTATCTAATTACAACTCACACTTAACTCATCTTGGACCCCTATAATATAGGGAGACCATACACATGTCTTCAGAAAGACTTCCAACTCAAAATTCCTAAGCTAATTAAGTTAATTAAATTAAATTAACTATTTACAAGTTGCTATGAGAAAAGAATTCGATTTTAATTCTCAAATTAATTCAAGGACAAAATAAATTGGAATTTATGGATTATATTTTTATCATTTCTTGTTGCTATTTTCAACACTCCCTCTCAACAAGAAAGGAATTCAACTCGATCTCGATCCTGAACCTTTGGAATGTTCTACATGCAACACTTCTCTCTAGCGTCGTTGCTCCAGAAACTCCAGAAACAAAAAACATCCAACATGAATCAGAATGATGCCTCTGTCATCAAAGTCTCTGACTGTTATTGCCTTTGTCAACTAAAAACTTTACGCTTCTGTTGACTTTTCTTTTCTGCATTGTTGTCAACCCTTCTCTACGCTCTTCAGTATCTGACTGCTCTAGCTTATGTCAATTTGATCTCTGACTGCATCAATCCCACTAATTCCTCCCGCTACTATGTACTTTGGGCTCCCGTAGCAAGGTACGATCCATGAGATAAAACCTCTCAATGGACCTTGCCCAATTTCAACCCTCTTGGGAAAATCACTTCACATCGCCCCACCTCACACCTGGAGGTATGGCTGCATGTGATCCCTCTGCCCACTTGGCTCGAAACTATTGGAGGTCTTTGCATGAGTGGATGCCTCCACTAGGTCTCCTCTCTTCTTCTCTAATTGTGGTTGCTACACAATTGTCTAAGATTGCTTCTTCTCTGCTTGAGTGGATCTCTCTACTTAGTCTCCTCTCAGCTTCTTTAGTTGTGGATGCTCCACAACTTCCTGAAGCTGCTTCTAAGGCTTCTTCTAGGGTTGCATGTTGAGAGGTAATTTTCTCTCCCTCCCAACCACCAAGTCTCTAACCTTTTCCTTGATCCTCAAGGCTTTGCATGCATCTTGAACCTTAAGAGCATACAGGTTTTTGACCCGTGAAACGATCAGCTTCACCTGTCCCGTGGTGATGTGTCTAAGGAAAACCTTTCCCTTACTAAAAACCACATCATAGCCACGATCTTCCAATACCGCAACTGAAGCAAGATTCTTCTTTAATCCTGGAACATACATCCCATCTGTGATCTTGAGAGGGGAGCTAGGCCCCCTCTAAAAGGCAACCATACCGATCCCGATAGCTTTATACGTCTTGTCATCTCCAAACTCTATGCTCTACTTTAGGTCTTTCTCCTCAAAATCACTAAAGAGATCTCTATTCCCCGTCATATGGAATGAGGCATCGCTGTCAAGATACCACACGCCTCCCATGGCAGTGCCGACCATGCATGCAATGAGAGTGAAATCAAGTTCGAATTGTGAAGTTAGAGCTTCACCTGTTGCCGCTATTGTCGGCTCCTTCTTGCTTTCTTTCTTCTGTGGGCATTTCTTGTCAGAGTGCCTGTGCTTGTGACAGTGAAAACACTTGACTTTTGTCAAGCCCATCTTCCTTCCGTCCCTCCTCGCCTTGGGACTTATTTCCCTTGGCCTTCTTTGCCTTACTCACTAAGGTAAAATCCTCTTCCACTTCCTTGGAAAAGGTCCCATCTCTGGTGTTCCTCCTGATCTCCTCCTGCATCAAATTCGACCACAGTCATTCCCAATCTGGCAGCTTCTCCTGACCATTGATAGAGTCCTGATAACTATGCCAACTCTTTGTGAGTCCTAGAAGAGCAAGACTCACCATATCATCCTCGGCAATAGTGATTCCAATGCTTCCAAGTTCCTCACGACATTGAGTGAACTTGGTCAAGTAATTTGGAATTGAGTCGCCTACCTCCATCTTGATTTTTCGAAGTTTATCTTTCAATGTCAACTTCCTTTGGTCACTGTTATTCTGGAAAAGGTCCTTCAATGCTTTCCACATAGCATGTGGAGTTTCCTTCCCATGGAGACTCGAGACAATGTGGTCTCGAACTCCCTCAAGGATTATCTGCCTCATCCTTGCCACACACTTCTTCCATTCGTCCATATTCTAAACATCTGATGCTGGTGGCTTAGGAATTTCCTGATCAATGAATTCCTTCAAGCCATTATCCTCCAACACAGCCTTCGTCCTGTCCTTCGAGGCTATATAATTCGAGCTGCCATCCAAGGCATACTTGAGCCGCAAACCATAGAACACCATCTATCGATCCTGAAGTATGTATTGCAAATTCGAATTTCACATGTAACCCAAAAACTCAAAACTTTGAAATTTCCTCTAGTATATTGTTCTCATCTCCGATACCATGTAGGATTTTCCTGTAGATTCACAAGCTCATGCAATGTACAAAAGCACAGGACAAGAATATACTTCTACTTTCAACCAACGGAAGCCAATAGATCGATGAAAATAATAATAACATGAGGAAGATAAATCAATTGCACATAACACAATAAATATCTGTGGAAAGTCATATCTCAAAACCCCACTATTTGTATTGCATATATCAGAAATCCAAGATGATAATACAATGCTTGTTCTCTTAAGAAAAATCCTAGCACTTGGTAAAATCAATCTCCAACTCACAAGCAAACTCTTGGCCAACACTTAGCCAATTCTCCTGCTCTCCAAGTCCCTATTTCATTGCACAATTCCCATGGCTGATTAGTCCATCTTAAAGGGAAACCAGTGCTTCCAAAATTGCGCAATCCCTTCTAGGTTCAGTTCCTGATTGCATGCACCATCTGTACAAATCAAAAAATTATACAACTAATAGTACACTGTCCCTACACTCTAAACTGGGTCTTTCTCAGAATTGACATGCATGAGTTTCTGATGAGGGAATCTTCAGTTAACTGGAGTAGCACTAGTTAATGCATTAGTGCACCAACTGATTGTTAACTCACTTTTAGTTCCTCAAACAGTTTGGAACTAATTTAACTGAACTTAACTTAGTAAACTGAGTTATCTAATTACAACTCACACTTAACTCATCTTGGACCCCTATAATATAGGGAGAACATATACATGTCTTCAGAAAGACTTCCAACTCGAAATTCCTAAGCTAATTAAGTTAATTAAACTTAATTAACTATTTACAAGTTGCTATGAGAAAATAATTTGATTTTAATTCTCAGTTTAATTCAAGGACAAATTAAACTGGAATTTTTGGATTCTATTTTTATCATTTCTTGTTGTTATTTTCAACACAACTCAGCCACTCAAAACATTAAATTGAACCAAATCATCAAGAGAACTCAAGGAATGATACCTCTCTCTGAACAAGTTAAGTTTTTCCATATCCTAAGAAGTAATAATAAGGAAGTTGAAAAGCAAGTCAATCTCTTCGGGCTATGTATGACATCTTTTCTTGGAAAAAGCAAAAAGCAAAAAGCATCCCTAGAAAATAGGGGTCTATTTTTGACATTGTTGCCAAGTGTCGCTTTTTCCTTGATTTTTGGCCTTCACGTCATAAACCCTAAATTGGCCAAATTTGTTTAATCGGTGTAGCTAGAGCTCATTTGTACATTCAATCTTGGAGCTCTGGCATTCCCGAGGAGATCAAGGAACCTTCGGTGCAATCGTCATCGCTTTTCTGGGTAAGTCTTGCTTTTCTTGTCTTTTGCCGCTTTTTTGTCATTTTTGTTTGTTTAGCTTGTGGGAGTGTTGTTTAACTTGTTTTTTTGAACGATTGTTGGCGTTTTAGCTTGTAGAAGTGTTGTTTTATGTTTTTCATTACCTTTCATGAGTGTCGCATGCATTACCCAGTTTTTGCACTAATAGTCGCCGTTGCGGTGACTCTCTCCAAATATTTCATTTTCCTTTAGTTTTATTTATTCTTGCACTTGTTTTATTTGCATGCATCACCAATCAGTCATATTTGCACTCATCATCTCACTATCCTTCAAATCTTCTCATTTTCACATTCCTCTTGGGTAGATATGGGCTTCCCTTGCTTGGATCTTACTTTCCCTTGCATACACTGTGCATTCTGGGAGCTCAAGGCCTCAACCTTGGCTTTTGGAATTGCACGGAGGCTGCCTTGGCCTCGCCCTAACTGTGCACTCTGCAGTTCCAGGGGCCAACCTCCTAGCCGTGGCCACTTAGACTGTGCAATGCGCAGTCCCTCTTGGCATGTGCCCGGTTTGAACTGTGCATTGAGCAGTTCTAGTTGGCAAGTCTCCCCATTAACTGTTGGGACTGCGTAGTTCCAGCAGGTAGCCAGTGACCTCTGTGAATCAGGATTGCGCAATCTCTCCCAGCATTAGCCTGGTTTGCCGCTTTGGTCTTATCTTGAAGTTCTTTTCAGTTTTAAGCTGACATTTGCATGCCATGAGTGTCCTCTCCGTATCCAAGTACAACAGTTGTTGAGAATCTCTCTAGCAGCTATAGTGAACATGGCCTCCAAGAGAGCTACATCAAAGGAAATATTCGAGAGTAGTATTGGGGAAGAAGTTGAGCAGGTGTTAGTTAACTTGCCAGTTTATGCAGACACTCATTTGTTCATTGAGAAGGGCATGAAGTTGACATGGAAGCAAATAAAGGATATTTTTGCAAAGGACTTCAAGGAGGACTTATAGGGCTGGCATGTTTATATCAGTATCCAACGTGTTATGCTTTTACAAGGTTGCATGTAGGTACCCTGCCTTCCCATGTGTGGACATCATCAACTGGATTGTCTCACACAAAAATCTGGAGATTATGACATTAAGCAGTGCCAACAAGATAGAGCTTTCCACCTTAAGGGCAAAGAACTATCATCAGATGTATCATTCACCTCAGCTAGCAAGGCACGTGGACACACTTTTTAATGCCACCCATAGCCAGATGAACATGAGAGATATAGTCAAGTGTTGGGTGAAAGAGCCATCAAAGTTCAGACAAACACCCAATCATGTTTATAATACCAAGTCACTCAGGAAAGCCTACCAGTTCTTGATCATCTTTGCATGTTGAACATACGGTCAAGAAAGCACCGAGACCTTTCCTGAAGGTTGGGTAGTTATGTTGGACTAGTTGGTGAATGATGGAAGGCCATTCAACTGGTCGGACTTGTTGGATTATCAATTGAAAGTCCATGTGACCAATGCCTAGAATCCGCCCAAGGATGAGAAAGCAAGATTCTACATGTTCACATACTTATTGGATGCAATCTATGACCAACAACAGTTTCCTAGCATAAGCTGGACATGGACACCAAAGGAGACTACCGTAAATATTTATTGCAAGTTTCTTTTCGATTGAAGCTACTGAGGAGTAATGGCAAGGTTGACTAAGCATTTCATCATCATGTTGTACAAGATGATCTTTGAGTAGGATCCACCTTACATGTCCCTAGAAGCGATGGAGGTGATACTTAACATTGTAGATTGGTATGCCTCACCCAGTGACACCTTCATCCGAGTGTTTGGTGGAGAGAAGCCTTTGCATGTTCTACCAAGGTATGCCACAGACAAGCTAGTCATGCAAGAGGTCTCCTAACACCTCTACACAGGGTTATCAGCAGGACTACACAAGAAGAAGAAGTCACCATGGCCCGCTCTTCCTTTGCGGATCATGTTATACGAGATTAAGATCCTAAAATATGCGGATGACAAAGCTAATGAGATATTGAAGTTCGAGTTCAACACCAAAGACTTCAATCGGTATGATCCCCACAATATTTGCAAGAACCACTGTGCGATGGTGTATTATCCATGGATCTACGTGACATTTCACTGGCATGAGGAGGACCCTTGGAGGTATTATTACAATTACTCCAAGCTCCAAGAGTCGGTCAATATAGCCACAACATGGAAGGTTGCTCTGCGGGCAGTAGCAATGCAGGAAGCAACAACAACAACAACAACAATCCATCGTAGGACAAGGGCAATAGGAAGATTTCCGAAAACCCAGAGGCTGAGTAAAGCTACAAGATGAGAGCAGATCCCATCACTGAGAAAGCAACTTTGGCAGCAGAGGGAAATAAGGAGCAACGACTAAAGAGTTCAAAGCGAAGGAAGAAAGAAAAGTAAAGGCTGGAGGAAGTAGAACGAAAATTTTAGGAAACAGAGAAGAAGTTGAAGGAAGAGGAGGAGACAAAAGGGAAGAGAAGCATAAACAGGAGGAAGAAAAAAGGCAGTGCATGATGAATACAGGTTGAGGAGTCGGAACAACCGGTAGCTGAAGAAGAGGGTGAACAGTTGCAAGATCGAGAGGTTGCTCAACAAATTGAGCAACTGATTGAAGTGATGGACTTAGAGTTGGGGGTTGAGCCACTGAAGGAATACACCAACCTCATACTGAGAGAACTTAAGGTAACCTCTCAATATCCACCACCTCCAGTGTCAGGACCAGTCCCGAGCGAGCAGGGAGAGGTTGTTCTCCTCGATGATGATCCGATTATGGATGTGTACAACCTTTCATTGGATAAGCTGTAGAATAATATTGTATAGGCACAGAGGAATCACTTTCTAGATGATCATGTGTCACTTGCATTTAGGAAGGAAAGGGTGATAGTGTCAGATGTCATAAAGCATCCAACTACAATTGTCGATGCCACCTTGGCTTATGCTGGAGAAATGAGCTCGAATGTTAAGTTCATATTGGCCGAGAATGAACAAATGGCAAAGAAATTGTAGGCAGCCAAGCAAGAGGCAAGATAACTCAGAGAGCAGAGCGCAATTTCCGCAATGGCAGAGATGAGGAAAGCGATACTTGATGAAGTACCACACTTGAGACTAACATGTGGAAGATCTATGACAGATTCATCACTGTGCATAAAGCAATTGTCCATGTGCATGGCTTGTAGCAGCAGAGCAAAGAGTTTGTTCAAACTCTCAGGAACATAAATGTTGCCATCACCCATGTGCAAGAGTGGACAATGCGGTATAAAGGGGCCATGTTTCACTTTCCAAAGATGATGAAGCCTCAAGCAAAGATAGAGAAAGCAAAGGTTTGGATGTTGATCTAAAACTATGATCAGATCGCCCATTCGTCACCAGCATACAAGCCTCATATGCACGGTTGTACAAGACTTTGGATTTCATGGTGAGAATGCACAGGATCCCTTCAATCAGTTCCCTCACCGAGGCTAAACACAAGAACCAAGTTTGGCTAGAGATCGACAGGTACATGGAGCAGCTAAGGTGAGAGGCCACCAGGGATGACTTGGAGCTCAATGCACATAACATGTAGAAGTACATTGGTGGTCCTGTCATGGTCAACACCATGCTGCACATGCTTCAGGATGAGTTGGATACAGGTTCCAAGACCATATACCCAGATGTTATGGAGGCAAGAGTCCACTATCAGAAAGACACCATCAAGCAGTTTGGGGACATCATCGCACAATACCAAGCTTGGCATGAGTACGTGACCGAGAAGCATCAAGTGAAGGTTGTCGAGTTGGTCTTTCCCCAAACTTCAGAGTCATAGTGTTTTGTCTTGTTAGGCTATCTCTAGCCTATTTTGTCTCACATGGGTACATGTGGAAAATGTAATATTATTTGTAAATATGTTGTAAGTGAAATTCCAAGTGTCATTAGTGGAATGTGAAAGGTCATCATGTTATGTAATGAGTTATTTGTAAAGAAGTTGAAGAGTCATGAGGGTAGTCAAAGAGTCACAAAGGGGAATGTCAAGGGTCACCCCACCCTTTATTATAAATAGAACCTCATAACTCATAGAAGAGGCTTTTTGGGAGCCAAGATTTTGGCTAGGCTTAGGCTTAGAAAAGGCTTGGGAGTACTGCTACGAGCCTTGCCTTCTCCACAATGTAGAGAGAGTATACTTCTTTGGAGGATCAGCTTAATGTTCCACTATTAGGGGTAGTGGTTGTCAATGGTGTATGTATGGATGGAACTTTTACTTATAATAATAATAACAGAGCTAACACACTTTCATGCATCTGTTGTTATTGTAGTTGGACTATTTTGGTGGCTTTAGCAATCTATGTTGTTTAACTTACGCATTTTATTATGAACTACTTTGTATGTAATTATATGAATCTTGTTGAATGTGTGTTGTTGGATTAACCTGTCACTTTAATTTGTGGACTATTCCACATTTTATCTTGTGATGTCATTACGCTCATGTGTTCCTTCCAAGTTGCGTACTATTATAGGCTTCTAAGGCGTGTTGGAAATAATACTAAGAGGGGTGGGGGAGGGTGAAGCAATATTTACAAATCAATAACTTTTTCATTTCCATAATCAGATTTACATACGCTACTTCAGTGAAGGGAACTCGTGTGTGCATGCAAATGTTCTTAAGGCAACCAAAGTATATCCAGTGAACTTATGACTCATTTAATTCATCATATGTTGATCTTTAATCAGTGCATTAGTACTTTAGTTAAACATTAACAGTAACCATGTGCAGTAATAACAGAATAAACCATCACACATAAGCAACACACATGAACACCGAGATTTAAGGTGGAAACCTAATGCGGGAGAAAAACCACCTGCTTCTGTTGTCTTTGTCATATTTTAATATAAAGAATAATCTGTTTACAATATTGTATTGGTGCATGCTCATACCAGTACGCAGGCACCCACCTGCAGAAGCCTACTCCTTCTCTCGTTCTCCAGCTTCTTCTGGAAGGGATCTAGAACCCCCTAGTTCTTGTACTAGCCGATATGTTTACTAGTACGTAGGCTCCGACCTACAGAAGGCTACAACCTTTACTCGTTCTCCCGCTGCTACTGGAAGGGAGCTCCAACCCCCTGATCAAATCACTAGCCACTACTAGCAGGAAACTTCAACTTCCTCACTGAAGGTTCCAACCCTCAGTATCCTCTAGGGACCACGTTTCATGAATTTTTAGACTAGATACTCCTGGTACACAACTCTACAATATGAAGGCCACGTTTCATCAAATTTTCACACTGGACCATTAGTAACATTGAAGCTAAAAATCAATCACCACTACAATACAACCATCAAATATATCTACATCAACCAATCACTGAAACCCAATCATCAATCTCCGATATAAGTGAAACAATCATTCACTGAAACCTATGAACTTGTGACACAACTGAATGAACCATTCATTCAAACTTAATCAAATTCAACCAATCAACTGGAGCAGACATACCATTGTATCCAGTACACAGATATGAACCTAGAACACGACATCAACAACCAGAACTAACTGTAACTTCAAAAGGCATGTGTCAGAATGTATACGCTCCTTTAATGAAGCACACCTCTGTGTATACTCTCTTTCCTTTTGCCCAACCTGCGTATACCTCTAAATACACTGAATCATAAAACCTCTAAACCACAAACTATACCAATCAGTGACATTTTGAAGATCTATTGTCATATTATAGAGTTCTAAACAGATAGCAACAAGGATCACCCTTCTTTCTCAATCAATCAATCAACCAGACTCAATCTCCTTATACAATCAATTTTATTTTCAGATCTAATGAAGACATCATTGACAAACAACAGTACTGATCTGATAGATCAATCATCCCTGAACATCAGGCTTTTCTTTTTCATACGCTACTTGGAAGAGTGAACCAATGTGTATATGCACCTTCACCAAAGTGAACCAGCGTATGGATTTGTAGATACTTACTTATAACTTCGCTGTAATTCCAGACTTCGGACATACTCAGATCATCACATATAAAGGATAAAACTTGTGTTAGCCATCAGATCTAGCCTATCCATTATCATATCACATAATGATAAGTCATTATGATCCTGATCCATCATTAGATCTCATCCATCATCAAACACTCAGGTGCATACGTAGTCTAGATCAAGCAAAGCATTAGAAACCCATAACATGCATATTTTCTTTTCATCTAACACTTCCTAAGATATTCATTACCTGTTCACTTAGCCCTTTGATCTTCTCCTCCTTATATAGTTTTAGCCTTTCTCAATACCTCGGATCAAAACAACACTTAGAGCATGTGGTATTCTTAGACAGGATCAAATAACCGTTACTCCGCTCAATATTGTGGGCTAATACCATGGTATTGACCCTTGGTATTCTTTCACCTTAATTTCCTTAATTTTTCATCCCATACGTGCTTTTTCTTCTATGAAAGTGCATGCATACATATACACTCTTTTTGTACAGTGAACCCGCGTGTACACACTCTTTTTGTACAGTGAACCCGCGTATACAACTTAACATACCTGAAAATGTCCTTTTTCTTCAACTTCTTGATTTTGATCTGTAGTCCTTTGTTCCTTCATCCTATTCTTTTGTACCATTACTTTGTTCCCTCTGAATAGACCTATTATAATGTGATTTTCCATTGTACATTACTTCTGAACTGATTCCTTTGAACTGCCCTGCATTTTGTCACATCTGTAAACACAACTACCATGCATTCTGTCACATCTGATATCTCTCCTGTAGATTCATCTAGTTACGTAGATTCATCTGGTTACCATATACAATCGAGTTGTTCTACTAGAAGTGGGTTGTCATCAAGTACAACACATGTATCATAGTGCCAACAAGGGGCACAATTCCTTTTCCCCTTCATGTGTTAGAACCCCCATGCATCTCACTTGACTCGCTGCAAGGTCACACACTTGCTCCAGCCCAAAGCTATCATACTTATCTCTGCGTGCTACGACAATCAAGGCATTACATTACCACCCATTGCTGGGACTCCTACTCCAAACGGTTTGAGGTCTAGTTGGGACTTCTTACTGGGGAGATCCACTAAATGTTGGTGGGTCGAGCACCGTCAACATTTCTGCCGCTAGGAGGATCAGATGACAAGTTGAGCCCTTGAAGTCTATTTTGAATTTTTTCACATCAACCCCGACATGTTTGTCTTGTGCTGTTGATTTCAATGTGTCGACAGATGTCATATATGACACTTCCCAATACGAATTCAATGGCGATGATGGGACACCCCTATTTAGGCACACAATTTCCTTTGGTGGCTTTTGTGACATGCATGATGTCCACTCAGATGACATTTCTTGTGGGTTGTTCGCTTTCATGTTCGAAGGGCGTGTTAAAAAACAATTTCACTCATTGCCCACAACCTCTATACACTATTTCGATCATATGCTTAGATAATTTTTCCATGTTTTCGTTTTCTATGACCATAAAGCACTCTATCAAAATTTAAAATTTCAAAAATCACCTGACGAATCTCTTGAGCACTTTCACGATTGTTTCCTTCATTATCGTTATGAATTCCCTAAAGATGAAGTTGACTAGAAATTTTTGGAGGGAATATTTCAATATCTTGTTTACATTTCTGAGAATCGACACAAGTTAGAAACTTCTGACTCTCTCCCATCATACCTCGGTGTTAGAGCTTCTAAATCTAAGGCGAGTGAGGTTGTTGTCCCAAGTGACCCTCTGTACCCTTCTCATCAAACAACTCTAGCCCCACAGGATGACGTGGGAGAAGTTGTGAACCCACATATTGAATTGTCACCATCTCCTCCTACCCCACTTGCTCTGGGTTTCTACGCAGATTTGGACTACAAGCCCGATGGTTGTCACATGGTTTCATTTGCCCAACCTCCATCTATTGGTTCCTTTGATCCTCCGTATTTTGGTGTGTTGTGTTCATCTGTTTCGCATTCCATATGTGATGTTCACAAGGATCAAGTTATGGACGGAGTTGTTGTCAAACAGTGAGCCTGCGCTATTATTTTTTATGAGTGTGTGGGAGTTTGAACAAGAATCTGTGGTGAAGGATGATCTCCTTCTGTCTGCACCTCTTCTACACCTCATCTGCACCTCTTCCGCACCTCATTCGCACCTCGTCCGCTTCATCCTGACATCTTCCACGATTCTTCCATTTCTGTTCCATCTTGTGAAAATATAACTTCGAATGTTTCCACTTCCGATCATTCACAGAACACGTGGGATGTTAGTCTTTCATTTGATTGCGGAGAGGGCACATATTTCTTCCCGGATCCACCCAATATCTCATATTTCATTTCTGAAAACTTAGAGGGTGAAAAATATTGTTTTCCATCACCCCCTCTTTATGATTCATCATATCATGAGGATGTCATTGTTCATCTCGAATTTTACGATCATGGTTGTCATGATCTTTTCACTCACTCATTCGATCATGATTCTGATTCACCTATTCTTGATCTTTCTAACTTAGCCATTGGTCTTTGATGATCCATCTTTTAATGACGTGGAAACTCCTCAAGTTGTCGAGGCAATTTAGCCCGAGCTTATGGTTATGTGAGGTTCTCGTAGCCTTGAGGTCAGTTTCACTTCCGATCAGAATTTTGTTGAATATCCCCAAGCTCTTCATCACTCTCTTGTTCACATTAAAGATCAATCCATTTCACAATTTTCACATCCTCCAACATAATCACATGATCCTATTACTCATGCATTGGAGGAATCATACGTAGCAAACACTGTTGTCAAGAGAGAGTTTTCTTCTTTCTTCATGTTTGCTCATTTTCCAAGTTTGAAGTTGTGTACATTCTTGTCTTCCACGTGCATTATGACAGGACACCATGATACATCTACAGAGTGTCTTTCATGCGATTTCAAGATTTACATTTCTGTGGATGCATTCAAGCTTCGAATGATTTGATTTGCATTGTGTTGTCTTTCTTGTTTGATGATTTGCTTGAATATCTTTCTTATCAATCATGTTGTTGCCTACATGGGTCAACCAATGCGCTAGTGGCTGCATTGAAAGTATCACTTCATGTGAGTTGACCCATGCTCTGCTTAGCTTAGGAGTAGAAATAGTGTTTGCTTTCTTGTTTTGTTTTGATTTGCTTACTTTGTTTTTCTTCTTTTCTTTGCTTGTTTGATTTTGCACCCGTAGGTTAGTTTCCGCATGACACCATGTTTGGCTTCTTGAGACAAGCAGGGTGGAATTGAAGAGGAACTTGTACAACTATCAACACTTGATTATTATCTATTCCCTCTCTTTATGAGAATCTTACGTTTCTTCTAGTTGATGATACCCTAATGGAAAATACGTTCCTTTCATAGAAAATCATGGTGAAATCATGATGCTTGCATTCTTAACTAGTACCGCCTACTCTAATTGGTTTTCTATATTCGGTTAACCCTTGTCAGCTTAGTCAAGTAGAGTAAGGAGAGGGAGGAAACCTTAACATGCAAAAGGTATACATAAACATCCTTCTCTGAAGGGGAAACCTCTTCTGCTCTCAATAAGTCGAGATCCCTCTTTTGCCTCATGTTATAGACATTTTTGTGCCTTACAGCTCTAAGCATGAAATGTCCATAAACCAAGGGATCCTAAGTCCCTAAAAGTGTTGTTCCAGCTCCTAAAGAAACAAGGTCAACAAATTAAGCTTCTCCTAGAATTTCTCCACCAGAAACTGCTCAGAACTAGTCAAATCAGGATCATTTCAGCTACTCCACTAGCTAGCTGCGTTGCAAAGCACCCAAATACACTAGCTAGGTGCGTTGCAACGCACCTAAATGCACTACTAGGGTGCGTTGAGCGGGAAATGACAAGTGGCAGAGTCATTCCACGAGGTGGAGAGACAATGGAAGCTTCCAGAATATTCCCCAATGACACTTGCCTCACTGAATTCGACCAGTGATGAGTAAGAGGCTCTCAGTCTCCAAGTGGAAGCAAGAACTGACAGAGAGAAGCCACTAATCAATTCATGAGCTGACTCATCCTCTTTACATACATCTATATATGGATCCCTCACCAAGAGATCCAAAGGCTGGAATTTTGTACATTGCAGAGAATTGCTGTTGGTTTTGAGATAGATATCAGAGTATTGGGTGATTTATGCTTTGTTAGAGGTGAAGAGGGGATTCTAAGCTGGGAGGTTGATGCTGGATCAGGAATCATCGGTTGTAACTCCTCCTGGATCTTCTTGTTTTATCAATAAAACTATTTGAGTTTCTCCTACATGCTTGTGTATCATTGATGTTTGTTACATTTGTATGTTTAGCTTAAATCCGATCCTAAGCTATTTATGAATATAAATCCATGTCTTTGTGTAGTTTCCTTCTTCTGTGATCTTGCAGGAACTTGGTGACGCTGGGCAAGTAAGGGAGTAGGTAGCTGGAAGCTGTCAAAGAGGAGAGAGATTGGATCAAAGGACTAGCGCAAGACAGAGGTTGGTTCATCCTATTCCTCTTCGTTTGTAGTTCATAAAGAAGAATACGAAAGTAGTTTTCCCTGTTTGTTTCTGAGGTCACTGTCACACCTCAGTGGGATAGGGTCGTTCTGAATAGACACTTTTCCCGTTAACACCTCATGAAATAAATAAGTTCCTATGCACAATTCTTTGAAAAGAAAAAAAATAAGGGCCAAAGAAGAGAAAGGATTCTTGCGCAGAGAGGTGAAGCAAGTAACTCCGGCGGGGTATTGTCCAGGCTCGCCGGCAACAGAGCAATGCTTGTTTTCCCGAAGTGACTCCTTCGGGGTACTGTCCAGGCCTGCTGGCAGCGGACCAACACCAAAGATGAAATTAAAACTCTGACAGTCTACATTACTTGTGCATTATATACCCCTCATCCCCAATTTAAACAACTCAATTTGACTTGGCTTGGTATGTGTGTTGTCGATAAAGAGAATGGTAGGGACTACATATTTAGCTCAAGCTAGTGAAGAAGTTATGATAATCAAAGAATTGAACAATACCTCTGGAAGAGTTAGACTTGCTTTACATGAGACAAGGTCCATATAGAGAGCTAGAGTTCTACTAGTGTGTCGCAAATGTTGTAGCGACTACAACCACCCTCCAAAATGTTTCCCATGCTTCATTTTGGAGCCTCCCTTCTAAATTATAACAACTCATCTCATACAAATCCAAGTACTTATGCTTTGATTGAGCCTCATATTTTGCATCATGGATTTTGTTTGGTTACTACCTCTGTTGTCTAACCCACAAGTCAATCTCTTGACTTGGTTTCCACCCAGTTCCGAGCTTGGCTTAGATAACTGCGCAATCCTTGAGGGCAACCAGCCTTGCTCTCGGGAATTGCACAGTTCAAGTTGATAGCGAGCCTTCAGATCCAAAATTGCGTAGAGCCAATTGACAGCCAACCTTCAACTAGGAATTTGCGCAGAGCTTAATAGGCAACCCAAAGCCACTCAGCCTAGAAATTGCGCAGAGCCTAATAGGCAACCCAAAGCCACTCAGCCTAGAAATTGCGCAGAAGCCTCTTTCTCAGAAGCTGCTCAGTGCATGAGCTAGTGAGTTGCCCAGTCCTTCCCAAAACTATGCAATCTCTCTAGGCTATGCATTGCAGCTTTTCCCAAAAAAGAAAAAGAAAAAAGTGAAAAAGCATCCCTAGAAAATAAGGATCTATTTTTAGCAGCTTGGGGGAGACACTTGAGTTATTTTGGAAACTATCGCCAAGTGTCACTTTTCCCTTAATTTTTGGCCTTTGCATCATAAACCCTAAATTGGCCAAATCTATTTAATCAGTGTAGCTAGAGTTCATTTGTACATTCGATCTTGGAGCTCTGGCATTCCTGAGGAAATCAAGGAACCTTCAGTGCGATAGTCGTCGATTTTCATGGTAAGTCTTGCTTTTCTAGTATTTTGCAGCTTTTTATGTCACTTTTCTTTATTTAGCTTGTGAGAGTGATGTTTCACTTGTTTTGTTGAATGGTTCCTAACGTTTTATCTTGTAGAAGTGTTGTTTTAAGTTTTGCATTTCCTTTCCTGAGTGTTGGCTTGTTGGGTCCTGACCCAGGTTTAGAAGTGTTTTAGCCAAACAAATCACGAAACTACCGGCCCTTTTGGCAATAGTCCGCGGAGCGTGGATTGAGGTCTCACTCGAGGCAGTATGGGAGGGTGCTGGAACCAGGTTTCTGCACCCTAGGGATGTCTTGATGAGGTCTGGACAGTCGCGAACTGATCCCATGCACCAGCATAGCTCCATGCAGTTGTTTGACCTTCGCGTAGCTCGGTACAGAACGCGACGGGGTGCTATCTAAATCCTCTAACCTTATAGTGTTATTATTATAGATCTGACTTAATTTTGTGGGCCTAGTAATCTTTATCAATCATTCAACATTTATAACCAGTGCGCGCAACCATAAACCATAAAGAGATGCATAAACTTATAACAGAAGCATAAACATACAGATCTGCGAATAGATGCACAATATTTCAGAGTAAACTTATCTCTTATTAATCTTCTGTTCTAGTATAATCAAATTCCACCCTGCGCACTCAGTTGTAGGGGTCCGCACACAGAGCTGCGGACTCTACCAGACCTTTGCACACATAGCTGCAGGGCCTCTTCTACTACTACAACCCACGACTCGGACTTGCAAACTCAGAGCGAATATTGCATTCAACAACCCATAACCCTTAAGATCAAGACTAACCAAAAAAATTGCCTTCTACACCTAGAGCCTCGCTCTATTTATACATTCCCATGGTCCGCGGGCCATGGGTAGGCTGACTCACTTTACATTACCTTACATTATTTTTGGGTGGACAACCCTTTGACTTGACTCATTACAACTCACGCTCTGCACACTTTGCAGAGCCTTTACAATACCATTACCCAAAATTGTGAGCTTTAAGCCCCAAAACCATTACGCGGGGGATCCGCTGCCCAACAAGCCCCCAACAAAAACATCGTGACTTGTCCTGAATCACTTGGCTGGTGTGGCGATCTTTGCTCGGAGTCCATCCAACAACCTCTACGCTTCGCGGACGTCTGCCACACATTCCTCCGTTGTCTGTTGTATCAATTGTGTGCGACTCTTTGATGCATCGTTGTCAGAGGCACCCTCTTGCCTTTTCGCATATGTGTCCTACATCTGGGCCAGCTTCCCCTTGATCGTGGCAGTGACCGTGAACGCTTCCTCGAGCCAAGGCTGGATGCGTGCTTTAAGCCCTGCTTCTTTCTGGCATGCGACGTCCACCTGTTCTTTCAAAGCTTGGGCCTCCCTCATCTTGGCCAATCGCTGGGTAAGGGCGACCGTCTGTGCGGTCCCCTGAACATTGTCATAGGCCTGCTGCAATTCCTGTGCTTCTGTCTCTAACTAATGAAGTGAGCGTGAAGAGGGACTGGTCCAACAATCCCATTCAGTCCTGTACATCGTGCTCTATCCCTTTCAACCCCGATTGAATGACATGGTGGCACTGCTCTCTGACTTCCAGGAGTGTAGAGGACTGTGCCTTTAGTCGTAGCTCCGCGATCTACAGGTTCAGTTCTAACTAAACCTTCGCGGCCTCCTCCTGGGTCCTGCGGAATCCAACTGCCTGTTGATGAATATTTTCCATGGTGGGGAGAAACTCCGGAATGCTGCTACAGGCCTCCTCCACTACCTATTCTAATCCCTTGTTTTTGGTGACCAGGATATCGCGCTGCAGGCTGAGCTGTTCTAAATTTACCTTTTGCTCACTCAAGGCTTGGAGAGCGCAGTGCGAAGATCAGCAGTTATCCCATCCTGCAGCTGGTATAGGGTTTCTTTGGGAAGGGCGGTCAAATTCAATCCCCAGCCCCTCATGTCACCTTCGGCTTTTGCTAAGATGACGCCTTCTGGTAACACCAAGGTGTTCGTTGTGCATGTGCGCACCATCTGCTCAGCTTCGACTATACCTTCCGTAAGGTGTGGTGTCATCACTCCTGGGGGTCGCACCTGTAATGCCTACAACTGCGCTCTGAGTGCCCCCAACACAGTTTTCTGCTCCATCATCAACTCTTCCAGAGCATCCTTAGTGACATCACGAACTGGTTCACTACTGTCAACAAGGTCTCCCTCCACGGTCTTCGTTGTCTTTGTCTTTTTGCGTGCGGGTGGCTGCTCCTGGATGTGCGACCTCTTGAGTTGGGTCAATTTTGTTGTAAGGTTTGTGCATTCCTGTGTCTCCACCTCCCCCTGTATGTCCTGCTCCGTGGAAATTTCCTGACCTTCCTTGGTCTCCTCGGTGGGCACGGTTGTGGTTTGTACCATCTGCTCTATTGCTGTTGCCTCAGCCGCCTTCCGCTACGTGGCCACTTCCTGTTCCTGATGCTTTCTCTCTGCCAGCTTCGCGATGTGTAGCTTGGTCTCCCTCTTCCTCTGCTGTGCTATGATCTTTTCCAGTTCTGCCAAGTTCGGGGTGCACCACTTCGGAGACCATGATGCCATTACTTCGAAGATTGCATCATCTGTGGCAATGAACGACAACTTTACCCATTCTCGAGATGGATCCTTGCGTACCCGAATATACAGGTTATGCATATCTACCTTGAATTCTACTGCGCTTTGTAAACTGTTATATATTGTTGGGGATAAGCGTGGCCTGCGGTTGATCCATGTTCATAAGCTCACCTCTACAAATGCCCAAACACTTTTATCTCCTGAATCCTCATCGCGTCTTTCGTTGCCCAGAGCGAGGTGTACCTCACGGCCTCGAGTAGGTTCCTCTCAATGGTGGGAAACTGGCTATCCGCCGGCAGCTCCCCGGCAACCAACAGGATGGATAAGAGCAACCATGTGTAGTGGAAGGTATTAACTTGCTCCTAGGCTTCCCTACAATTCGTTAAAAATTCATCCCAGAGAAACTGCACCCAGTTGAACTGGACCCCCTCTGCACATTGCTCTACCAACGTAATTACAGATGCTGGCACTTCGTCTGCACGACATTTCCTCATGAGCTTTCCGGCCAGAAGCTGGGTGGCGACGTGCACCCCTTGGTCCTTGATTCTTGCTGTTACATACCCTCACTTCCTTTTCTCTAGCTTATATTTGGCCTTCATAGTGTCTACGAGGCCCAAGTCGCTACTCTTTCCTCCGATGTCTGCGGGATTGTTTCCTTTAATGGGCAGCCGTGAAATTCGATGAATTAAGTCAGCCGTGATGGGAATCGGCTCCTCCAGCCAAAGATACCCATCATGTACTAGACACAGTAGCTGCCAGATGACAAAAATTATGATGGGTGCATGGTGGTAGTGGGGTATCCACCGTAGATGGAGTAACCCAGCCTTCTCCACACCGCACAACCATTTCTGTTGCAGTAATTTCTCCGCGGCCAACTGTGGGAACTTCTCACTATCTGTGAGGTCCCAGTCTTCAAACTTTATATTCGGTACCCGTCCCAGCGGC